>CM063598.1:16447589-16905244 GCA_032356905.1 Salix exigua
ACGCCTCCTCCATTCCTCTCCTTCTCACAGTCAACCCCTATGTCCTCATTCCACCTCATCCTGGCGGCGCCATCAGGCCTCTGCCTCGACCAAGGAAGAACAGACCTAGATTGGAGTAGACCGAGAAGAACGAACCCGAGCTTTGAAGAAAAAAATGAAATTGACTTTGGGTTTTTATGTTTGTGTGTTTCGTTGTGTTTTGTGTGTGCAGATCATGGTGAAAGCGTCCTTGCTGGCGAGAAGAAGAGGACAACACCGAAGAAGAAGAGAAACAAGAAGAAGAAGAAACAAATTCGAGATCTGAGGAAACCAAGAACAAATCTGGAAAAATTTGAATCTTGATCCTTGTTTGTAGTTTGGGTGCTTTGTTTGTGTTTTCGGTCGCCGATGAAGACCACCTCCGCGAGAGGTTGAAGAGAAGAGGCGGACCCGCTTGCCCCTGTTCTCGCTGGTCACCGTGGCGTAGCGTGGTTCCACGCTGCCTGACTGAGGCGCTAGCGACAGCGCCTGATCTTGCCACACGATTCTAGGCATGTAGCACTGTTCCGAGAGCTTCTTTTATTATTTATTATTATTATTATGTAATTTTTCTTTGTGTGTTTATTTGAATTTATTGTATTTTAGTTGTGGAATGTAATGAAAAAGATAAAAAAAGGACAAATGTGTGTGTGAGTTGTATTTTATTGTTAAAATATGATGAAAAAAGAATGAAAAAGAGATTGTGTGTGTGTGTGTGTTTTACTTATCTCTTATGTTGTTTTGTTAAGGAAAAAAGAAAATCAAATAAAAAATGTGTTTTCTTTGTAAAAATCCAAAACCAATATTTCAAAAGTATAAAATTTTTTTTTTGGGAATTTATTATTCACAGCTAATATTCGGATAAATAAATCTTAAAGTTTTAAACCCAAAATATTCGGAGAAATGGTATGCTATTATTCATTTTTCGGTGTTTGGATAAATAAATCTTATCCAAAATATTCGGCGGGAATAGTATGCTATTATTTACTTTTCGGTGTTTGGACAAATAAATTCTAAAGATTTTATCCAAAATATTCGGCGGGAATGATAATAATCAATAAAATTCACTGGATATTTTCTAAGAAATAATTGATGTTTTTTTAATTGATATATTTTTGTGAATAAATACGACTTATTGAAACATTTTAAATCACATCTAAATAAACAATGCAGCTTATCTCAGGTAAGGCGTATTAGGGGTGCTAATACCTTCCCTTACGCAACCAGTCCCTTACCCTTGAATCTCTAAGCATACCATTATAAATCGGGTGTTCCTAGCGACCCTCAACAGCTAGGTGGTTCTCCTCAAATCCATTGCGAGAGCCAGGATCCCTCCCGGGACGCCGCGCGGGGACGTGCGACACCATTTGCATTGAGAACCTGTTAGTTTTATAAATTAAGTTGATAAAACATGAATCCATTGCTCTCGTATTACATGAATCTAAAACCAAGGATCAAAGTGAAAAGAGTGTGTAAATTGAAACTCTAGAAATAGAATTGAGTTGCATTATAAAAGGAGACCCAAAACAATAGGGGAAAAAAATAAAACCTAAAAAATAAAAAAACCCTAATCTTTTCTCTCTTTTAGGAATGCACCCGCCAGCCCCCCTCCCCACCCTTCGCTCTTCTTTTCTTTTTTCGTCTTGGCCTTCCCCGACGAGTCGCCTTTCATCCTCCCTTTACATCATTTGCTCCTCCGAGCGACCTCGACTGTCCACCTCCGAGAGACTAACTCGAGTCTCCATCTCTCCTCTCCGATCGTTGGTGGCTAGCTCCTCTACATCGACTGCCTCCACTCTCTTCCCTTTTGGGCCGCGCCTTCTCCCTCCCGCAGATCTACCTCCTAACCATCAGCAGGTGTAGCCGCAAACCCCATCAACTCTCGTTTCTTCTTCGGCACTAGCGTCGACCGTCATCGCCCCAGACAACCTTCCCTTGCCATCCACGGCAGCAACCCATGAAAAAAATATCATTGGCCACCGAAGGCAGACCTAGTTCGACCACACCAGCCTCCATAGCAGTCCACCTGCCATTTGAAGGAGAGAAAAAAATTTGAGATTCAAGAAGCCAAAACATTGATTGTGTGTGTCGTTGTGTTTGTGTTTGCAGGTCACTATGAACGTCACCACAGATGAGAGAAAGAAGAGAAATGGTTGAGCCACACGCACCTATCTTGCATCTTCAACGGCGGTGGCGCGTTCCACCAGTGACGGTGGTACGTGAGCTAATGCGCCACTAGTGCCCTGCACTGCTTCCACTACCAACAGTGCTCCCGAGGAGGTTTATTTTGTAATTTTTAGATATTTATGTGTTTGTTTTAAATTGTCATTATTTTTATTTCTTGTAATGTGTATTTATGTGTTTGTTTTAAATTGTTATTTCTTTTATGTGCTTTTAAATTGTTATGCAATGTGTATGATGTAACAAAAAAATAATGAAAAAGAGAATGGGTGTGTGTGTTGCATTCAAAATATATATAAAAATTGCATTTGAAAGAGAAAATAAAAAAAAATATGTTGTTTTCGTGCATACATTGTTCTCAACACAACCATAATTAATAACCCGTCTATCCTTTATAAGACATATTTACTGAGGTTAATCGTTCATTCACCCCGGTCATCCTTTTCAAATGCCATTAGCCAAAAATAGTGAATCATTCATTCCGGTCATCCATTCGGATGCCATTTGCCGAAGCTAATCAATCATTCATGTCGACCATCCATTCCGATGCCATTAGCCGAAACTAATAAATCATTCATCCCGGTCATCCATTGGGATGCCATTAGCCGAAGCTAATCAATCATTCATCCCGGTCATCCATTCGGATGCCATTAGCCGAAGCTAATCAATCATTCATCCCGGTCATCCATTGGGATGCCATTAGCCGAAGCTAATCAATCATTCATCCCGGTCATCCATTGGGATGCCATTAGCTCATTCATGGCGGTCATCCATTCGGATGTCATTAGCCGAAGCTAATCAATCATTCATGATGGTCATCCATTGGGATGCCATTAGCCGAAGCTAATCAATCAATCATGTCGGTCATCCATTCGGATTCCATTAGCCGAAGCTAATCAATCATTCATCAACATTTACACTATCAACAATCTGATATAGGTTCTTACACAATAGAGTAATATTCATGTTAAAGTATTTCCTTATTCAATGTATGAAAAAGAAAGGTGCAAGTCACCTACCTGCTCCACCCGTGGGTCGTTCCTGTCTCGAAGACGGTCCAATCCCGACCGCACCACCTACAACATCAATGGTCATAATCAGTACATTGGTATTTTTTTGAATCACTTTCATCATCACACTCATTTCAAGAGTTCATATGTTCACATTCAAGTGTTCCATATTTTACAATCTGAATCCATACTGGAAGTTTGGTGATCTTGTTCATGTCAAAGACAAACCCGAAGTGCCATTGCTGAAGAATAATGGCTTTCCCCCTCCCCCTAACATCCAAGGTCCATATTCAAGAATCTTTTGTAATTCATTACCTGTTTTAAAACGAAACATTGTAAAACCATTGGCCAAGGATGTCACATCCTCAAGGCCAAACCTCTTCCATATCCTGTTAGCAATTGAATTCATAGCATCAAAAGAAATTTTATTCCCGAGAAAGAAACCTACCAGGCACCGACGCCAATCCACAGATGACTTCTCCCATAAACTACCATTCAATTGAAGACGACAAACAATCGAGCTACGAGGGCTAGGGTTGAGAGTGCACCGAGTGTTAGTGTCAGTAACTCTTATCTTGTCGGCTCAAGCTCTTACGAAAAGGGCTTTTGGATTAAAAGTCATGTAAGGACACAAACAAATCATGTTGTCAAGATAGCACTCGAGCAATAATTGTAATAGCAATAAACCACTATTACCTTGACAAATATCACATCCCAACGGTTAATAAGTATAAATACCCATTATATAAAACATATTCAAATTTCGAGGTATTTCAACGGTTCGATCTACCAATATATATATTTTTAATGCAACACACACACCCATATAGATACATATATACATATACATCGAACATAACACAGTTTAATATTTAAAGATAATCTAGTACTTCCTAATGTCCTGAGCGTAGATTGATACATTTAATATTCCAGAAAACAAAATTTACAAATATACTATTCCATACAATTTACAACATGTCACCATCACTTTCTAAGTTTCTATTTTACCAAAAGGAATTAAGACTTAAAATCTATTCCTGACGAGAATGAGAAGAACCTGCAAAACATAAATTTTTCATATGAGTGGAACAATTTAAATCATATGAGATTCTAAACACAACCATATGCACTCTTTTAAGGTTAAAAAAAAAGATTTATTTCTTTTTGACTACTTCTTTTCCCCTTTTCACATCGAATAAACTATAGTCGACACTAATGACCTCCAATAGTGTCTCTAGTTATCCGTCCTGAAATCAACTAATCAATTTCATGAAAATATTGACATGAACCTAACCGTGGGTATCATTATTTATATATATTTTAAAACAAAACCAAAGTAGTTCATCCTTGTCCCGTTATTTCCTTAAAAGGTTTTAGCGTATGCAAATGTCAAAGATTCTTGATATCATTAGCTTTCATCTCAAAAGGCTAATAAATTTTGCCGATATCGATGTCACCTATCGATATCAACTTACTATTTAGAAATTGAATAGTAGATCAAGTTTATACATTATGTCGATATCGACGTCACCCGCCGATATCTTTATAAATCATGCCGATATCGACGTCACTTGCCGATATCATTAACTATTCCGAAATCGAAATGAGTAAAAAAATTATAAATCATGAAATATATATAAATATTCAGAATAGTTAACTATTCTGAAACTGAATAGTTAATCAAATTATAAATCATGTCGATATCGACGTCACTTGCCGATATCATTAACTATTTCGAAATCGAATAGTTAATCAAGTTTATACACCATGCCGATATCGACGTCACCCGCCTATATCATTAACTATTCCGAAATGGAATAGTTAATCAAGTTTATACATCATGTCGATTATGCCGATATCGACGTCACCCGCCGATATCATTAACTTTCCTTTACACACTAGCTTGTTTCTTTTACACACAAACACACACACACACACACACACATATATATATATATTTTCATCACCTAAACTTTCCTTTACCCGTTTCCTTTTCCTCACCAATAAGCACCAAAATTATATCTTATAGTTCAATAACTGGTAAAGTAAGTAATATTATATAAAGAGAATATAGGTACCAAGTACCTACCTGCTGTGAATATTCGACTTGCGTTACCATGTTGTTGTTGTTTGTGCCCTTCAAAGTTTTTTGAAAAACACATATAAATTAATTATTAACATTATTGCACAACAAATAAAAAAAAATTATCTAGAAGAATAAAAAATCACAACATTATAACAAAAGGAGAATAAAAAAATCTAATAAATGACAAAAAATTATAAGCTTTAAAAAATTAGTTGACCTGTAGGAAGAAAAAAAAATTAAATGATCACTAATGTAAATTAAGATTTAAGAGTCGAAACAAAAAATAAGCAACTCCAACTAAAGACAAAATTTAAAAAATAATACTTACTATTATTGCATAAATAATAAAAAAGCATTAACCTTGAAGAATAAAAAAACAAAAATTATAAAAAAAGGGTAAGCAAAATAATAAAATAAATGACAAAAGAAAAATCAATATTATTAGCCGTAAATTTTATTTTATTTTCAAAAGATATGATTTTTCAAATGATTACTAACACAAATTAAAATTTAAAGACTAAATAAAAAAATACAACCCCAATAAAAGAGAAGATAACAAAGAATTCAAAAGTAAAACAAAAAAACATACACACATGAAAATTTACAATAATAGGGATTAATGCTTAACAATATAAATACTAAAAAAATATTTAAAAGAATAATTAAAAGTGTAAGTGCCGAAATAAAAATAAAATATGATTTCAATTGAAGGATCCAATTGACAATAATTAAAGTTTCTATACCAAACATATTAAAGGATTTAAAATCAAAACCAAAATTGAAAGAATAGGGAACGAAATGAAAATATAATTTAGAATTAATTTCAATTGCAAGAGAAAATTGAAAATAATACAAATTGTTATAACAAAAAGATTTAGGGATTTAATACAAAACCAAAAGTTAAAAAAATAAGGACCGAAATGCAACAAATATAACATCAATTTCAATTAAAGACTAAATTGAAACCAATCGGAACTTCTATTACAAAAATCAGGAGAATACAGAATAATCAAAAGATAAAGGATGAAAATGAATCTACCATAAACCCAGGGGACTGTCGTGTATGATGACAAGGAGGAGAGAGAAATAGGTACAAAAAAGTTCAACCAACCACTATCGCCTCTCTAGTAATCATGAGTTTCCAAGCATCACTCTAGTGGGTAGAGGACATGGCGATGAATCCTCTAAGCTGTCTGGTCAACATTTTTGGACACCGTATGAGGCTGCATGTGCCACCGTTAGAGGGCATGATGGAAAAAAGCTCTGATGTATCCCGATGACACACCAATAGTGCCCTCAGATAAAAAAAATAGAGCAAATTACCCGCACATCCCTACAGACATTTCTTTACTTTTGTCTTATCAGGGGGTAGAGTCGTATTAACACATTTTTTGAAATTGTGAAATCCATGGAAGACCCTTACTAGCAATGTTTTGTTTTTTTTACCTGTGTTGTCGTTATTGCATTGTACATTCACTAGTAAAAGAACGATATTACCCCTAGTTCGGTAACTATTCATAGGCTTAAGCAAGGGGTAAAGTAGTATTTGTACCATGTAAAAATATGCAAAAAATACAAGAATACCTCTAAAAAATCTGCTAACGTCAACTGGTGTCATGGAAAAATCAAAAATACCCCTGGAACAAAGGCAAGGTGGCGTAGAGGAAATTCTTTAAAACAAACAAAGAACAAGGAACACCGTCCCTATTCCTGGGAACACTCGAATCCACGAGTAAAAAAAAAGAAACAGAGTAGTATCTCTTTGTGAAAATTCTTATTCAATTCAAATAATAAGTGGTTCTTACGTAGATGGCCACCCATATTTATCAGTTGCTTACAATAATAAAAAAGGAAACAGGGAAAATTCCCACAAACCAACTAATTAAAATAATAACGGAAATAAAATCAATCCTAAGTCAACTAAGACATAAAGTGATAGAGGAAAAATACAACTGGCTTCTTTTGCATGGTAATCCTGCGTCCAGCTAGTCTTCTTCTTGCATGGTGATCATGCGTGATTCTTGCATGACTTCCATGCAGGGTAATTCATTCCGTGATGCTCTCTTCATTTACTTCTTTGGATTGTCCTGCATCAGTCTCCCCTTCTTCGAAAGAACTTGTCCTCAAGTTGATTATGTTGGAAATTGCTTCGTCGGGTGGATGATACTCGAACAAATCAGCAACGTTGAATGTGGGAGAGATGGCCATTTCTTCGGGAAGGCTTACTCGATAAGCATTATCATTAATTTTTTGCAGAATTTGATAAGGACCATACTTTTTATCACTTAATTTATGAGATATGCCTCCTGGGAATCTTCCATTTCTTAGGTATACCATGACAAGATCCCCTACCTGGAATAATTTGAGGCGTCATTTCTTATCTGCAGCATCTTTGTACTTAGCGTTGGCGGCTTCAAGATTTTTGCGAACTTCTTCCTAAATGGCCAGAACTCTATCAGCCATATGTTCTGCTGTGATATTCATTCCTGGGAGTTTTGGGAGTGGCACTAAATCTAATGCATGTTTTGGTGGTTGATAGTAAACCACCTGGAACGGTGTCTTCCAAGTTGACCTGTTTAGCATGCTGTTGTAAGCAAACTCCCTTGGGCCAATGTGAGGTCCCATTGCTTCGGTCTTTCTCCTGACAGGCAGCGAATTAAGTTCCCACGGTGCGGTTTACCACTTCCGTTTGGATCAGCCCCAATGCCAAATCTCCGCCATAATATTCTCCAAAAATGGTGAACCGCACCGTGGGAACTCAATATGTGACCATCCCAACTATATTTTGTCATTCATGACATGGTGGAGAATTGATTCGAAAAGAGATCCTTTTGACAATGTAGGTCTTGTCCTCGTAAGCTTTGAATATTGCTTGTTTGTAAAATGATTGTTTTTGTTATTTTTTTTATTTTGACCAATCTCTTAGGATAGTTTGCACTTATTAGGATAATAAGGTTAAATAATTTTATTATTTATTACGGGTAGAATATTTTTTGTTTTGGTTTAGCCTATATAGTCTCTTTGTATTTAGATTAAGTAGTCATTTAAGCATTGAAGTTATTCATCAATGAAACTCTTACCTTCTCTCTAAGATTTGAATATTTGGTATTGGGTTTTAAAATAAAAGTTAAATACAAAAACCTTAGGAATTTATGTGATGCTTTTACTATAACATGAGAGATCGTTGGGAACAAAGGGCAACAACTTCTAGTTGAGCATTAACTTCTAGTCTTAGGAATTCTTAAATTGATTTTTTTTAAAATTTTATCTTTATAATTTGACTACGTTGATGTATTTTTTGACATTGAAACTAGTTCATGGTTAATAAAACTAGTGCCCAACTGAAAGAACAAATATTGGAATTAGATTGGTTAATGGAATTCATGTCCTCAAAATTAGTTCATGAATATTGAAAATAGTACCTTGTCCTGTCATAACCCATTTATAAAGTTTAATTATGTTGAGGAATGAATTTAGGGTCCGGTTGAAGGATTTAATTAAGTGCAAGAACTTAATTATACTTTAAATGGGTCAAATTTTATTTTATCCAAGGCTTTATTGGTGGAAAGTTAAGTTTGAGAGCCTAATTTGGGTTAAATTGAGAAGATTGGAATGTTCAGAGATGAGATTTATTTTTTTACCAGGTCAATTGGTTGAAATTGAGGGAAATCGCAATAAAATCAGAGTCATCATAAGATAAAGGACCAAATTGCACTTTGGAGAAAACAAGAGGGTCAAGCAATTATCTATGATGGAACATGAATGAACATTTAATATTTTTTCTTGAAATTAATTTAATAGTGTTTTTGATTCATCATAACAGTGTTTTTCTTACTATAGATTTAAGGTTGGATAAATCCATCGCAATCTACAATAAAAAAACTGATTTTGCGGTTGTCGCGATGCTGTTCTAATAAAAAACTATTTTCAATATGCTTCAATCTGCTTCATAAGGTGAAAAGTAGCCAGAGATATTTTTAATTATAATAAAAGATAGAGTGTTTTGATTACACTTAGAGTTAGCCAGGTTGTTTTTGTTTTGATGGGAAGAAACTAAAAATATTCGTGTTTGAATGTGTAGTGTAAAAGTAGAGAATCATGTCGCAATCATGTCGCGAGAAGGATTCTTATTCCAAAGGCTCGATATAATGTGTCGAGGATTTATCGGGATAATCAAAGACCAATTTGAAATAAGGAAAGTTAATTAGACTCGTTGAAAAAAAAACAGGGGATGGATCTGAAAACGTCACAGTAATTTTGTTACTTGATTGCTGTGATGGATTATATTTTGTTTCTTTTCACAAAACCAACAACACCATTTTCTTTTATCATAGGTTTAAGGTTGGATAAATCCCTCAAAGTTTGCACAAAGAAAACTGATTTTTCCGTTGTCACAATTCTCTTCTTCAAAAACGCTTTTAGAAAATTTATTTTTTATTTTTTATTTTTTTATATAAATTAATTTAATAGTGTTTTTGATTCATCATAATAGTTTTTTTTACTGTAAATTAAAGGTAAGATAAATCCAACGCAATTTGCACTAAAAACTGATTTTACCGGTGTCACAATTCTCTTCTTCAAAACCGCTTTTGAGAAGAATTTTTTTCCTGAATGTATAAATTAATGTTCATGTATTTTTAAGACCCGACGATGACTGATCTCCTCCTCTCGCTCAACTATTTGTTATGGCATAAATGCCTTGTACACGTTCGTAATCACCAGAAATTAACTCATGATAGTATTTTTGTAATTAATAAAGCATCATAAGCAACCAACTTTAGATTTGGAATTGTGCAATATGGGACCATCCCAACTACATTTTGTCATTCATGACATGTTAAAGAATTGATCTGAACCTTTATTGGGTCATAGATCCCACTATTCTTATGTCAGACTCTCAATCAAATGAGGGTGCTTGGCATTGTTTGTTTCTGAAATAGACATGAGATCCTTTTGACCAAGTAGATTGGAAGCAGTTTCTGTTCTTCCAAATGATTATTCCCACTTTTAATTATTCATGAAAATTGTAGTCCTATACGTATAAATGAATTTGGGTTTTTGAATCATCAGATTTTGATATCAGAAACTCAAGATATTCTTGTTTGAATGTGTAGTGTAAAAGTAGAGAATCATGTCGCGAGAAGGATTCCTATTTCAGAGATCCAATTTAAGTTTTTGAGGTTTATCGGGATAATCAAACATAAATTTTAAATTTGGAAAGTTAATTAGTCTTCTTGACAAAAAAACAAGGGCTGCATCGGAAAACATCACAATAATTTTTCTAAAACTCCAAGGGTATTTGAGATAGCGGTGACTTGCACTCTTTTCTCAAACACAATTTATCATTGTATGAACTTTAGTGTAAGCTTGTGGACCTCACAACAAAACTCAAATGAAGAGAAGCTATTTTCTTTTTCTTTTCAAATGAAAAAATGGTTAGAAGAGATACCAAAAATTATTATGGATTACTTATTGTCATTAAGATTTATGGACAAAAATAGATTTTAAAATGCCCCTAATTCTTTTCCTTGGATAGTCTCCACCCTCTTCAATATCAACACTCTCCCTCCATAATTGTTTTCAAGAGTTGATCATCTACGAACCAAATCCTTTCTTGCAGAAAAAGCTACTAGACATCTAGTAATCTTATAATGATACAGTTGTTTTTGAGCACTAGGTTTTTTAATTCGGGGTTGTAAGCAACTTATTAGTTACATGGTCTATGTCGCGACTACGATTTTTTTGCGAAAATGAGGTGATAATGAGGTGTGTTTTATAGTCGTAAAATTACAACTATAATTACCATGAGTCGCCACCTAGTATTAAGGTCACTAGGAACCTATTGGTCTGCAAGAGTTTTGGGTAAGGGGACTTGTTGTGCAAGGGGAAGACACATCACCCCTAGAACACCCTACCTAAGGTAAGCTGCATTGTTGTTTGATTGTTTTTCTAAGTTAAAATTTTTATACTACATTTTGAACGTCATTTTTTTTCTGTGGGTGTACTTTACAATGAAATTTTAAGGAGGGTGTGATTACAAACATTTTATCTAAGGATGTAATTTACAATGTAAATTTACACTGTATCTGAAAATCTTTTTATTATCTATGGATGTACTTTACAATGTAAATTTACACCATAGCTAAAACAAAAATAATTATAATATTATTGATATTTTGGCAAAATTCCAGCAGATAATCGTAAACCGGTTACGACATCCAATTTTATTTCAAAGTATGGAAAATTGCAACATTTGTTTTTACGAGAAAATATGATGGAAAAACCTTGAAATCCTACCGTATGAACGGAAACAATTTTATTTCAAAGTATGGAAAATTGCAACATTTGTTTTTACAAGAAAATATGATGGAAAAACCTTGAAATCCTACCGTATGAACGGAAACAACATATTTTTATATTTTTGAAAATTTTGTGTTTTTTTAATATTTTTTGAAATAAATAATAATAATAATAATAATAATAATAATAATAATAATAATAATAATAATAAATAGCAAGTTGTGGGCTGGACAATCGTGCTCAGATGGGATGAGAGGCCCATCCCCTTGGAAGCTGAGCCGGGAACTAAACCCGACCCAAACGAACCACCAGGGGAGTGAATTAATTCACCCCCCCACGCTGAAGAAGACGATGCACAGTAAAATGATGGTCGACCGACCACGACGAGAGGCTTACCTGCTAATGTTGTCAGGTAGAGGAGGTCGAGGTGGTTTTTCCTATCGTGGTTGCGTCGGAAACAGAGGCCTGTGGTGGCCGGAATGAGGGCTGGAAGCTGGCTGGTCTGCTGTCGGTGCACCGAGTCCTGCTGTTGCTGCCTTCGCCCGAGACCATGACTGGGCGTCTGCGTGGAGGGGGGAGCTTCTAGCGAAGAAGGGGTGATGCACGGTGGTCAGAGACGGTGGCTGGAGTTGCTAATGGAGAAAGAGAGAGAGAGAGAGAGAGCTTGACTGGTTTTAGAGGGGGAGAGAGAGAGCTTGACTGGTTTTGCAGGGGGAGAGAGACTGCAAACCATGAGAGAAGAGGGAACTGGTTGCGGGGGCTAGTGAAGAAGATTGCTCTCTTTTTTATGTAAATTTTCCTCAATAATCTCTGCTTTTTTATGTGTTCTTACGGGACCTTTTTTCTCGTTTTCTTCTTCCATCTCCTTTGTTTTTTCTGCACCTCTGTTTTTCACGCAATTCTCTTATGTTCCTCTTCTCTTCTCCCCTATTTTTCTCTCTATTTCCCCTTGTTTCTCCCTCTTCTCTTCTACCTCCCTTCCTCCCCCTTGCGCATGTTGCGAACTGTTGCATTTATAGGGAAAAAAATGTAAATGTTTGGCATGCATATTGCATGATATTGTTGTCCTCTGCATTTTGCAGAGGGCTTAGGGGTGTGCAGAATTATTCCTGCACTGTTCAGGTGTCGGGATAGTGAAGGAACATGCATAATTCATTTTAAGGAGGGTGTGAGAAAATACAATTTGGTACCTCAATGTTTAATTGGTTCGATCGCACCCTCGATTTGTTTTAAACTTTTAATTTTATGCAATCGTATCCCCGTCAAAATTTCAACAGCAACCTTAAATGTGCGTGCCTTTTTTTATTTCGGTCTCTTGTTTCTGATTTGCGTGATTTAACCCTCAATTGACCATTAGATTCTAAATTCATTTAATTCGGCCCCTGATTTCGCATGATTGGCTTAAAACAATTCAATTTGATCCCCAATTACATTCAAGAACATGATTTCTCATTGACTAAGCCCTTAATAAAATTAATTTGATCAATTTAAAGTACAATTAAGTCCTTGCACTTAATTAAATCCTTCAATTTGATCTTAAATTAATTCCCGATCATAATTAAACTTTAAATTGGTCGACGATTAAATCGAATCAACCAATAAGAACATAATTATGTCATTTAACTTAATTTTTACACAGATTTATCCAGCGATAAATTATTTTTGCCTTAAATCTGTATTTTCCTCTATTTTTGGAACAAAAGAGATTTGATTGGAATCACGAAAACAACCAAAATTTCCACATTGATTTTTCTAACCACGCCGACCCCTTTTATATTATTTTTTTTATTTTTTGGTATATTTTGGGGAATGACCCAGACATTGGGTGATGACAGTCTACATGCTTCTTCTCTTTTGGTATTTAAACATGTTATTTTTTTCCATTAAGTTATGCATATGTACAAGATTTTAAGACTGCTAACAAACAATTTCCATTTCATAGACATAGATTCTCATCACTTTGTTGACTTTATTCTTTGATGCATGTGCTTGATTATCGTGTAATGTAGATCTTGTCCTCGTAAGCCTTGTATAGTGTCTGTCTGTAAAAGGAATTTTTTTTTTTTTTTATTTTGACCAATCTTTTAGGATAGTTTGAAATTGTTAAGATAGTAAGGTTAATTAATTTTATTATTTAGGTTAGAATAATTTTTGTTTTGTATTAGCCTATATATAGTCTCTTTGTATTTAGATCAAGGTTAATGGAATTCGTGTATTCAAAATTGTAGAGATAGTGAAATAACTTCATGAATATTGAAAATAGTACCTTATCCTGTCATAACCCATTTATAAAGTTTAATTATGTTTAAGAATGAATTTAGGGTCTGGTTGAAGGATTTAATTAAGTGCAAGGACTTAATTATACTTTAAATGTGTCAAATTCATTTTATTCAAGGCTTAATTGGTGGAAAGTTAAGTTTGAGAGCCTAATTTGGGTTAAATTGAGAAGATTGGAATGTTCAAAGATGAGATTTATTTTTTTACCATGTCAATTGGTTGAAATTTTTTTACCAAATTGAACTTTGGAGAAAACAAAAGGGTCAAGCGATTATCTGTTTTTAGTAGTTTTCATATGATTTTGATCTACTATAATAAAATAATAATAATAAAATCCTGAAAAAACATTTAATTTAATGGCAGTACTATGATGGAACATGAATGAACATTTAATATTTTTTTCTTGAAATTAATTTAATAGTGTTTTTCTTACTGTAGATTTAAGGTTGGATAAATCCCTCGCAATCTACACTAAAAAAACTGATTTTGCGGCTGTCGCGATGCTGTTCTAATAAAAAATATTTTCAAATATGCTTCAATCTGCTTCATAAGGTGAAAACTAGACAGAGATATTTTTAATTATAATAAAAGATAGAGTGTTTTGATTTTACCGGTGTCGCAATTCGCTTCTTCAAAACCACTTTTGAGAAAATTTAATTTGTATTTTTAATTTTTTTCTTGAAATTAATTTAATAGTGTTTTTGATTCATCATAATAGTGTTTTCTTACTGTAGATTTAAGGTTGGATAAATCCCTCGCAATCTGTACTAAAACACTGATTTTGCGGCTGTCGCGATACTGGATCAAAAGAACTTGCAGAGGGTGGGCAACAATGCTGGTGTGCATTTCAAGGGAAGAAATGATTTGTAGTGATCTTTGTTATAATTTTTATTTGAAAAGAAAAGAAAATAAAACCCAACCAATTGTTGATTTAAAAATTGTGTGAATGGTTGTGATTTATTTTTTTCAACAAAAAATTCAAACGATTGTGTTGGCCAGTTATTTTTCTGTTGGTAGATGTGAGCAGAGTTATTCCAGTTTAGAAAATAATGTGGAACATGAACAACTTGTCTGAAAACGATATTGATTCATGTTTAGCAGATAGCCATGCCTACGTGGAGAATACACACGTCAATCTGCTTCGCAAGGTGAAAACTAGGCAGAGATTACTTTCAACTATAATAAAAGATAAGAGTGTTTCGATTACACGAAGAGCTAGAGCGCGTGCCACCTGGAGGATACATCGGATTGAGGGGGTTGTTTTTATTTTTGGCGGGAAGAATATCACGCTTTTAAAATTCCCAATCACGCAGGGCACACAAACAAACTATCACCCGACCGTTACACGTACAGAAACAAATATCACCCCACCGTTATATATATGAGAAATATCACTTGGACTTTTTCCACTAAAATCACTTCTCTCTTCTCCTCCTGTCTTCTTCTTTCTTTCTTTCTTTCTTTCTTTCTTTTGTGCTTTTTGTATGGCAGTTTGCCCCAAGTTTAGTAGTGTTTCAGATCCTTCATGGGAAATTTCGGTCCAAGAATACGGGCGGGCTCTAGTCGAATAATTTTTGAACGCCTTCCCCCTGAACGCCTACCAAACGGTATTCACTTATCTCGTTGCTCCTCTCTATTTTCCTTGTAATTAAAGATTACTGTTTCGATGCCGTGGACCTCTTATATATATATATAATCAGCAATTCAATTTTCAGGATCTTGGTTTTCTCTTTTTGGTTCGCCATTGAAAGATCCATCCGATTTCTTGGGTTTTCATCAAGTGTGGTATTTCTTCTCCCTAAGAATAGGGATTGAGTTTCTGTTCAGTTATCGTTTTCTCATTTTCTTTTCCTGTGAAATGGAAGGCTATGCAATGGGTTTTTCTCGAATTGATTGATCTACGACATGTTATTTTTAAGGAACAAATTCGCTGGTTATTTTCAAGAGGCAATTCGGTGTTCTTTGAAATGGTGTATCCAATACCTCTACTCTCTGTTTTTCCTATTGTGATCCCTCAAGGTAATTTGTTTTGCACAAAATGCCTTTTATTGCAGCCATCACTTTTTAGATTTTATTCTTATGATGTTGTCATAAAACAAGAATTTGAGCCTCACTACGTTCCTTGTAATGAAATGGGCAGTGACAATGGTTTTTTTTTTTGTTTAGTTCTGAGAAAGGGACTCACATGTTCCGGTTTGGTAGTATGTGCTAAATTTTTGGGATCAGTACTTCTTTGAAACACTTTCTTGTAACATTGAGGTATGCGTTCTTTTTCTAACATTAACCAATTAGTTTGTTTATTTTCAGATGACATGTGGGGTGTGTTTTTGCTTGTAACGTGTATTAAGTGTGTGTATGTTTGCACTTTGTTGTATGCTGTTTCCGAATGCTGTTCTGTGGTTCTGGTATTTTAGAATCTTTTTGTTCTCATTCTAGGATTATCTTGTTATCTCAATAAATATATTTCTTTATCAATCAACTGCTGGTTAGGGAAGTCTTTCGTGAAAAGAGTCGTGCTGGGTAATGTTTATTTGTCCATACTCTTGGTTCTCTCATGACTTTCCTCTTTGACTTGGAGATACAACTAAATCTGTCTTCTTTTATGCTGCTCTGTTTCCTGGTTTGTAAAATCTTCTTTTTCTGTATTGTTATTACCTGTCTTTGACTCTTTTTTTCTTTTTTCTTATTTCCGTTCCCTTGGTCTATTGGTTTTTAATATTGTGCAATGTTTTTTCTTTTTACTTATCAGAACTTTCCTGTCTTTTCCTTGTTTTCTAATTTGCAATAACAAATCATGCAGGGCTTTTAGGAAATCAAGATCCAAACGATCCAGAGTGTTATTTCTTTAGTCCTCGCAGTTACAAGTACGCGAATAGTCACCGGGCTAATAGGAAAACTGAAGGTGGATTCTGGGAAGTCACAGGCAAGGATCGTATAGTCATAGCTAAAGCCACCAAGGAGCATATTGCTACCAAGAAGACTCTGGTTTTCCACAAGGGGAACGTTCCTAACGGGGTCAGGACCAATTGGATCATGCACGAGTACCATCCAACTTTTAGCTTCCATAACCAGGTACGTACCATTTCTGCATTTCTTAAGTTGGGATGAGACCATCTGATCACCAATCAACCAACTAAAATAATCATCACTTGTAAGACTTGAAGTAGTCTTGTCCCCTGTTTTAGTTTCCGAGAAGTTTTCTTATATGAACTCTTCGCAGATTTTAGCATTCGCTTCTTCTTCTTCTTCTTCTTTGTTAAATCCTTATATTAATAGAGAGAGTTTCAATTATGGCACTTTTAAAATTCCCAATCACGCAGGGCACACAAACAAACTATCACCCGACCGTTACACGTACAGAAACAAACATCACCCCACCGTTATATATATGAGAAATATCACTTGGACTTTTTCTACTAAAATCACTTCTCTCTTCTCCTCCTTCTCCTGTCTTCTTTCTTTCTTTCTTTCTTTCTTTCTTTCTTTTGTGCTTTTTGTATGGCAGTTTGCCCCAAGTTTCGTAGTGTTTCAGATCCTTCATGGGAAATTTCGGTCCAAGAATACGGGCGGGCTCTAGTCGAATAATTTTTGAACGCCTTCCCCCTGAACGCCTACCAAACGGTATTCACTTATCTCGTTGCTCCTCTCTATTTTCCTTGTAATTAAAGATTACTGTTTCGATGCCGTGGAACTCTTATATATATATATATAATCAGCAATTCAATTTTCAGGATCTTGGTTTTCTTTTTTTGGTTCGCCATTGAAAGATCCATCCGATTTCTTGGGTTTTCATCAAGTGTAGTATTTGTTCTCCCTAAGAATAGGGATTGAGTTTCTGTTCTGTTATCGTGTTCTCATTTTCTTTTCTCTTTCTTTTCCTGTGAAACGGAAGGCTATGCAATGGGTTTTGCTCAAGGTAATTGTTTTGCACAAAATGCCTTTTATTACAGCCATCACTTCTTAGATTTTATTCTTATGATGGTGTGATAAAACATGAATTTGAGCCTCACTATGTTCCTTGTAATGAAATGGCAATGATAATGGTCTTTTTTTGTTTATTTCTGAGAATGGGACTTTCATGTTTTGCTGTCTGGAGCTGTGGGTTTGTTCTTGAGCACCTTACCGTCTCTCGCTTCCGTGCTGGAAATTCCTGTTCTTTCTCTCTCCCTAAATCTGGATTTTTAGAATTATTTGAAGGAGAAAAGTTAGTAACAAAGTAAAAGATTCAGTTCAATTTTGCAATCAGTCTCGTTTAGGGCAATGGTTTTTTATTCTCATTCATGAGTGCTACAAATTGTGATTATGTATTTTGTAGTATGTGCTAAATTTTTGGGGTCAGTACTTCTTTGAAACACTTTCATGTTCCACAAATGTCGAAATCAGACAGAAAATCCATGAGTTGGCTGTTGATAGGAACCATGCCTTAATGATCTGCTGCTAATTTCCCATTCCCAAAGGCAATGGGAATCTGGTTGAAGTTGATGCTGGGAAGGGATGCTCCAAGTTAGCTGATGGGAATATGGTTTTCTAGGGCCTGCTGATAATCTTCCTAATGAAAATACAGGCGAGTTATATTTCTTTATTTGCATGGTCGTGTATTCTTTTTTCATGACTTTATGAGATTTTTATTTGCATAATTAAATCACTATCATCCTCTCTATCTGTTTCTCTCTCTCTCTCTCTCTAATCGTAGAAATTCAAGCAAGTTTCTCTTATCAAATGCTTAAAAGTTATCGTCAAAATCACAAACACAGGGATTGCAGGAGGGCACACAACATCTAGATATTATGATACTGCAAGTATTGATGAAGCGGTTAGAGAGCTAAAACATTGAGATCTTGGTGTAAGGAGCTGAGAGCAAAGGTTAAATGCCTTGCAGCTGTCTGGACAGTTTACAACTGAAAAGAGAAGAAAATCATCTAATCAGGGTATTTAAGCTTAAATACAAAGTGGAGAAGGTGTAGAAACTGTTATTTCTGAACTATCTGGTGACAAAAATAATCTTGATCCTTTGGTGAAAAAAGAGAATGGAAATGATGCTGGCTTACCCTGTTGTGGTAAACCTGACTATTGTGCTTTCAGTTGAGAATCAATGTGGAAATGATACGGGTGCATGTAATCCTTCAGCCTATTCAATAGAAATGGATTCATCCAATCCATTTGGAAATATTTGGAAATATGATACGGGTGTTCTGAAAGCCATTTCACCAGTGTACATATATCCATTTGGAAATATGATACGGGTTTTCTGAAAGTCATTTCACCAGTGTACATATATCGTTATTTCAGAAGGGGAGGGAGAGACAGTTGGCTGCCCCTCGGAGGTATCGTGCTTAGCATAACAGGTGAACTCTGAATGTTTTCTTCATTTATTTTTGTTTTCAAACTTTTTAACCGTTTTGACATTAATCAAACTTGTGTACAATATGGTTGGTGGCATTTTTAACCATAAACCCATCTGATCATTTTTAACTCTTGCAGCTTCAGATGTTGCATTGTGCAACTTTTTCATTAATCAAGGAGGCCCTTGCACTTGGCTGTTTTCCAAGAGTTAAAATTGTACATATATCAAAAAGGTTTCTAAGCCACATATATGTTGCAGACATTAATTGGATCCTTATGATTCTCTGCTGGTGTGACAGCTGGTTTGAAGAATCAAAGCCAAATTAGAAATAATTCTGGTATTTTCATATATTATGAAGTTAATCAGATTGTTTATATCTTTGGTTAAAAATTTGATAAATACTCTGCATATTATTTCATGTCATACCAGGGATTGCAGTCGTCATAGTGATGCTGGTAACCACATTGCTTATGATTTTAGTCATGCTATTACTATGGAGTTGCCATTGGATTCTTGTCCTGATATTCACGGGTTTATCAATGGCAGTGGAGGGTACTTACTTTTCTTCTCTGCCATGGCCACATATTCCCCTCTTTATATCCTTGTGTAGCTCCAATTTTTCGCATTGAATTTGTAATAATAAGTTTTAGTGATTTCCTAGCATCAGTTTCCTTGTTTGGGTTTTATTCCTCTCTTTTTCTTACTGTGAGAATTCTTCAAGTTTGTTTTGACTTAATGGGAAATACCATTCAAAGACAGCCCTACCACTGAGGATCAGACAGAGGAATGGTATGGGAGAAATGGTAGTTCCAATTCTTGCTGGAATCTTATCAGCTTTAAGAAGGGTTATTGCACGCCGTGTTTCACTCAAGGTGTTAATATTCATCCATTTACATTATTGTTTGGTTTCCTGTTGGCAAATGATTGCAACTAACCATTGTTCTCTTAACTGCCTTTTTCCTCCGGACATTATGTGAAACTCTAATATTAATCCTGGCCATTCCTTGTTGTCGGAATCAACTTAAAAGGAGGCTCAATGCAATAACCATAACTTCTGCGACATGTTTTCTTTTTCCTGTAGTCATGTGGGACTTCATCACTGTAAGTTATAGATCTGAGACTTTGAGTCCCATTTTTAATTTTACTGTATCAAGCTTTGAAAATTATTTTTTTGTTTAAATCCCCATGGAGCTCTAGCCTGATTAAAAATCTTTTGTGCTCTGTAATAAAACTTTTTATTACAAAGTCAATGAGAAAAATTGGAACTACACAAGGTTTATTACTTTTCTTCTAAACTCCGCTTAGCGAAGCTGAATGATACTTCTTGTAACTTTGAGGTATGCGTTCTTTTTTTAACATTAACCAATTAGTTTGTTTATTTTTAGATGACATGTGGGGTGTGTGTTTGCTTGTTACCTGTATAAAGCGTGTATATGTTTGCACTTTGTTGTATGCTGTTTTTTGAACGTTGTTCTGTGGTTCCTGATATTTTTTTAACATTAACCAATTAGTCATGTGGGATTATCTTGTTATCTCAATAAATATATTTCTTCATTGGAAGGGAAATGTTTTTGGCTACTTAGACTCAAGCATGCCCTTATATTATCTTTAGGTAGTCTATTTTCAGTAGAATGAGAATGACGAGTCAGACATCCTGTTACTTGGAAAATGTCTTCTGCGAAGAGAGGCTGAGTTTCCATGTTGAAAATAACTAATAGGGAAGTCATGTTAAATTTTGAAAGAAAAGGTTTATCATTTTCCATGTTGTTTGTTGAATTCTTTGTGTGTGTTGTCATTGAAAAGGACTCCTATAGTGCGGGAGCGGTTTGGATTATTGACACCATATGTGAGTTCCGATTGGTCTAAGTCGCCTTCTTTCCCTCTTGTACACAAGAAGTTAGTGATTTATCCTTTTAATTTCTTAGCTTGGTTTGATGCTTGGTTGTGTTTTAGTCCTTTTTTGTATTTTTAATGCTCCTGCGAAAAGGCATGTCAATCAACTTCTGGTTAGGGAAGTCTTTAGTGGAAAGAGTCGTGCTGGGTAATGCTTATTTGTCATGACTTTGCTCTTTGACTTGGAGATACAACTGAGTCTTTTGTTATGTCTGTTACTGTTTTACGTAACTTACAGTTCTTTGTTCTGGGTAGTAAAATCTTCCCTTGGTCTATTGGTATTTAATACTTTCGCTTTGTTTGTGATTCCTTTCTTTTTTCTATCCCAGGATATCATGGATTTGGGATTGAAATGGGTTCTAATAGAAAGCGTAAGCGAGGGGTTTTACGCCAAGACTCTCCGGTCATGTGTGGTGAATTTTTTATTTCTAGATATACATGGATTAATCATATCTAAAAATGGAAGCCATGCTAATATACATAATCTTCATATAGATGGGCAGTGGAAAGGGTATATGGGGAGAAGGACTTTGTATAGATGAAGGGTTTTTTGTGGGCTATGCAATCTTAGCTTTTCTTTCTTTCAAAGAAACATTTAATAGTGGAGCCCCCTTTTATGGTGTAAGTGTAGGAACTAAAATTCATGCCAAATTTATTTCCACATTGATTGTAATATATTGTCAATGATAATGTGGGAAGAATTTGGTTGTTGCCTTGAGATGCAACTCGCTTTATGGATGATATAAGCATGTGGAGATCAAACAAGGTAAAAAATATGTCTCATTTCATTGATGATCATGGCAGCATGTTCCACCAATACATTTTAAGTATACACTTGTTCTTTATGTTATTTTTATTTTCTGTGTTTGGCAATTCTTGTCTACCTACTGGAACTGAAAAGAAATACTTTGTTCTGTCCCCTGTCTATTTCATGGATTGATTTCTTGACCCTTTATTCTATAGATCTCAAGGATTGGCAGAAACAATACGATTAGACAATATCTTTTCAATATTATTTTGGTCACAAGCTGATAACAATGGTATTAATGTGGTAAGATTTATGCTGCTTAAATGATGCAATTAGGTTAATCTTGTCTCTCTTTTGATTGATATACTTATATCTTGTTGCTAGTGATGATTTGTTTGATAGCCGATGAAAGCTCTACTTTTTGTATTTGCCTTGAAATTGAGTAAACTTCTTCTAGCTATTTATTTTACATGACAGAGTGGTTTTTTACTGTAAAATTTTGGTTGGTTTAATCAAAGTGAGAATTGAGAGATTAGTGTCTATACAGCAGCTTTCATGAAGCAGTTAAGTTGAAACATTATCTTGAAAGCTTAGGCATGTGGGAAACTTGAATCATGTATTTGCCTTGAAATTGAGTAAACTTCTGGTAGCTAAATAATGTTTTGTTTGCTGCCTTTGCATCCTTTAATTTTCTTATGTTGCATTATGTTATGTTTTTGAATTAGAAGTCGACACTCTCTCATCAAACGATTGTTTCTTACCTCACTATTTTACTGGACGCTAAGGTCACCTACATTTCTATTGATTTGCAGGTTATAGCTAGAAGGTTCATGGACATACATTTATATTTATGCACAGGTTATATGTAACTCCATGCGATCTATTTCTTTCTCAGGTATATATGCTTCTATGAGTTGTATCCGGCACTTTTCATGCATTGGCTTACTGAAAACTGAATAAAATTTTGTGATTACCATTTAAGCTGGTCCAATTTAGGCGTCATGTATAGGTCCTTACATTGCTCGTAAAAAGGTGATTTCCTCCAAGACTCATTCGTAAATACCATTTATGTTTTACATGGTGTTATTTTCATTACTGTGTGGCAGCTCATTTTCTTCTGCTAAGTCGATGGCATCTAAAAATTTTCTGATCAAGTGCATTTTTGAACATGTTGCATATTTTTTCTTGGGTTCTTACCAGCTGCGATCGCCATACTTAATAGAAAGTATCAGTTTGGTGTCAGTTTGTAAGAGCATCGAAGAACAGTGTTTCTAAACTCAGATAACTAGATTAGTTTTCAACGAAGTAATCTTTCTTTTACTCCTTTTAGTTCAATTCATATGATTTACTCTTCAAATATATTTTAACTGAGATGAGTTATACTACAAAGGTTTGCTTCCATTTACTCTGCGGACTGACTTTTTATTTATTTATTCTGCTCTTCCTTTTGTGGTTTGGTTTGTTGTTTGGTCTGTATTCAGCTCTGCTTTTGTTTCCTGTTTCCCTTTTTATTCGTGCTTTCATTTGCTGTGCTTTTTCTCTCTCTGTTTTTTACATTGATGGGTTGGTTCATGTTTAGATGCTTGTTAGATTTCTTTTTGAGGTTTTGCATCTATTGTTTGGTTGTTGTGGATACGGTGTTTTGGTCTTTGTGCCTTTTCAACCGCCTATGGGGTTGTTGTTTGTTGACCTCCTTATGTGTGTAGTGTTTGAAAAGGACCCCTACAGAGTGTAAGCCTTGTTGATTATTGAAACCATGTGCATCATCGTGAAAGGCCTTTTACATTGGTCATGCCCTGCAGAATGACATGTTAATCAGCTGTTGTTTAGGGCATTGGTCAGTGATGAAGCTGTGCTGGGTGCTGTTTTCCTGTTCATAGTCTTGGTTTTCTCATCAATTTCCTCTTTGACGGGGCTTAGTTGAGTTTTACTTGGTGCCGCACAAACGACAAGTAAATCTAATGAAGCTTCAGTATATTCTCATTCATATTCCTTATAATTAAATTTTTTTTTTTAAGCAATGCTTTCTTGCTAGCTGAGCAGGCATGAACAACCATGGCCATCAAGATTCAATAGCTCGTGCCGGTAGAGACTAGCTATTGGAGTCCATAAGCGATAGTATGATTTAGTTATTAAACCAAAAACATCTTTTCCTGTTTGTATTCACATAAAATTTTCTTTTTCTGTGAAAATTTACAGAATTTGTCAAATATGGTTGGTGGCAGTTTTATAATTTAAAACCGGTAACATTTATCATTCTGCAGATTGCATTTATTGGCCAGTACTTCTAGTGGCAATTGCAGCTTCTGATGTTGCATGCCAAGCCACCATTTGTGCAACTTTTTCATTAATCAAGGAGGCCCTTGTACTTGGCTGTTTTCCAAGAGTTAAAATTGTACATATATCAAAATGGTTTCTAAGCGACATATATATTTCAGACATTAATTGGATCCTTATGATTCTCTGCGTTGGTGTGACAGCTGGTTTGAAGAATCAAAGCCTAATTGGAAATGCTTCTGGTATGTTTATATACTATGAAGTTAATCAGATCGTTTATATCTTTGGTTAAATATTTGATAAATACTCTGTATATTATTTCATGTCATAACAGGGACTGCTGTCGTCATAGTGATGCTGGTGACCACATTGCTTATGATTTTAGTCATGCTATTAATATGGCGTTGCCATCTGATTCTTGTCCTGATATTCAAGGGTTTATCACTGGTAGTGGAGGGTACTTACTTTTCTTCTGTGCTCTGTAAGGTCAATCAAGGTGCCTGGGTTCCTCTCGTGATCGCCTTAGCATTTTGCTTATCATCATGTACGTGTGGCATTATGGTACCAAGAAACGATATGAGTTTGAGGTGCACGGTAAGGTTTCAATGGCAAGGATTCTTGGGGTTGGTCCTAGCGTAGGACTAGTTCATGTGCCTGGAATCGGACTAGTATACACTGAATTAGCAAGAGGAGTGCCACACATTTTTTACCATTCCATCACAAACCTATCTACCATCCATTCAATAGTTGTTTGTCTGTGTGAAGTACCTTCCTGTCCACTCAGTCCCTGAAGGGAAGAGATTCCTTGTCAAGCGAATAGGACAATGCAGCATCCTATTACTTCAAAAATGTCTTCTGCGAATAGAAGCTGCGTTTCGTTTCCATGTTGAAAATAACTGATAGGGAAGTCATGTTATTGCCTGTCTTTGACTTTTTTTTCTTTGCATGCTGCTTCTATTTTTTTTCTTTTTTATTATTTCCCTTCCCTTGGTCTATTGGTTCTTAATACTTTCGCTTTGTCTGTGATTCCTTTTTCTTTTTTTCTATCCCAGGATATCATGGATTCGGGATTGAAATGGGTTGTAATAGAAAAGGTAACGGGTGGTTTTTATGCCAAGACTCTCCTGTCATGTGTGGTGATTTTTTATTTCTAGATATACATGCATTAATCATATCTAAAAATGGAAGCCATGCTAATATACATAATCTTCATATAAATGGGCATGGAAAGGTATATAGGGAGAAGGACTTTGTATAGATGAAGGGTTTGTGGGCTGTGCAATCTTAGCTTTTATGGTCCAACTGTAGGAACTAAAATTCGTACCAAATTTATTTCCACATTGATTGTAGTATATTGTCATTGATAATGTGGGAAGAATTTGGTTGTTGCCTTGATATGCAACTCTCTCTGATCAAAGTATGTTTCTTTCCTCACTCTTTTATTGGATGTTAAGGTCACTTACATTTCTATTGATTTGTAGGTTATGCTAGAAGGCTCTTGGAATCAAAATAGATGACATCACATTTATATTTATCCAAAGGTTATATGTAACTCTTTGGGATCTATTTCTTTCTCAGGTAGACAATATTTGTTCTAACAGTGTTAGATGTGTCCATTAGATGTTCTGGATTCTGTTCTTTGTTCTCTCAAAGGAGCTTAAAGATATAGAATTTTAGTAATTGTTATGGCAGACTGTTGGTGCATTAGATCACTCAAAAGTCAAAACTGAAAAAACTTTTTGTGATTTCTATTCAAGCAGGTGAAATTCAAGGGTCATGCATAGGTCCTCATGATGCTCGTAAAAGAGGCTATTTCCTTCTATACTTGTTAGTAAATACCAACTATTCAAAATTTACACTAATTGAATTTGTTTTCATTGTGTATGTACGTATATGTATAGGCCTGAGTGGAACATTTCAGGTTTCCTTTGTGGTAAGATAGCTTCTATTACTATTTCATTTCTTGAATTTTTCTCCTTTTATTTTGATTTGACCTTTTTTCTTCATGTTTAGGATAAGACAAAGGCAAATTCGGTTTCCAGTGTGGTAATTAGCTGAACATCTCTTATTTGGTTAGCTTTATGAATCTTCAACATTACACTTTAATTTGTCACACATCAAGAGTGCAGAAAGATGTCTTAGTTTACACTTCAGTCAATGCTATTAGAGAGTGATGATTTAGGTCATTTTATTTAAGCTTGTAACTACTAGAAAAGCATAATGTATATGATGGGGATTGGTTAGGCGCAAATGCAAAGTGGCTTGAATGACTTGGATGGGTGAGTAATTAGTTATCCATCTGATTACAATTGCATATGAATTAAAAGACATATCATGAGGTCAATAAAGAGTAAACCAATGAATTAGTCAATTAGGATTAGACCATTAACTCTACGTTTTAGGAAATACCATCATACAGATGTAAGTTCTAAAGGTTATGTGTATCACTTTGATATGTAGTTATAGCACAATATCAGTTTATAATTATTACATACGGTTGTTCCTTTCAAGACACATTTGTTGCTTCTTTCAGAACATTTATCAGTTCTTTCCAAAGTCCCTCACTTATTTCGACCCAGCTTTGTTGTCTTATTGCTTAAAGCTTGTTGCTAGTGTTCTTACTGCTACTTGTGGAATTCGAACATATAGGAGGTAGAGTGTTTGCATTAGTAATATATCAACCTTGTTGTTGTTGCTATGTACACATCGAAATAACTTAAATCATTATCAGTTTTATAATTGTAAGATCTAAGATATTGAAATATTGGATTTTTGCTACTGCGCGTATCAACTTGCTAGCGAGATCCCCTTTTTTAAGAGCGAACTTGCACATGAGAAAAGCAATGGTAAAGATCATGATATCATGAACTTCATTTAACTATCAATATTATCAAGGGCAGTTTTATATAATATATCTTAGTCTATGTTATTTTCTTTCAAGGGAATATGATGTTTTAAGGCAATGCTCTGTATTGGGTACAAAGGCTTTACCCTTAGGGTGGTGTTGTTCATACTTTCACCAAATGTTGTGCTCACTGCTATTGTTAAAATTCATTGTATGGCTAAGAAAGCAAGGTGGCATTAGATTCACTCCAGAGGTAACATCATTCTTCTTTGATGCTTTTAAAACAATATATAAAATCTTTGCAAAGAAGATTAGAATTATTGTTTGATCCCGTGTTCTTTTTGGAACACATATATGCTTTCAATAATTTCTCCTCTCCATTTTCAGTTCCATGCTTTTTGTAGAGAGACTTGTTGCTTTTGCTTGTATTGAAGGAATCTTTTTGCCCGGGAAGGTAACGTTCCTTAAATATTACAACCATCGACTGTTAATATGTTATTTATGATATTTCATCTCTTTTCTTTTTCCTCTTGTGGCTTTCATATTGCACATTAAGATGTTTGTATATTTGTTGTCTAATCTTCTGCACCATTTTTTGGCTTAAAAAGAAAGGCTTGATGGACAGGTTTGACATTCTATGAATGAATTACTATCTAGAGATGAGGGACTGCATTTCAACTCCGTTTGTTATTTAATTCTTGAGCCGCAGGTAGATGTAAAAATCTTCTAGCGTAATTCATAATTTGATTAAAGCAACCCAAACTTTACAGTACAAATCTATGTTATCGAGACCTTTTTTTCTATCTCTTCTCTCTTTTTTTGAATCTTTCGTACATCAATATGAGAGATGTCATCTACAACTCCTGAAATAATACTTTAACAAATATATTAAACTGCAAAAACAAACACACATATAACCTTGTTTCTTTCTACGTTGGCGGAATTCGGATTTCCTACAAGAATATCAAAACTAACGCCTGTCTTTCTTTCCAGAGTATATTGTTACAAACACTTCTGCTATTTGCAGGTTCCATTTGATTAAGAAGATTTATCAAAAAGCAATGAACAGAAATGTTTGAGTTACTGTACAGTTCGTGGGCCGGAGTTCCAAGGGGATTGACAATTGAAGTAAACAACCACGACTTTTCTAAAAAAAAAAAATGCAATAATCTGTAGCTTTTTAATCTTTAAAAATGCAGTCCTTATTTTGACAGTGGATAGTTCTAAGCTCAAATTTCTTACATGCTGGTCTAACTATAACCCGACCAACAAATTTATGCCCAGTACACGTAGAGAGTCATTGCCTTAGCTTAATTGAGTTTTTATATTTACAAGTCTACTTGTGTGCAAATAAGTTGACTAAAGAGCTGATAATATTTCAAATTTATATTAAAGTTTTTTTATTGTTAAAATATATTAGCAGATTATTTTACTATGAAAACTCAAAAATTTATGTTACCCTTTTCAAGGTTTGAAAGTCAATTCTGCCATTCAAAATAACAACTCAGACACATATTAACAAATGATTATTTAGAAGAATAATAGTTTTTACTATTTTTGTATTTTTAAAATATGTTTTTATTATAAAAAAATATTAAATTTGACAGTGTTTTAGTATTTTTCAATGATTTTCATGTATTAAATAGAAACAATCTTATTTTAATATATATTTTAGAGAGCCATTGCCTTAGCTTAAATGAGTTTTTATATTTACTAGTCTACTTGTGTGCAAATAATTTGTCATCTGCATTTGCTTGGACATTCAGAGCAAAGGCGTGCAGAAACTATTAATCAAGGACTGCACCTTGTGGATTCATTTGATTTAAATTGGTTATTGGACTGATATTTGTCATTAGCCTGCCTTTTTAGAACTCTCGTAAAATAGATTATTCAAAAATTTCCTTATTTTCTTAGGATCATTAGGACTGCACATTGTGAATATGCTCAAAACCATGTTCATTCCTAAACTCCATCTTACATCATACACATAAGATAAAACTTAAAAGAGCCAATTTGCACACAAAGATTTCACATATAGATACATACATACATATACATAGAACATAACACAGTTTAATATTCTAAGATAATCTAGTATTTTCTAATATCCAAAGCATAGGTTGATACATTTAATATTCCAAAAACAAAATTTACAAATATACTATTCTATACAATTTACATGTTCTTCTACATAACAAAATTTCACCATAACTCCCTAGGTTCCTATCTTATACAAAAAGGAATTAAGGCTAAAAATCTATTCCTGACGAGAATGGGAGGAACCTGTAAAATATAGATTTTCCATATCAGTAAAAACAATTAAGTAAATACTAGCAAATTATAGAAGAAATTAAACAACATATTCATCAATCTACTTAAATCATATGAGATTTTGTACACAACCATATAAACACTTTTAAGGTTATATAAAGTTCAATTTGTGATAAAATCGTTAAATAATGAAATTGAAAAAAATTTAATCTAAAAAGGACACAATAAAATGATTTTTCCAAATAAAATTATGAACATGTATAATATTATGAGAACGTCATCATCAATCTAGCAAGTTCGTTACATCCTTTGAGTGATCTGAAAGTTTAATATAATATATAAATATATCAAGAGACTCCTCATAAAATTTCATTTCAATCTAACGGTCGGATTAAGAGATATGATTAATATTGTAAAACTATTTATTATTTAAAAAATATTATTTGACCAAAACGGAACGGACGAAATGAAACCGGAACATTCCGACCAAAATTTATAGAACGGAATGAAATTTTGAGCGAGATAAAATTTGCTCCGATATGTTCCGTTGTTTGAATTGAAACGAAATGTATCACCATTCCAGACGAAACGGAACAATTTTAGCATTGTGTTTATGGTAAACAATACAAAATGAGATGTGTTGTAATCTCAGATACTCTTAAAAAATAAGAAGAGATGACAATGCTTTTCATCCACATCTATACGTGCTATCATGTATTATCTGTTTCTTGTTCACATCCAAACAATTTTACTGGTGGTTTCTTGTTTTTTTTTTTAAGATGAGCCATTACCCCGCGCTATAACATATGTAGTTTCAATCCTTTTATTTCCTTGGTCCTTGTGGAATAATTCTTAATTTTTTATTTGTATTGATGTATCTATACTCTTTGTTTTGACTTTTAATTTTTATTGTTATTTATATTTGTATTAAATAGATTTATATTAAGAAATAGTATAAGTTTAACTCTGGTGGCATGAAATGTGAATATATAGTGAATCTTCTGTATTTCAGAACACTGAGATTCAATTAATTTGATTTTTTTTCCAAAAAGAAAACTAAGGTCATTAATACTAAATCAATATCAAAATATATAATTAGTCTATAATAAAATGAATATATATAAATACTAAATAATCAAAAGTTTTGTAGGTTAGGTTGATTATTTCACTCAGATGTACAACATCATAAAAAAAATATAGAACCATTAATATTTTTTCACATGTTAAAAGATTTCAGTCTAGGTGCGGTGAAGCACAGGGCAAATGATATTAGATCTGAAATATTGTACATAAAAAGCTGAAAAAAATCAATTTTTAACAAAAACAACATCGACTAATGAATTATTTTAATTTTTATTCTCATTTTTATTATCATGATTATTAAATTATCATAATTAATATAGTTATCATTATAACTATTATTGCAAATAATTAATATTCTAATTGTTATTGGAAATACCATCGCTGCCACATTAAATTATTTGTTTTTATTTTTTAAGATTTATTTTTCATATGATTATATTCAAATTATTTCATAACACTAAGATTAAATTAATTTTAGTTTTTTTTCATAACAATAGACCATTTGTTTCTATGTATATTTTAAGGTATTAATATTAAACAAATATTAAAAGATATAATTAGTCTCACATATTTATAAGAAAAAATAACCTTACAAATAATTGATATAATTATTTTAAATGTCTTGTCTATAATAAAATGAACATATAAAAAATTAAACAATCAAAAATTTTGTAGGTTGAATATTTCGCTTAGATGTGTAGCATCATAAAAATGATCTAGGACCATTAACTTTTTTATTACATGTTAAAAAAATTTGGTTCTAGTTGCAGCGAAGTGCAGGGGAAGTGACTCGTATATTTTTTTATTGTAGATAAATTGGCATAATTTTTCCACCTGTTTTGTCTACTTGTGGCTTCGTATATTTTTTGTTTACATGATATAAAATCAGAAATATCATACACAAAAAGACTCAAAAATGAATTTTGGATTAAAAAAACATTCATTATTATTCTGATTGTTATTGTTATAATTGTCATAACCCAATTTGGGTCATCCCAAAAATTATACGAAAATAACAAAAAAAAATAAAATAAAAGGGGTTGAAGTCTGTAGAAAAATTAAGGTAAACTTTTGGACGTTTTTCAAGAGCTCGGTCATACTTCTTTTGTGCCTAGAAATGAAGGAAAATGCAAATTAAGGCTAACGTAATTTATTATTGGATAAATCTACGTAAAAATTAAGTCGAAAGATATAATTATATTTTTATGCTCTAGTTCAATTTAATCGTTGGCCAATTTAAAAGTGTAATTATGTTTGAGAATTAATTTAGGGTCCAATTGAAGAATTTAATTAAGCGCAATGACTTACTTTTACTTTAAATTGGTAAAATTAATTTTATTAAGGGCTTAGTCAATGGGAAATCAAGTTCTTGAATTTAATTCAGACTCAATTGATGAGAATAAAATTTTCAGAGGCCAATTTGAATTCATTCAAGCCAATTATGCGATATCGGGGACCAATTTGAATAAATTAAGAGTTTAATGTTCGATCGAGGGTTAAATCATGCAAATAAAAAATAGGGACCAAAATAAAAAAGGCACACCAAGCTAAGGATTCTCTCAAATACTGACGGGGATACAATTGAACAAATTAAAAAGTTTAAAACTGATTGGGGATGTAATTAGAACAATTATAGGGTCAAGGATCAAATTGCACTTTACCCTCCTAACATCAAAATTGCATGTTTCCTTCACTGTTCTGACACCTGAATAGTGCAGGAAACACAGGGCTGCAACGACTCTCTGCAACTTACAACTCCACAACACACAACATGCTTGTTTTCTTCCCTAATAAACACGTTGTTAATAGTTGTGAAAGAGGGAGGGGGATAAAAGAAAAAAAGAACAGGAACAGAGGGAGACGAAGACACAAGGAAAATTCATAGACTAAAATCATCCACACACAGCTCCCATTCGTCTCTCTCGTTCACCTCATTCTCTCTCTCTCTCTCTAAAAATATGCAGCCATCGTTCTCTCTCTCCCCCTCGGTTCAGCAACTTCGGCCACCAACTCCGAGCACCTCGCAACACCACGTCGTCACCAGCATCGCCACCTCAACCCCGGTGACCCAATCACCACCTCAGGCGAGGCAGCAGTAGCAGCAGTAGTCCGGCCAACTCCCGACACTCATTACAGCCACCACATGCCACCATTTTCGACGCCACCACGACCAGAAGAACCACCTCGACGTCCTCTACCCAAAGGTGTTAACAGGTACGCTTCTCAACACACTCGAAAATTTGTCGATCTACTGTTCATTTTCTTCTTTGCATGCGGGGAAAGGAATTAATTCATTCCCTCACAAGGTGAGTGGGGTTGGGCGTTGTGCCCGACCTGATCTTTATGCCCAACCCAAGGTGAGCGGGATGGAAGCCCAAACCAAGAGTAGGCAGGCCTTTGACCTGTTTAGGCCGAGAGCCCATTCTGAACATAATGGGTCGAGAGCCCAGCATGAGCAAAGGTAGGCTCCAAACCTTTTGGCTAGAAGCCCAACCTGATAAGAGTGGGCTGACAGTCCAGCAAATGGGTTGGCAGCCAGCCCACCCCTAAAAAAAACAAATAATAAAAATATAAAAAAATACATAAAATTGCAAATAAAAAATATATGTTTTTAGAAAAATATAACATGTGTGTTTTCTTGCATACGGCCAATACACTAGCATAATTTTTAAAAATAATTTTCTTTCAAAAAAAAAAATATGTTATCTTGGTGTTTGATGAAAAAATGTGTTTTTGATATTACAACATGTATGTAAGAATCCAAAGGGTATTGGCCATAATTCCAAAAATATCAAAATCTTATTTTTGGTTATTTATACTATTCATTGTTGATATTTGGATAAATAAATCCCAAAATGGTTAATATTAAAAATATTGGTGGCGATAATTCGATTATTATTCACTGTCAGTATTTGGATAAAGAAACCTTTAAGTCATAAATATCCAAAATATTCTTAAAGGAATAATACACATCATCATTTAACCAACATTACTTTATTTTTTTTTAAAAAAAAGATCAACACCATAGCAAATCATAGGCAAACCAAAACATCAAGCAGGTTACCTTAGATAGGGCGTACTAGGGGTGCTAAAACCATCACTTTACACAACCAGTCCCTTACCCTAAAATCTCTGAAAGGTCAGTTTAGTTTTCTAGTAACCATAATACTAGATGGCGACTCCCTTTTCCCATAAAATAAAATAACATCCAAAAATTAATTTCCCCGCACACGGGAGGGTTGCCGCGGCGCTATGCTCTCGTGGAGGATGCGACAATGGTAATTTTTTAATTTGAATAAAATTTTGAACTTTCTTGAGAGTTTCTCTCATCCCAGAATTATTTATGGAATATAGATGTTGGTCGAATTCCTTGAGTTTTATTGTTCTGGATGTAAAAGTATGAAGTTGTTCCCTCTTGTCTTCCTGGAAAACCTAGAAGTGATTGAAGTTGGTGATTGTGAGAAAATGGTGGAGATAATAGAAACAAAATCAGATGATGAAGGGCTTATTGATGAAGATAGCAATCGTGACAACATAGATGATGCACTTATCGATGAAGGAAGCAACCACTGCAGCAGAAACACCAAACTCGAACTTCCAAAGCTGAAAAAAGTTGAAATTGATTGAATTACCACAATTGAAAAACATTTTAGCTAAATTGATTGAAAAAGTAACCACCATTCTCCTCAAACTGTCCTACACAAACTTTGTAAGTTTTGATTGAGTGGGTCTGTTCCTGATATTTGATAAACTCCATGAAGTCAGAGTGACCATTAAAATGGCATTCCAAATCTTCCAATTTCTCCAAGCATTTCACTTCCTCTCCTTTAACAGTCATCAGAGCATATTTTCCCCATCCAAGTATAAAGACTTGCAAGTGATACAGTTTACGTAATATCCCACCAGGAAATTCGTTTTGACCACAACTACTCATTCTAAGATACCTTAGTTCGGATAGACATTCCAAGCCTTGAGGAATATTTTCAAGTGCAGTGCGATATAGATCCAACCTACTCATTTCCTGAGCATTTCTAATGATGGTAAATGAACTAACTTCTTACAATCAATGAGCAATAATGTAGTGAGGCTCACCAAATAAGAGACAGAATCAGACAATTTTATAATAATCGTGTGAGACAGATCGAGGATCTTGAGCCCATGTAACTGGCTGAAAAATGTCTCGTCAATCAATTCCAACTCTCTATTATAGGGTAACAATAGAGTTGATAGTGAGGGGCACCTTGGTGAATGTCTTGAAATAATTTCTTTAATTTGTTTTCTATTAGTGAAAGCAGTCACAAGACTCTCCTCCTATTTTCCTGCACCCAACAATTTTTTTTTTTTAAATTTGCACTTGCTTTAATTATGATTGAATCGCGCTCTTTATATATTTTGATAGCCATGTTCCTGATCAAGTCATGCATCTTGACAACACTACAACAATCAATGCCTTCCAATAAACAAGCATCTTTAAGTCTATCAAGGAGACCATGGCATGTGCGAAATTTTGCCTCCTTACTTTCCTACTTTGCTATCACTCCCTCATCAATCAAATAAGCTATCAAATCATCTTTAGAGATCTTGAAGGCTTTTGGAAGTAATGCACAGTACAAGAAACCTTCTTTCTGATCATGCTTCTTTAGGTGGGTATAGCTTGATTTCAACGATGGGAATACCATTTCCATGTGAGATTGGCTGGCACTTGATTGTATCAGGTCTTGTAAAGCATTCTTCCATTGGTGATCGTAACTTAAGCTCTTCATGGATCCAACCATTGCTATTATTCCTAATGGCAAACGACCACACTCATTTACAATACATTTTGCAATTCGTTTCTTTTCTAAAAAAAGTTCCATTTCCTGTCGAAGTTTTATCATGAACAAAGACACAACTTCTTCATGTGAAAGAGTATGTACTTTGATGATGCTTGGACTAGCCATCTTTAGAAAAACATCTTTAGATCGAGTTGAAACAATCAGATTGCATCCCTTATTTGACACAGGAATCCCCACTACGTGTGGCTGAAAACAATCCCACATATTATCTAAAATAAGGATCCATTTTTTATTCTACCGTACTTCTTTTGACAATTTGACAGATCTACGCAGATTATCATCTTCACTCGAATGATCTAAGACAATATATTTAGCAATAAGATTTGGCAATCTTTCATTGCTGCAATTTTAAGACACGGGCACCCAGTAAAGACGATGAGAAATGTCTTTACTTTGTAGAACCTCCTTATGGATACTGTAACAACCCACATTTTCCCCCCTCTAAACAGAGTGGATAAAGCATGAATTTTTTTTTCCTGAAATTTCTAACGGAATTTCGGCATAGTATCCCCTATACCGGGAGATTCCAAATTATTCACATCCATTTTAATACAATCAACAACATGATTCATTCTAGAATATGCTCAAGTCCATATTCATTTCAGAACTCCATCTTACATCACACATAAAGATAAAAATTGAAAGAGCCAATTCATACAAGAGATCGGCCGTTAGCTCTACCCCCTCAATGTTTAGTATCACTCCCTTGTATACCTCATAAATGTTTATATTTTTCCCCAAAGGTGTACTTACTACCATTCCCACATTCAATCTACTTGGTAACACATTTAAATTTTTAGTAATTCGGTGGGCCACAAAAGAATGACTAGCCTAGGATCAATTAAAGCATGAGCTTGTATTAAACTCAATTGTAGTATACCTGCTACAACATCTGGCATTGCCCCCACATCTTCCTGGGTCATGTGGTATATTCTACCCCGAGTCCTTTCCTCTTGCAATCTAGGTCGCCCTCTATTGGCACTTGTGTTTGAGTGAGTGGGTCGTATAGGTCGATCAACTGTTACTGACTGTTGTTGGCTTTGAGTAGCCATCCCTTGTCTTTGTACTCCTTCAGTAACTCTTTATGGACATTCCCTTTTTCTATGACCCATTTCCCCACAATGGAAACAACCTCTCCCCAAGTACTGGCAGTCCTTCCATCGATGCCCTTCCCCTCTACAAATATAACATCTTCCGGGTGCAGCTGAACAATCCCCGGGGTGTTTTTGATTACACCTCATGCATATCGGGTATACAAGTCCTCTTTGCTCCATGGACCCCCCTGTAACACTTGCCCCTTGTCGAGTCTGACCGCCCATAGATCCCCCAGGATTAAATAGTCTAAGTCCTCCTGAACTTCCACCATGAACAAAACTCCCCCCTTTTTCTGGTAATGGGTTGAATGATGACCCACTCTTTCCTTTTTTCAGAGGAAGATTCCTCCCTATTGGGGGTGTGAAATCCCTTCTCTCGAATCCCGTGATCTGACTCTACTCACTTGATGACCTGGGTGTGTCATTCATTACCCTTTCTATTCCTTGAGCAGCACGTACTAACTCTCGAACTGACTGAAACGGCATAGCCACCAAAATTAATTTTAGCTCCTGCCTGAGTCCATCCCGAAACCGTTCCACTCGATGATGCTCAGTGAGGAGATGAGTGGTTGCAAAGATAGATAAATCCTGGAACCTCTTCTCATACTCCAGGACAGTCATATTCCCCTATTTCAAATCTAGAAACTCCTGCTCTTTCTCCTTTCGGTGTTGCCAGGAGTAATATTGTTCTTCAAATTCTTCTCGAAAGTTTATCCACTTTAATTTTTCACCTGCTCTTCTTTCTCTGATGGTCTCCCACCAAGAGTGGGCACTCTCTGTTAACAGCTGGGTCACACAGTCTACCTGGGTTTCCTCTGGTACGTGCAACTGATCTATAACCCTTTCTACCTTCCTCAGCCAATGCCCTGCTACTTCGGCGTCTTCTTCCCCTGAATAGGTCGTGCAACCCAATAAGCACCAAAATTATATCATAATCGGTAAAGTAAGTAATATTATATAATAAGAGAATATAGGTACCAAGTACCCACCTGCTGTGAATGTTCGACTTGCGTTACCCTGTTGTTGTTGTTGTTGCCCTTCACCCGCGGTTCTTCCTGAAACCACAATTACCCACCATTTATTTATTTATTTATATTAATCCCCATATCACACACAACAACAATAAAAAATGGTAATATTATTCATTTCTCTTTTTCCAATTCTTCTCTTTCTCACTTATATTCCTCATTATCATCCTTTAATTTTTCAACTCATTTGTAGTCCAAATAGAACATCATGAATTCAATTTCTTATCACCCTTTATTTTCTTCTTTTATTTTTTCAGAAAATCAATACACACTTTATGAAGGGAAAGGGACAATTTTTTTCTCTCCTTAACATGGCTAAATCTTTGATATTTTCTCAACTTGGCCGAAATTGTCAACACATGTGATAGCTTGACCTCTCCTCAGAGTTTTTACCCATATCTGGAGTTCCAGAACTCCAAATTAGATGGGGTTGGATTTGATGGAAAGCTAACACTCCCAGTTACAACTTCTATGAGGGATCCTACCCTAATTATGTGTTTTTCAGGTCCAAATATCCCTAAGAAATAGGGCAACGAAACTATGCTGTTTTTGAGAAAAAGAAAGTATCTCCAATTCATCTTTAATCTTTGATTTCTCATCAATAACAACCATGTCCTTCCTTTAATCATGAAATCCTACTCATTTATGCATTTCCCTAACATTTTGTGCTAGAAACCCTAATTCCCAATTCAAAAACATTTTGTGCTATAAACCCTAATTTCCCTTCTAAATTGAAGTTAATTTCTTAGAAATGGAAGTTAATTTCTTAGAAATTGACTTGGATGGGATCTAACAATTTTTGGAAGAATCCTAGCCTTCTTCTCCTTCAAAATATCCAGCCACTCTTTGTGAAACCCGAGGATAAAGTATACATGGAGGTAGGAGATTAAGATGAAACAAAGGAAAATAAAATGATAAGATGATATTATTATATAAAATTTAGGAAAAGCAAAAAAAAAAAAAAAAAAAACGGGCACTATAAATACCCCTCTCTTTTCAGCCATGTTCAGCTGAAACCAAGTAGAGAGGAGAAGGGAATTTCGAAAATTCATTCCATAAAAATCAAGAGCAAACACCCCAAAATTTGTAAACCCATACAAGCCTTGGATTTCTAAAGTGAAAGAGCACAATTTGGTGGAGAAATAACAAGAGAAAGTGAAGAAATTGGAGAAGAAAGGAGGAAGAGTGGCTGGATATTTTGAAGAAGAAGAAGGCTAGGATCTTTTCAAAAATTGTTAGATTCCATCCAAGTAAGGAGTTCTAACTTCAATTTCTAAGAAATTAACTTCAATTTAGAAGTTCTTGATTGTTTTTGAATTGGGAATTAGGGTTTCTAGCACAAAATGTTAGAGAAATGCATAAATGAGTAGTATTTCATGATTCAAGGAAAGACATGGCTGTTATTGATGAGAAATCAAAGATTGAAGATGAATTGGAGATATTTTCTTTCTCTCAAAAACATGACAGTTTCGTCACCCTATTTCTTGGGGATATTTGGACCTGAAAAACACATAATTAGCGTATGATCCCTTCATAGAAGTTGTAGCTGGGAGTGTTAGCTTTCCAGAAAATCAAACCTCATCTAATTTGGAGTTCTGGAACTCCAGATATGAGTAAAACTCTGAGGCGAGGTCAAGCTGTCACATATGTTGACAATTTCGGCCAAGTTGAGAAAATATCAAAGATTTAGCCATGTTAAGGAGAGAAAAAATTGTCCCTTTTCCTTCATAAAGTGTGTATTGATTTTCTAAAAAAAAAGAAAAAAAACAAGAAGAAATCAAAGGGTGATAAGAAATTGAATTCATGATGTTCTATTGGGAATACAAATGAGCTGAAAAATTAAAGGATGATAATGAGGAATATAAGTGAGAAAGAGAAGAATTGGTAAAAGGGAAAATGAATAATATTACCATTTTTATTGTTGTTGTGTGTGATATAGGGAGTAACATAAATGAATAAATAAATGGTGGGTAATTGTGGTTTCAGGAAGAACCGCGGGTGACGGGCAACAACAACAACAGGGTAACGCAAGTCGAACATTCACAGCAAGTAGGTACTCGGTACCTAAATTCTCATTATATAATATTACTTACCTTGTCGGGTATTGAAAAGTAAGATATAATTTTGGTGCTTATTGGGAGGAAAAGGAAACGAGTAAAGGAAAGTTTAGCGGATGGAAAGACATATCTATTTATATTTTTATATATATGTGTGTTTGGGTTGTTATGTATAAAAGAAACAAGTTAATGTATAAACTTGATTAACTATTCAATTTTGGAATAGTTAATGATATCGGCAGGTAACGTCGATATCGGCATGATATTTATAAACTTCATTAACTATTCAATTTTGGAATAGTTAATGGTATTGGCAGGTGACGTCGATATCGGCATGATATTTATAAACTTGATTAACTATTCAATTTTGGAATAGTTAATGATATCGATATCGGCATGATATTTATAAACTTGATTAACTATTCAATTTTGGAATAGTTAATGATATCGGCAGGTGACGTCGATATCGGCATGATATTTATAAACTTGATTAACTATTCGATTTTGGAATAGTTAATGATATCGGCAGGTGACGTCGATATCGGCATGATATTTATAAACTTGATTAACTATTCGATTTTGGAATAGTTAATGATATCGGCAGGTGATGTCGATATCGGCATGATATTTATAAACTTGATTAACTATTCAATTTTGGAATAGTTAATGATATCGGCAGATGATATCGATATCGGCATGATATTTATAAACTTGATTAACTATTCAATTTTGGAATAGTTAATGATATCGGCAGGTGACGTCGATATCAGCATGATATATATAAAATTGATTAACTATTTGATTTCAGAACAGTTAATGATATCGGCAGGTGATGTCGATATCGGCATGATGTATAAATTTGATTACTTTGGTTTTGTTTTAAAATATATAGGTTCATATTAATATTTTCATGATATTGATGAATTGATTCCAGGACGGATAACTAAAGACACTATTAGAGGTCACTAGTGTCGGCTATGGTCTCTTCGAAGTGGAAAAAAATATATATAGTAGTCAAAAAGAAATAAATCTTCTTTTGGTTAAAACCTTAAAAGAGTGCACATGGTGGTGTTTCGAATCTCACGTGATTTAAGCAAATTGATGGATAGATTACTCAAATTCTTTTAAAACTACTGGTATTTACTAAATTGTTTCACTCATATGAAAAATTTATATGTTGCAGGTTCTTCTCATTCTCGTCAAGAATAGATTTTAAGTCTTATTTCTTTTTTGTAAAATAGAAACTTAGAAAGTGATGGTGACTTATTGTAAACTGTATGGAATAGTATATTTGTGAATTTTGTTTTTGTAATATTAAATTGTGTTATGTTCGATGTATATGTATATGTGTATTTATAGGTGAAACTTTCATGTATGAATTGACTCTTTCAATTTTTATCTTTTATGTGTGATGTAAGATGGAGTTCTGAAATGAATATGGACTTGAGCATATTCTGAGATGAATCATGTTATTGATTGTATTAAAATGGATGTGAATAATTTGGAATCTCCCGGTATAGGGGAGACTATGCCGAAATTTCGGTAAAAAATTCAAAAAAAAAAATCATGCTTTATCCACTCTGTTTAGAGGAGGGGAAATTGTGGGTTGTTACACTCTTCCTCCTTTCTTCTCCAATTTCTTCACTTTCTCTTGTTACTTCTCCACCCAATTGTGCTCTTTCACTTTAGAAATCCAAGGCTTGTATGGGTTTACAAATTTTGGGGTGTTTGCTCTTGATTTTTATGGGATGAATTTCGAAATTCTCCTTCTCCTCTCTACTTTGTTTCAGCTGGACATGGCTGAAAAGAGAGGGGTATTTATAGTATATATATATTTTTTTTGCTTTTCCTAAATTTTGTATAATAATATCATCTTAATTATATCTATCATTTTCTTTTCCTTTGTTTCATCTTAATCTCTTACCTCTATGTATACTTTATTCTCGGGTTTCACAGATATGTTTTAGAAATTTTGTTTTACCAACCACTACCATTTTATAAACGCCAATGGTTGAGACTTTATCATCCATTATCCAAGACCGTATCTTTTTTGTATTCTCTTCAAATGCTTCCTCTAGCATTGTAGAGCTAGTAGGTAATGGATCTCCCGTAGTCTCTTTATCTAATTGAAAAATAGTACTTTCCACGAGCATCCTTTCCCAATTGTGACCAGCTAATCGACCTACTAAATCTTCACCAGGGGGTATGTGAGAAGAGCCATTTCTACCTAAAGCTGCTTCTTTAATTTCTTTAGGAACTTTACCACATGCTTTAACACCATTCCCTGTCTCTCCTGACAAATGGAATCTGATCCTCGTAATGGGTGTACCTTTGGCAAAGTTATGGCCACTGGCCTCATTTCATTTGATGCACCCAAGGTGGTTTACATCTTCAGTTGTTTTTATTTAAAAAAAAACATTTGAAATGTTGTCTAATCACTATCACTACTATATAGCTAAAAGATATCCCTTTTGCACAGTAGAATTCGTGGTGGCTTTATATATCAATTATTGTAGATTTTAATAGTTAAATTATTATTTTATCCCTTACTAAATAGTGATTTTAGCCTTAGACTCAGGGTATTTTTGATTTTTTATATTTCTATGCATAGTAAAATAACCATAATATTCACGAATAAGACAAAAATCAAAAGTTTTTAAAAATATATAAATACATATATGCTCTCATATAAGACAAAATACAAGATTTGGTTGTAAAGGTGTTTTGATAATTGACCTTTTTCAATCTACTTTTTGTCGAGGTTACTATTGGCGCATCTCCGGACGCGCTGTCTTTTCCAAACTCACACATACTAATGCAGCAGAAAATATAAAAAATTCAACCAACATCGATATTCCATAAATAATTCTTGGATGAGAGAAACTCTCAAGAAAATTCAACATTTTATTCAATAATTGAATAATAATTCGGCCAGAGGCTTACTTAAAGCAGACACCCTAGCCATAACCCTTATTGGATAAGGAAATGACACTAATTAATAAAATTACCATTGTCGCACCCTCCCCGTGAGCGAGGAAATTCATGTTGGGATGTTATCTTTATTTTATGTGAAAAAGGAATTGTCATCTAGTATTATGGTTACTAGAAAACCTAAACTGACCTTTCAGAGATTTTGGGGTAAGGGATTGGTTGCTTAAAGGGAGGTTTTTGCACCCCTAGTACGCCCTACCTAAGGTAACCTGCTCAATGTTTTGGTTTGCCTATGATTTGCTATGGTGTTGATCTTTTTTTTTAAAAAAAAAGTAATGTTGGTTAAATGATGACAATGTATTATTCCCGTAAAAATATTTTAGATATTTACCACTTAAAAGTTTTTTTTATCCAAATACCAACAGTGAATAATAATCGAATTATCCCCGCCAATATTTTCAATATTAACCCTTTTGCGATTTATTTATCTAAATATCAATAATGAATAATATAAATAACCAAAAATAATATTTTGATATTTTTGGAATATTGACCAATACCGTTTGGATTCTTACAAATATGTTGTAAAATCCGAGAATACAAGAAATGATGTTTCTTTATGAAATCCATGTTAAAACACATTTGTTCTTCAAACTCCGAGATAATATATATTTTGAAAGAAAAGAATTTTTTAAAATATACTAGTGTATTGGCCATATGCACAAAAAAACACATTTTATATTTAAAAAAAAAGATATATTTTTTTATTGCAAATTTTGTATTTTGTATTTTTTTTTTACTATTCTTTTACGTAAGTTGGTCGTGACCAACCTAAAATCGAGTGAGTTGTCATCCAACTAACTTTGTGTCTCGGGCTTCCGGCTCAAGCAACGCCACCTACGATGCAGGCTTCCAGCCCATATGACTGGAAGCCCAGAATATATCTGGGGTGGGCTTGCAGCACAGAAAGATTAAAGGGGACCAGCCCACTGTCCACGTTCAGCGACAGTGGGTAGGGAGTGAATTGGCAGTCCCGTGCATGAAAAATGCAGATAATGAGGACGATGAATTGTAAATTTTGGAGTGTGATGAATGACGCACCTGTTAACTCCTTTGGGTAGAGGAGGTCGAAGTGATTCTTCCTGTCATGGTGACCTCGGAAATGGTGGCCTGTGGTGGCCGGAGTGGTTGTCGGAAAGTGACGTGCCTGCGTCGCAGCCCCTGTTGCTGGTGCTACCAACCTTGCCTGGGACTGTGTTTTGGGTCGTCGGTGGAGGGGGCGCTTCTGGTGAGGTCGAGACGGTTCTTGTTGGCCAGAGTTGATGGCTGCTGGAGGGGAGAGAGAGACGCCGACGTCTGGTTTTAGTGTGAGAGAAAGTGGACTGACGGAGAGAGAGACGACGGATGAAGATTAAATCCATATTTTTACGTGAATTTGACTCTTCAATTTTCTATGTTTCCTTCGTAAATTTCCTTCCCTGCTCGCTCTCCCCTCTGCTCCTTCCTTTCTCCCCCTCTCTGTTCGTTCCCCAGTTGTTCGATCGCATGCTTCCCATTTATAGGGGAAGGGGACATGCCATTTGTGTTGCCCTGTATTTGCAGTGGGTTGAAGGCTGAGGTGTGCATAGAGCCGTTGCAGCCTGCAAACATGCAACTCTCATGGGATAAACTACAATTTCGTCCTTAAACCTTTAATTGCATCCCCAATTAATTTTAAACTTTTAATTTGTGCAATTGTATCCCCATCAGAATTTCAAGAGCATCCTCAGCTTCGCACGCCTTTTTCATTTTGGTCCCTGATTTATGATTTGCACGATTTAACCCTCGATCGACCATTAGACTCTCAATTTGTTCAAATTGGTCCCCGATTTCGCATCATTAGCTTGAATAAATTCAAATTGGTCTCTGAAAACTCTATTCTCATCAATTGAGCCCGAATTAAATTTAAGAACTTGATTTCTCATTGACTAAGCCTTTAATAAAAATTAATTTGACCAATTTAAAGTATAATTAATCATCGTGCTTAATTAAATTTTTCGATTAGACCCTAAATTAATCCCCAAACATAATTACATTTTAATTGGCCAATGATTAAATCAAATTGGCATATGAAAATATAATTTTTATTTTTCGACTTAATTTTGACATAGATTTATCTGATAATAAATTACGTTAGCCTTGCATCTGCATTTTTCTTCAATTCTGGGCATAAAAGAGATACGATAGAGCTTTAAAAAATGTCCAAAATTTTCGTCTTGATTTTTCTGCTGACACTAATCCTTTTTATTTTATTTTTGGGTAGATTCGGGGAATAACCCAAAATCGGGTTATGACAACCATAAATGACAAAAACGACAAAAATATGGAAATTTAAAATGCTAGAAATCCTAAGCAAGCCAAAATTAACGGAAGTTGATTCAGACTTGGAAATCAAGAGTTATGGCGAGAACAAAACTTTTCTAAAATGGAAAAAACGATTATTTCGGAACCTAAACAATGGAATTTGGTCAAAAATGGCATACACCAACACCAAAGTTGTTGATTAATTCTGGAATCGACGAGACGGATCAACTAGGTGAGTTTTGCTTCATTTTGACTTCAGCGCCTGGATTGTTGGAAATTTTGTTGCCTTTGAATTTTGGATGTTCTCTCTTGAGCATGTACGCCTTTGCCACTTGATCTACATCACATACTTCAGATGGCGCATGAGGCATGCTAAGGAATTGAAAAATGTCATTCCAGTGTATAGAAGGATACGCCGCCATGTCCTCTTCCTTATGGCGCGGTGCGTGGCGTGACAAAGAGGCTGAATACGTGACGTGGTCAATTGAATCCCCCCCCCTTTTCTCTCTCATGAATGCTAAATTACTTAGTAGACTCCTTAGTTTATTATTGTTTCATTTCTGTCCCTTATATTTTGATTGTGTTGTATGGTCATTATTTTTATAATAAATTTTTTTATTTTTTCAATTATATCCTTCAATTGAAATTGATTATATATTTGAGTTTCATTTTGGTCCTCAATTTTTTAATTGTCGAATTGGTTTTAAATTCTTTACTATTTTCGGTATCAAAGTTTGAATGTTTTTCAATTTTATCCTTAGAATGAAATTAGAAGTTTTGATTACTTTCAATTTTGTCCTCCAATTAGAATTGATTATATATTTAGGTGTCATTTCGATCATCATTCTTTTAATTTTCAGATTAGTTTTATATTCTTTAATATTTTTGGTATCAAAGTTTTAATTTTTTTCAATTTTATCCTTTGAATGAAATTTATCATATATGTTTTTTATATTTCAACCATTATACTTTCAATTTTTATTTTATTTTAATTCCTTTATTTTTTATATATTTTTAAAATAGTTTCTATTTTTGTCCATGTTTATATACATATTGATGCGACCATATTATTTGATAAGTTCATCCATATTTACGTAGTGTTTCGCATATGTTTTGTGTATAAAATGCTTTGATATTCTTTATTTTATGTTTTGAAGGTATTTTTGGATGAAAGATGCAAAAAGGAGTATATTGGAGGTAATTGACAGATTTGACGTTCAGTCGATGTTTTGTGCAGAGCGTGAGTTCTAGAGATCGAAATGAAGTGATTGCAGTGACATTCAAGAGCTAACATCCATACCTTTTTGGAAAGGTAATGCAAGAAAAATAAAAGGAGAAAGATCATGGAAATCACATCCTGCAAAGTCAAATCTCGCATTCTGCCACTATTCTAGAGATCGAAATTGATGCAAACTCAATTGGATTGGATTCAAGACTCAAAGACCTATAAACTCTCCAAATTTCAGCTCAAAACGATGTCGTATGAAGGAGATATGAATTTTAAAAGGGACAACTAAATTCTGCCAACTTAAGGAAGGACTATTTGGTAAAATAGACATTAGGATTTCTAAGCTTATATAAAGGAGAAGAGGAGCAAGGAAGTGGAGGCCACCACAAGAGAAAAACACAAAATCTTCATCCTCCAAAACCTAAATCATGTGTTTTTCCATCTTTTTATTTAGTTGTTCAATAAACATGCAAGGCTAGACTCTTTTTTCTTGGTTGCAAGGACACAAACACCTTCGGATTTCAAGAACCGTGAGATTTATTCTTCCTTCTATTTTCAGTTTATGTTATGAATGAATATATTTGTTTTCCTATGCATATTTCCTATGATTGTTGTTGATGATTGCTAGAGCGGACTCTAAGTTATTGTTGTGAACAATCTATTGCTAAGTTTAATATCAAAACCGGAGTTGTGATATATGAACTTGTGAAGCAACTAAGCTTGATAATTGTGGCGGAACTACATTATTGAACTTAGGGAGAACATTTGAATAAATTGACACTAGTTGCGGACAACTTGTATGTTGATCTTGATGAAATTATCTAGTTCTTAAAGCTACCATTAAATTGAATCATTAGTGCGGACACTTTGATTGTTTGTTGGTTAGGATTAGTTATACGGCGGATCCGTTAATTAATCACATTAAGAAAAGATAAAATTTTAGAACATAAACTGCATTTTTTGTTTCAAGGATTGATTCTAATTTCCGTAGGTGGATGTATGCTTGTGACCAAGGTTTGCTTTCTTGATAAGTTTCGGTTTTAATTGATTTTTTTTTGCTAGTTTAATTGCTGCCATAGTTTAGTTAATCACAAACCAAATCCCCCCAATCACATAACGTACAACATAAAAATCTGACTTGAAACTTCCTCGTGGGATCGACCCCTTGCTTGCTCTATACTATCTTGTGTGTTTTAAGCTAGGGTAATTAATTTGTGCGACCGCGACATCGCAACAAATTTTAACCAATCTCTTAATCTCCCATCACATATGCTTTTAGCTTTTGTTTTTAATTTTTATTATTTTCTCTTTTGGTAAGTTTTTTTTAATTTAATTCTTAAATTTTAATTTGTGTTGGTCATCATTTGAAAATTAATATTGATTATTTTTTCATTTGTTCTTTTTTATTATTATTTGTATTATTCTTCAATTCAAATATTTTTTTAAACTAATAATGTTTATTTCTTTGTTTTGTCATTAATGTAATTGCTCTTTTGCTAAAATGTTTAGGAGGTTTTTTATTCTTCAAGTTTTTTTGGTTTTTTCAATTATTTAAGCTGTAATACTAATAATTTTAGTTTTTTTTTTTTGGTTGCCCTTTTATTAATAATATACAGATAAACAATTATAATAATGATAAGAATACTAATTAGAATTTCCATTATATTAATAAAAATAACGATGTTGATTATCATATGATTATTGTTATTATAGTGACAATAATTATAACAATAATGATGGTAAAAACGATAGTGCGACTAATAATAATCAGAATAATAATGAATGTTGCCATAAACCTTTTGAAGGTTGCTGCGATTTCTCGCTAATTATTCATCGTTGTGAATTCTTGCTTGTACCATAACCTGATCCAGTTATTCACACAGAAACAAAAACAAAAAACACTAATTAATTTGATTTATAACAAATACCCTTTTTTGATTTAGACAAAAACCGAACCGAACCGAACCGAAAATACTCCCCCGAAACAGAAGCTATAACAATAATATTATCTGTATTTGAAATTTATGATGATTTTGACATATCTAATATGATCACAAGAAACCATTTCTAAAAAGATTCCTACATCTTAATATCATCCATGAGATTAACCAAACTATGCAATGAAACAGAGGAGAAGCTTAACAAGGTAGCAATATCACACCTTCTACACAATGACATGGAAAGGTTTGGAAATTGAGTTTATAAAAATTCAAACTGCCCTCACAATAGTTGATTTATCCTGCAATAAATTCAAGGGAAAGATTCCAGAGTCCCTCGGGAAGCTCAAGTCTCAGATACAGCTCAACCTTTCTCACAACAGGCTCATCGGTTATATCCAGCCATCATTGGGAAATTTAACTAATCTGGAATCGCTGGATCTCTCTTCAAATATGCTTGCTTGAAGGATTCCTCAGCAATTGGTAGATTTAACATTTCTTGAAGTCCTGAACCTTTCGTATAACCAACTTGAGGGATCCATACCTCAAGGCAAACAGTTCGACACATTTGAACATGGTTCTTACGAAGGGAACTTGAGATCATGCGGACTTCCCTTGAAAGTAAAATGCAACAATGGTGAGGGGCAGCAACTTCCACCATCAAACTCCAAGAAAGAAGATTCAATATTTGAAGAGGGATTTGGATGGAAAGCTGTAGCAATGGGTTATGGATGTGGATTTGTATTTGGAGTCTCCATGGGATACGTGGTGTATAGAACAAGAAAACCTGCATGGTTTGTGAAGATGGTTGAACGTGGTGGGCATCAAAATACAAAAAGGCTTAGAAGGAAGAATGCTCCCAGAAATGGTGGAAGACGACACTAGCTATTCAAGGCGGTGTGAGAAGGTAACTCTTAATAATGCTTTTACCGCAATTGTTTCATTCCATGATCCATCTCAAGTTTAGCTAATTAACTTGCTTTGTTGAGTAGCTAGGTCTATAATGGCAATTGCCAAGAAGAGGGGGTCATCTTCCAGGCTGGCGTTAGCTGCTTCTTTTTCCCTTAAATTCATGTGTTTGTAATTTTTTGACTAGAAGAAGTTTTCATTTACCATATTTTAAATGTGGGGTTAATTATTATGTGATTATTGTTGTAATACTTCGTGTGCTTTCATTTGTAATGATTAGCGGGAACATGACTCCTATTATAAGGAGTCATCTTGCATTTATAGAATTGCACTGAATTTTGGGGTATTATGAAATTTAACTGACTTTGTATAAATAGATTACCTACATTAAATTGAGTAGGTTAGCTTATAAAATATTTAAAAAGAGTTTTTTTTTTTATTATTGTGAGCGTTGGAATAATATAAGAATATGTAACGAGGCTAAGAGAAAGGGTCTGCAAGCTTCCAGGTCGAGAAAATTAAATGACTCGAACAAGGAACAAATGCCTATATAAAAACAGATGCTATATAAACAAATGCAGAAGCAAAAGAAGAGAATTCAATTACAATTAACAGAGATGTAACAAACAATCACATGCTATATAAAAACAGAAACTAACTGCCTCTTCTTCCTTACTGTCGATCCATTTCTTCAATTCTTCTGCAATTGTTTTGTTAAGCTAGTAATCAACTTAACTTCCAACAATATCTTCCATGTCCAAGACGCAATGGATCTATCGGGTGGGATGAATTTCCTCGATCGAGGCTCATCAGCTTGAGTAACGTTGGCCTCCCAAGAGAAGCTATCTCTCTCCAGATGCTGAACTTGTTCTGTTTCTCGGTGTAGTCTCTTTATCAGTGATGCTATCCATCCAATCTTCGAGCGCTCCAGGGGAAAGAGCATCTCCTTGCTGTGTCATTTCTACATGCCTCCCTCCATAGTTACATTAACTGTAAAAGGGAAGGCTGAAACTGAAATCACATGTTAAAAACGGTAAAGAAATGAAAAGGAAAAAAACAATGAATTCAAGGATTATTAGAACCGAAAAAGACAAATTGATTTAGTTTTGTGAACTACAGAAAATGATCTAAACTGCAAAGTTTCTCAATAAAATTTCTACACTTAAGAGATCCAAACAATAATAACATGGGAAGAAGAAAAGATAATATACTTGGATTCAGCTATTGATGTTCTTCTTCAAGTGCTGGCTTGCTGAAGCAGTATATATTCAGAAGAAGAGATCAGAGAAGAACACTGTCGATTCAGTACATGTACATTCTGATGAGATGTGGAAAGGAAAATAGTTGAACTGTTTGACAATAAAGAAGTTGCTAGGAAGGAAGGAATGAAGGAAACAGCAACTTTAATTTCTTATTTTATTTTTATTTTGCATATAAAAAAAACTTCAACAATAGAAGGAGAAGCCAATTATTGAACTTGAGTGAGTTAAACGTGTGGAATAAGTTGTTTCTTTAAGGCAGCATCAGGAGTTGAGAGTAATTTTATTAATCAATACTGAGATTTTTAATTTATATGGTTATAACTTCGCTTTATCTCCTGCCGTATGTTTTTATTGAAAGTTGTTTATTTTCATCTGCCTTGTATCTCAAGTTTCTGCAAAACCTAGGAAGAAATTTCGTTGATCTCAACAGTGTCTGTTTTTCTGGGCAGTGTTCAAAATTCCTGACAGTGATTTGAACAGTAGTTGTTTGTTCATCAGGTTTCTTTTATTTATGGCCCTGAGGGTAAGGTAGCTGCTGCTGCTGAGAAATGGGGACGGAATGTGTGAGTTTGTCTATCTCTCTGCTTCATTCACTTGTATTTCTGAAGTTAGGATCACTCTCTTGGGGTTGTGAAAGGTACCCGTTTAAATATACCAACTTTGTCTCTGCTTGAGATGTGCATCTCAACAACCTGGTACTACAGTCTATGATTGGTGTCATCCAACTCGATCCTAATTGGTGTAACAGCAAACTCTTGACTTAGTGGGGTAGATGTCTGGCTTAACATTTGTAATATTTTGGTAGTTAAGTCTGCAAGAATTGAATTTTAAGGGACTTCATTCTGTCATTGCTCTTCAAAAAGAAAAGAAAAATCACAACTTTTGCTCATACTTTTATTCATACTTTTACATAATACAAGAGTATATTTATATGGTTATAGACAGAGGAGACCCATTCTAGATAGGAAAGTACTGTCACTTCATGCATAAATCCAGGCTAGAATCAACTGGTATTCCATAATTAGTGAAAATCAAATAACAAAGGAATCCTTTAATCTCTCCAAAGAATCCTCTGTTGACAACTCACGCCAACAGATAACCCATTACAATTTCTGGTGCTGATAAAGGATGAAAGGAAATAGGATAAAAACCAATGTCTTTATAAATCGGTAGGTAGCATTACAGGATGGACTCAGGTTCCAAAATTCAACAGATTTTGAATGGTCAGCGAAAAACTTCAAAAATAAAGGATCAAATTTCTGCATAAGGGGATCTGATACCTGAAACAAGTATGTAATTGGAATTTCAGGCTATGTATCCAGATATCCTACCACTGAAACAACATTGGCGGTCAATTCAAAAGCATTTCAGGAAATGGCCAAACATGAGACTAGAGAGATATTAGTGATAATTGTTGAAGATTGAAGACTTTGATTCCAAGACTGCAACTGAATTGAAGTTAGAAGATCGTTCGTATTTTAGTTTATGTTTAATAAGACTAGAATTTGTAATAGACTAGAGTTCCTATTATTGTAAGGATTCAATTTTCTTCTATAAATAAAACAATAAGAACAGTTACTGATTTGAACAGTAACTGTTCGTGCCTCAGGAATTTTTCCAACAATAATCTGTTGTGGCAGTAAAATCTTAGTTATCAGAAATCATTCCCAACTTTTACCTGCAAAAGATAACGATGAAAAGGTTTTGAAGGGGCGAATGGAAGAAAAACATTGAATGTACACATCGAATCCAAGATGAAAATAAAAATCCATTCATTTTATAACACCAAAACAAGCATTGAAGGTACAAAACATCGTTGTAGAATATCACAGAGAGTTCAAAATATGTGTCCTTAAGAGGAGCATCCTCCTCAACGCACACCATGAACTATTGTTTTTACATTGCAACCATCACTCTTCTCCTCAAACTGTCCTACTCGAACTTTGTAAGTTTTGAGTGAGTGGGTCCAGGGTTATCAATACCGTTTCGGTCACCGTTCGGTTTTCGATTGGAACGGAACGTTCGGTTTCGGATTGTTCCGTGCACCGTTTCGATGTCGATCTTGTTCATAAAAAATAATTAATTATATATATATATATATATGAAGAAAAAATATTAATTTAACAAGCATAATTAAAATTCAAGAAAAATAACTTTAAATTATATAATATAAACATAAAATTAAACAAACATAAATAAATATAATTTTTATTTTTATAAAATTACAAGTACAAAATCATAACTCTAAACTTATGTATGATAACTTATATTGTTTTACTCACAAAAAAGACGCCGATTGTTGTTTTTATTAAACATATTAATTTCTAATTTAACTCATTATTTTTATATAAAAACACACTTTAAAGAAAAGTAATCTAGAATAAAGTTTGAAGGAGTGGTTTGTAAAAGGGTGAGTGTATGGTGATCCAAGCCATGACCTCACTATTTGTTTTGTTTGCTAGCTGCCTCTTTTATGTACAAAGTGAGCTGCTTTTGAATAAACAAGAAGTTGTCCGAAGAAAAGCAGATCGGAACGGCGACTATCATCTAGCGGTTCCGGGAGGTCTGTCTCTCTGTTGCCGTTCTTGGAGATCCGGGTCATGAAAGAGTACAATGAGAAGGGGTCGTGGGTTAAGGAATACAAGATCGAAGTGTACATGCCAAAGGTTTTGAAGCAAAATCTGGATCGACCTCTGAAGATCCGGAAGAATGCTTCCAATAGAAGGGTTGTTCGAGCTCGTGCGTTGTGAAAAATAGTGCTCGGAGTACAAGAACAAAGTTTATCCTGTGAATCTCTTCGTCTACTTCCCTCTTTTCATTTGGTTTTGACTTTTTTATGAATCCGGACGGAACGCCTGCACGGAACCGGACGTTCGACGGATTCGGCCGATTTGCTGGATCAGGTCGGATTTTCACCGGACAAAAGCGTCGCCGTTTTGTCCCGGATTTTGAAGTGGAACGAGTCGTTCGGCCATTCCGGCCGGAACGGAACGAGATTCACAAGCCTGAGTGGGTCTAATCCCGATAATTGAAAAACTTCACTAAGTCAGAGTGACCATTAAAATGGCATTCCAAATCTTCCAATTTCTCGAGGCATCCTACTTCCTTTCCTTTAACAGTCATCGGAGCATTTCCCCCCCATCCAAGTATAAGGACTTGCAAGTGAGAGAGTTTACGTAATACCCAACCAGGAAAATTCTTTTGACCACAGCTACTCATTCTAAGATACCTCAGCTCAGATAGACATTGCAAGCCTTGAGGAATATTTTCAAGTGCAGTGCGATAGAGATCCAACCTCCTCATTTTCCCGAGCTTTTCTAATGATGGTACATGAACTAACTTCTTACAATCAATGAGCAATAATGTAGTGAGCCCCACCAAATTAGAGACAGAATCAGGCAATTTTACAATAACCGTGTGAGACAGATCGAGGATCTTGAGCCCAAGCAGCTGGTTGAAAAATGTATCGTCAATCAATTCCAACTCTCTATTATAGGGTAACAATAGAGTTGATAGCGAGGGGCACCTTGGTGAATGTCTGGAAGGAATTTCCTTAATTTGGTTTTCAATTAGTGAAGCAGCCACAAGACTCTCCTCCCATTCTCCTGCACCTGACAAATTTTTAATTTCACTTTGCTTTAATCATGACTGAATCGCGCTCTTGATATATTTCGATAGCCATGTGCCTGATCAAGTCATGCATCTTGACAGCACTACCACCATCAATACTTTCCAATAAGCAGGCATCTTCAAGTCTATCAAGCAGACCATGGCCTCTGCGAAATTCTGCCTCCCTACTTTCCTGCTTTGCTATCACTCCCTCATCAATCAAATAAGCTATCAAATCATCTCTAGGGATCATGAAGGCTTTGGGAAATAATGCACAGTACAAGAAACCTTCTTTCTGATCATGCTTCTTTAGGTGGGTATAGCTTGATTTCAACGATGAGAATACCATTTCCATGTGAGATTGGCCGGCACTTGACTGTATCAGGTCTTGTAAGGCATTCTTCCATTGGCGATCGTAACTCAAGCTCTTCATGAATCCAACCATTGCTATTATTCCTAGCGGCAAACGACCACACTCATTTACAATACATTTTGCAATTCTTTTCTTTTCTGGAGAAAGTTCAATCTTCTGTCCATGTTTCATCATGAACAAAGACACGTCTTCTTCATGTGAAAGAGTATCTACTTTGATGATGCTTGGAATATCCATCATTAGAAAAACTTCTTTTGATCGAGTTGAAACAATCATCTTGCATCCCTTATTTGACTCGGGAATCCCCACAATGTGTGGCTCAAAACAATCCCACAGATTATCTAAAATAAGGATCCATTTTTTATTCAGCCGTAGTAGTTCTTTTGACAATTTGATAGATCTACGCAGACCATCCTCTTCATTTGAAAGATCTACGCCAATAGATTTAGCAATTAGATTCTGCAATCTTTCAATGCTGCAATTTTGAGACACGGACACCCAGTAAAGACGATGAGGAATGTCTTTACTTTGTAGAAGCTCGTTATGGAGATGTTTTAGCAATTCTGTTTTACCAACCCCCGCCATTCCGTAAATGCCAATGGTTGAGACTTTATCATCCATTATCCAAGACCGTATCCGTCTTGTATTCTCTTCAAATGCTCGACCCACTAGCATTGTAGAGCTAGTAGGAAATGGATCTCCCCTAGTCTCATCGGATAGAAATGCAGTGTCTTCCAACCTTTGATCAGCTAATCCACTTGCTAAATCTTCACCAGGGGGCGTGCTAGAAGATCCATCTCTACCTAAAGCTGCTTCTTTAATTTCTTCAGGAACTTTACCACATGCTTTAACACCCTTCCCTGTCTCTCCTGACAAATGGTGTCTGATCCTCGTAGTGGATGTACCTTTGCCAAATATATGGCCACAGAATATACACTCCTCTCTATCATCATGCAGCCTTACAACATATTCCCGAAATCGAACATTTGGTCTAGTCAGTTTGATGAGTTGCTCTGTAAAAAAGAGAAGAAAAGGATACATGTCAACACGATGCCTTAAGGAAAAAAATATTGAAGAAGAATTAATGAAAGTTACATGAGGATCAGATAAAATAATTAACAATAAAACTTATATTAGAATCACGGGGCCATATTTATTGTTTAACTACAATATTACTCTTTACTATATATAAAAATCTTACCACATTCTTATCCCTAAACATGTCAATTAATTTATTAATACCAAACATGTATACGTAATACATATGCTTCCTGTGAGGCCATGTGAAAAACCATTAATGATCCCACTCCAAAGATTCAAACAATAGTTCCATGTGAAAAACAACATGGTAAGATAAAAAAAGACAATTTACCTAGGGAGTCATTCCTGTCAACATGCTGAATATATTCTGTACAGGTGTTTTCCATGCCACTTTCTGCTTCAGTATGCAAGCAAATTAACTCTTCCTCTGCACCTTGTTCCAAGCTCTGAAGTTCAGCTTGTATCCTTCCATCATCACGTGACAATTTGTCAAGTATTGCATTGCCTTGCTCCAACATGCTAGCTATGGGTTCTGTTTTCTCTTTAACATCATCCATAATGACATCTTGTTTTACTGATGGAGAACAAAGTTGATCATAATAACTTCCAAGGCCAGGACAAAATAGATTCTTTGGTGGATGAGTGACCTCGTTATTGCTTGGGCCTGCTCCAGTTTCAAGTTTCTTCTCTGGAGGGCCATCAATTGCTGCAAGGGCTGCTTCTTGGACATCTTGAGGCACTTGTCCACAAACTCTAACACCACGGCCTACAGATCCTGCTAAATGATATCTTATCCTCAAAATGGAACTACCTTTGGCAAATACATGCCCACAATACTTGCACCCCATGCGACCATCATCCATCTTCTCAGCATATTCCCAAAAAGATCTGTCAACATGATGCAAAACTGGATCATTCTTTCGAAGCATCTTGACAAGCGGCTCTGTAGAAAAAACAAAAAAAGATCTGTCAACATGATGCCAAAATGGATCGATCAGGGTTAAAATAGTGAATGGAAGTTACATTAACTGTGAAAGGGAAGGTTGAAACTGAAATTCAAGGATTATAAGAACCTTGTAAAATATTCTCTGCTGCTTCTTTTATTCATCTGTCCAACAACTATATATACAGGGCAGTAAGGAAACCTATTCCACTTAGAATCCTATTCTTAATCGGACAACAATTTATACAAGGAAACAAACAGATTTCCTATAATGTTTGGGATCCATACATATCTTTCCAGCTAACACCGATAAAGACAAATTTATTTTCCTTATTTGTGTTTCTTTCCTGATTTGTATCACTTTGTTATTGTTGGCGTGAGCTGTACAAATCTCTACACATTGGGAAACTAGAGCTGTCATATTTCTTATTTATAAGCATCCATATTGTTATGGGATAATGATTATTTTCTTTCCTAAATTATTGAACTTGAGTGAGTTAACGTGTGGAAGAAGTTGTTTTTTTAAGAACAAGTTGTTTCGCAGTCCAATTTCTAACTAATATTATTCTTAAACAATTTAATTTATTTTTAATTAAAGATCAAATATTTGATCACAGTATGCTAGCTATTTCCTATTTAAGAAGTTTTAAATTTTCTTGGTTTAGTTGAAGAAGTTGTAATAGACTAGAATTCCTATTCCTGTGTTCAATTTTCTTCTATAAATAAATCCAAGGGATGGCAGTAACCTCGAGTAAAATAAAGTAGCATATATGACCAATTTCAATTGGATGACAACATTAAAACAAATTAAAACCTGTGTACCGAAAAAAATTAAAGGAACCAAAACAGATAAAAAATAAAAAGAATAAGGACTGGAATGAATGAAAACTAACATATATAATCAGTTTCAATTGAAAGCCACAATTGAACTTTTATGTTCCATTGAATGAAATCTTTATTGTTGTATATTGTCATTCTATTATATTCGACAAGATTTTATTTTATCACAAACACATTACAATTAAAATTAAAAAAAAATATATGGGTTATCCATTATAGGAGTAGAGAGAAAACATTGTGAATTGTATTAGTGTTTTTAATTATTTCTTTTCCTCTAGTTTTTATTTTCAAATTACATTGGTGTTTTTTCTTTTAATCTATTTCTCTACCCAAAAAAAATAGGCTAGCGTCAACAAAAAAATCAAGATGGAATTTTGGATGTTTTTGAGAGCCCGATCGTACTTATTTTATGCCAAAAAATACAGATTCAATGCCAAAATAATTTATTATTGGATAAATTTGTTTAAGACTTAAGTCAAAAGGCATAATTATATTTTTATGAGACAATTTGATTTAATCACCAGCCAATTTAAAGTGTAATTATGTTTAAGAATTAATTTAGAGCCTAATATAAGGATTTAATTAAGCACGAGAACTTAATTATTCTTTAAATGAGTCAGATTAATTTTATTAAAGGCTTAAATGGTGAGAAATTAAGTTTGAAAGCCTAATTTGAATTAAATTAAAAATATCAAAATTTTCAGAAAGAGTAGTCTCACTGCCAATGCCTTGATGTTTACCGAAGCTGCATAACACCACAATCACAAATATTAAAACAATAATAAGAAGACTAGATCATATCCTATATATGTCAAGATCTTCGACACAATCCACAAACAACAGTCCTCCTTTAAACAAAAGTACAAAACACTACTGTTTTTTTGGAGTTCAGAGAATACCCTTCCCAAGCACTCTCGTCAATGAACTCTGTTTTTAATTAATTTGGAAATCACCACATATAATAAGAAAATGAAAGGTAGAAGACACATCTTAATTAATTTGGAAATCACCACATATACATTAGTTTCTTTATCTCACTTTTATTTATTTGGCAATTCTTAACCAACTGCTAAAATTTGGTTCGGTTCGATTCAGTTTGGTCCGTTCACTTTTTTGGCTGGTCTTGTTTGTTTTGTCTTTTTCCAACATGTATTAATGAAATTTTCCCTCGAAAAAGACAAAAACATGCGCCTGGGTTGAGGGGTTCCACGGTAATTGCACATTTTCGGTTTGGTTCGGCTAACCGGTTTAATTATTATTAAATGTTTCTTTGCACAGTGAAATAACCCTTTCGGCCCTCGAAATCGACAAATATGGTTTGGCCTGAAGGGGTGTCTCGGTAATTTGTCATTTTTTTATTCTTTTTCCCGCCAATTTACTGTTGGCTCGTCCCCGGACATGCCGTACGTTTCCTCCCTCGCGTGTCTTTAAGGTGGCGCCTGCGGCATATTCCGGCATCCAAAAATACCCAACTGATGTCTAGAATGATTTTCATACATGTTTTCTTTCACATGGTGTGGCGCGTGTTAGTCACCGTTGGCTGGAAAAGTGTCAATGGTCGTTCAAAATTTTTCCACCATTTTCTCTCTCCTTCCTGCGCATGCTGACGCCAACGTAGCTGTTTTCTGTCAAATTTCATTCCATTCCCTGAACTTTGGATTTGTTTGTTTTAGTACTTATTTCTATTATATAGGTTTTGATTTCTTTCAATTCCATCCTTCAACTGAAATTGATTATATATTGTAGTTTCATTTTGGTCCTCATTCTTTGAATTTTCAGAATGGTCTGAAATCCTAAGTATTTTTGGTTTCAAAGTTTCAATTTATTCTAATTTTATTCTTCCATGCAAATTTATTATATATCCTTAAAATGTTTAGTATCAAAGTTTGATTTTTTTTTTCAATTTTATCCCTCCATGCAAATTAATTATAGATTTAAGTTTCATTTTGGTCCTGATTCTTTTAATTTCCTGTTTTGTTTTAAATTATTTAATTTTATCGATATCAATGTTTGGATTTATTTCAATTTTGTTTTTCGAATTAAATTTATTACATATATTTTTTATTTCTTTTCCTTTATACTTTGAATCTTGGATTTTCTCTTAGTACCTTTATTTTTTGTATACATATTTCTTACATAGTTTCTATTTATGTCCATGTTTATATATACAGGTTCTTAGTATTTGTTTTCATTTTTTTTGTTATTTCCAATGTTATGAATTTTTTATTTAATGTTCAAATTTTAATATGTGATGGTGATCATTTGAGAATTAGTAATTATTAGAATTTCTCCTTTTTCCCCGGGTCAAATAATTTCTTAAAATCTGCATATTTATTTTTATTTTGTCATTTATTTTGTTTTTTAATTGTTTTTTTTAAATTATTAGGTTTTGCATTCTCTAATTATTATAGATAAGACATTAAAAAAATCATAATTAGTGTTAGTTGCGTTTGTTTTCTGTTAAATATGTCAGACCAATTATATTTTTTTCATATTTATTTAATATTAGCACTTTAATATATATATATATATATATATATATATATATATATATATATAACCTAGTTGTTGTTTTAATCCAAAACAATTTTAATATAATAACATGAGTAATAAATCTTATAAAATATAAAATTATGGAATATTTTTTTCTGACAATAATTATGGTCTCACCAATTATTATTATTGTGACTGTTGTTAGATTTTGTTCTCTTAATATTTACATTTTAATTTGTGTTGATGATCATTTTAAAATTGATATTTATTAGTTTTTTTTCTTTGTTGTTTTTTAGATTCTTTTTTATTTATCTTTGAAGTCAATTTTTAATAAAAATCTACCTACATTTATTTTTATTTTGTCATTTATTTCAGTTTTTTTCTTATAAATATGTGAGACTAATTATATATTTTAATATTTATTTAATATTATATATATATATATAGACAGAAAAAACATGACCTAGGATTTTTGAAAGAACAAAAAAAAATATAAGTGATCTTAAATATTTTTAATATAATATGAAGAATAAATCTTATAAAATAATACAAAATAATTGCATTTCAATTCTAATTTTGTCCTCTTCTGTTTAAGCTTATTTCTTATAAAAAAATTGATTGTTGAATTTAAATTTGTTTATATAAGAAAAAAAATCATATTTTATATCTGATATTACTGGGGATAAAAGGCAACTTACAAACAAAATGGGTAGAAAACTTTACCCACATTATCTATAATTAGAAAATATATGGACCACTTCCCCAGCGTTTCGATTACACTGTTCCTCTTAAGCGGGAAAAAAATCTAACAAATTTGATCTATTAAAATTTCATTAATTAAATATTAAAATAACTAATTACAACACAAAAAAATAGTTTTCTACATAAGAAAAAGCCTAACACAACTCGTAGGCAAATCACCTCGTATATCCTATGACAACATGTTAATTGGCATTTTGTTATGTTTTATGTATTTAGAGTAGAGCCCACCAAAAAATCATTCATTGAAGAGAATACTTGAGGCTAGATTAATTAATCATCATCAATTAGAAGATGATGACGCTAAGCTTATAAAGCATAAAAACAATAACCAAAATATTTGGTCCTAATTTCTTTACTTATTAGAAAATGGATCTCGAATCTATTATGAGGCATTGTCTTGTTTAGAAACTTTCTAAAACGGGGGATGGCGGGGTGCAAAGCGTGAAAAAATCATCGTCAGACACAATTCATCCACATTTTAAGTACCATTTGAGGCCTTTTTGTGTTGTATAGTGGTTAGTGTTGATTCTGGTTGTTCTAACCCTGATCGTGACCAAAAGTTATCTTGAAGAATCAAGAAAATAAAAAACATAACAAAATTGTATGTAAAAAATAATTTAATGACAAAACAAAATAAATATTATTAGCCTTAAAGGTTTTTTGAAAAACACATATAAAGTACTTATTACCATTATTGCACAACAAATAAAAAAATACCTTGAAGAATAAAAAACCTCAACATTATAACAAAAGGAGAATAAAAAATCTAATAAATGACAAAAAAATATTAGCTTTAAAAAATTATTTGACCTGAAGGAAGAAAAAAATTTAAATGATCACTAACACAAATTAGGATTTAAGGGACGAATCAAAAGATAAGCAACTCCAACAAAAGAGAAAATTTTAAAAATAATTCTTACTATTATTGCATAAATAATAAAAAAGCATTAACCTTAAAGAATAAAAAAACTAAAATTACAAAAAAAGAGTAAGCAAACAAATAAAATAAATGAAAAAAGAAAAATCAATATTATTAGCCTTAAATTTTATTTTATTTTCAAAAGATATGAATTTTCAAATGATTACTAACACAAATTAAAATTTAAAGACTAAATAAAAAAATACAACCCCAACAAACGAGGACATAATAAAGAATTCGAAAGTAAAACAAAAAACATACACACATAAACATTTACAATAATAGGGATTGATGCTTAACAATATAAATACTAAAAAAAATTAAATTTTAAAAGAATAATTAAAAGTGTAAGTGACGAAATAAAATATGATTTCAATTGAAGGATCCAATTGACAATAATTAAAGTTTCTATACCAAACATATTAAAGGATTTAAAATCAAAATAAAAATTAAAAGAATAGGGAACGAAATGAAAATATAATGTAGAATTAATTTCAATTGCAGGAGAAAATTGAAAATAATAAAAATTGTTATACCAAAAAGATTAAGGGATTTAATACAAAACCAAAAATTAAAGGAATAAGAACCGAAATGCAACTAAATATAACATCAATTTCAATTAAAGGACTAAATTGAAACCAATCGAAACTTCTATTACAAAAATCAGGAGAATACACAATAATGAAAAGATAAAGGAGGAAAATGAATGTACCATAAACCCAGGGGACTGTCGTGTATGATGACAAGGAGGAGAGAGAAATGGGTACAAAAAAGTTCAACCAACCACTATCACCTCTCTAGTAATCATGAGTTTCCAAGCACCACTCTAGTGGATAGAGGTCATGTCGATGAATCCTCTAAGTTGCCTGATCAACATTTTTGGCCACCGTATGAGGCTGAATATGCCACCGTCAGAGGACATGATGGAAAAAGCTCTGATGCATCCCGATGACGCCCCAATAGTGCCTTGAGATAAAAAAAATAGAGCAAATTACCCGCACATCCCTACATACATTTCTTTAATTTTGTCTTATTAGGGGGTAGAGTGGTATTAACACATTTTTTGAAATTGTGAAATCCATGGAAGACCCCTGTTGGCAGTGTTTTGTTTTTGTTTTACCTGTGTTTTTGTTATTGCATTGTACATTCACTAGTAAAAAAACGATATTACCCCTAGTTCGGTAATTATTCATAGGCTTAAGGAAGGGGTAAAGTAGTATTTGTACTGTGTAAAAATATGCCAAAAATACAAGAATACCTCCAAACAATCTGCTAATGTCAACTAGCCTCGTGGAAAAATCAAAAATACCCCTGGAACAAAGGCAAGGGATGAGGCGCATTGAGCGTGAACATTGTTAATACACTTTTGTAATCCATAGTGTTTTGTGAGTGTGTGCATAGTGTTTCTCCGAGCTCTTTTATCTTTTCTTCTAATTGCACACCAAGAATAGAAATTTATTAAAAAAATAAATTATCTCATCTTTTCTCAGTATTGTATGTTTGTTTTTTTACCAAGAAAGTAGGCTTTGGTTTTATTTTATGTTTTTGTTTTGCGTCTCTATTATGTCCAAGTCCGGTCTGATCAAGAGATTTACTCGATTAAATAAGTTGTAATTAGAAGTGTTTTTGTCCAACTAAGAGCATTGATTGTTAAGTAAGTTTGTTTTTTCATTCTATTGTTTAGAATATAAATCCCAAGAAAAACATAAGAATTTTTTCCCTGAATGTACAAATTAATGTGCGTGTATTTTTAAGACCCGATGATGAGTGATCTCCTCTCCCTCAGCTATTTTTTCTAGCACAAATGCCTTGTTCATGTGCGTAATCATGATAGTACTATTATAATTAATAAAGCATCATAAGCAACCAACTTTGATTTGGTTTCGTTCAATATGTGACCATCCCAACTATATTTTGTCATTCATGACATGTTGAAGAATTGATCTGAACCTTTATTGCATCATTAAGCCCACTATTCTTATGTCATACTCTCAATCAAATTTGGGGGGGGGGGGGTGCATGACATTGTTAGCTTTGAATATTGATTGTTTGCAAAATGATGGTTTTTTTTATTTTTTTTTATTTTGACCAATCTCTTAGGATAGTTTGAACTTATTAGGATAAATAGGTTAAATAGGTAGAATATTTTTTGTTTTGGTTTAGCCTATATAGTCTCTTTGTATTTAGATTAAGTAGTTATTTAAGCATTGAAGTTATTCATCAATGAAACTCTTACCTTCTCTCTAAGATTTGAATATTTGGTATTGGGTTTTAAAATAAAACTTAAATACAAAAATTTTAGGAATTTATGTGATGCATATACTATAACATGAGAGGTCGTTGGGAATATATGGCAACAAGTAACTTCTAGTAGAGCATCAACTTCATATAGGTGATTAATATTTTTGAATTATAAGAAAAATAATTTCTGAGGAATTGTTAAATTGAAATAAATTTTAAATGTTATCTTTATAATTTAACTAGATTGATGTATTTTTTGACATTGAAACTAGTTCATGGTTAATAAAACTAGTGCCCAACTGAAAGGACAAATATTGGAATTAGATTGGTTAATTGAATTCATGTCCTCAAAATTAGTTCATGAATATTGAAAATAGTACCTTGTCCAGTCATAACCCATTTATATAGTTTAATTATGTTTAGGAATGAATTTAGGGTCCGATTGAAGGATTTAATTAAGTGCAAGGACTTAATTATACTTTAAATGGGTCAAATTCATTTTATTCAAGGCTTAATTGGTGGAAAGTTAAGTTTGAGAGCCTAATTTGGGTTAAATTAAGAAGATTAGAATGTTTAGAGATGAGATTTATTTTTTACCAGGTCAATTGGTTGAAATTGAGGGAAATCGCAATAAAATCAGAGTCATCATAAGATAAAGGACCAAGTTGAAGTTTGGAGAGAACAAGAGGGTCAAGCGATTATCTGTTTTTAGCTGTTTTCATATGATTTTGATTTACTATTATAAAAAAAATAATAAAATCCTTAAAAAACATTTAATTTAATGGCAGTAATATGATGGAACATGAATGAACATTTAATATTTTTTCTTTTAGTTTTATGCAATCGTATCCCCGTCAAAATTTCGACAACAACCTTAAATGTGCGCGCCTTTTTTATTTTGGTCTCTGGTTTCTGAATTCATTTAATTCGGCCCGTGATTTCGCATAATTAGCTTAAAACAATTCAATTTGATCCCCAAAAATTCCAACCTAATCAATTGAACCCGAATTAAATTCAAGAACATGATTTCTCATTGACTAAGCCCTTAATAAAATTAATTTGATCAATTTAAAGTATAATTAAGTCCTTGCACTTAATTAAATCCTTCAATTGGATCTTAAATTAATTCCTGATCATAATTAAACTTTAAATTGGTTGACGATTAAATCGAATCAACCCATAAGAACATAATTATGTCATTTAACTTATTTTTTACACAGATTTATCCAGCGATAAATTATTTTTGCCTTAAATGTGTATTTTCCTCTATTTTTGGAACAAAAGAGATATGATTGGAATCACGAAAACAACCAAAATTTCCACATTGATTTTTCTAACCACTCCGACCCCTTTTATTTTATTTCTGTTATTTTTTTGGTATATTTTGGGGAATGACCCAGACATTGGGTGATGACAGTCTACATGCTTCTTCTCTTTTGGTATTTAAACATGTTATTTTTTCCATTGAGCTATGCATATGTACAAGATTTTGAGACTTCTAACAAACAATTTCCATTTCATAGACATAGATTCTCATAACTTTGTTGACTTTATTCTTTGATGCATGTGCTTGATTATCGTGTAATGTAGATCTTGTCCTCGTAAGCCTTGTATATTGTTTGTCTGTAAAAGGATTGTTTTTTTTTTATTATTTTGAACAATCTTTTAGGATAGTTTGAAATTGTTAAGATAATAAGGTTAATTAATTTTATTTTTATTAAGGTTAGAATAATTTTTGTTTTGTGTTTGCCTATATATAGTCTCTTTGTATTTAGATGAAGGTTAATGGAATTCGTGTATTGAAAATTGTAGAGATAGTGAAATTAGTTCATGAATATTGAAAATAGTACCTTATCCTGTCATAACACATTTATAAAGTTTAATTATGTTTAGGAATGAATTTAGGGTCCGGTTGAAGGATTTAATTAAGTGCAAGAAATTAATTATACTTTAAATGGGTCAAATTCATTTTATTCAAGACTTAATTGGTGGAAAGTTAAGTTTGAGAGCCTAATTTGGGTTAAATTGAGAAGATTAGAAAGTTCGGAGATGAGATTTATTTTTTTACTAAGTCAATTGGTTGAAATTGAGGGAAATCGCAATAAAATCAGAGTCATCATAAGATAAAGGACCAAATTGTACTTTGGAGAAAACAAGAGGGTCAAACGATTATATGTTTTTAGCTGTTTTCATATGATTTTGATTTACTATTATAAAAAAAAAATCCTTAAAAAACATTTAATTTAATGGCAGTAATATGATGGAACATGAATGAACATTTAATATTTTTTCTTGAAAATAATTTAATAGTGTTTTTGATTCATCATAACAGTGTTTTTCTTACTGTAGATTTAAGGTTGGATAAATCCCTCGCAATCTGTACTAAAATACTGATTTTGCGGCTGTCACCATACTGGATCAAAAGAACTTTGAGAAGGTGGGCAACAATGCTGGTGTGCATTTCAAAGGCAGAAATGATTTGTAGCGATCTTTGTTATAATATTTAGTTGAAAAGAAAAGAAAATAAAACCCAACCAATTGTTGATTTAAAAATTGTGTGAATGGTTGTGATTTATTTTTTTCAACAAAAAATTCAAACGATTTCAGTTTAGAAATCTGGAACATGAACAACTTGTCTGAAAACGATATGATATTGATTCATGTTTAGCAGATAGCCATGCCTACGTGGAGAATACACACGTCAATCTGCTTCGCAAGTGAAAACTAGGCAGAGATTACTTTCAAGTTTCAACTATAATAAAAGATAGAGTGTTTCGATTACACGAAGAGCTAGAGCGCGTGCCACCTGGAGGATACATCGGATTGAGGGGGTTGTTTTTATTTTTGGCGGGAAGAATATCACGCTTTTAAAATTCCCAATCACGCAGGGCACACAAACAAACTATCACCCGACCGTTACACGTACAGAAACAAATATCACCCCACCGTTATATATATGAGAAATATCACTTGGACTTTTTCTACTAAAATCACTTCTCTCTTCTCCTCCTTCTCCTGTCTTCTTTCTTTCTTTCTTTCTTTCTTTCTTTCTTTCTTTTGTGCTTTTTGTATGGCAGTTTGCCCCAAGTTTCGTAGTGTTTCAGATCCTTCATGGGAAATTTCGGTCCAAGAATACGGGCGGGCTCTAGTCGAATAATTTTTGAACGCCTTCCCCCTTCCCCCTTCTCTCACTGAACGCCTACCAAACGGTATTCACTTATCTCGTTGCTCCTCTCTATTTTCCTTGTAATTAAAGATTATTGTTTCGATGCCGTGGACCTCTTATATATATATATAATCAGCAATTCAATTTTCAGGATCTTGGTTTTCTCTTTTTGGTTCGCCATTGAAAGATCCATCCGATTTCTTGGGTTTTCATCAAGTGTGGTATTTCTTCTCCCTAAGAATAGGGATTGAGTTTCTGTTCGATTATCGTTTTCTCATTTTCTTTTCTGTGAAATGGAAGGCTATGCAATGGGTTTTCTCGAATTGATTGATCTACGACATGTTATTTTTAAGGAACAAATTACTGGTTATTTTCAAGAGGCAATTCGGTGTTCTTTGAAATGGTGTATGCAATACCTCTACTCTCTGTATTTCCTATTGTGATCCCTCAAGGTAATTTGTTTTGCACCAAATGCCTTTTATTGCAGCCATCACTTTTTAGATTTTATTCTTATGATGTTGTCATAAAACAAGAATTTGAGCCTCACTACGTGATGCCGTGAATTACAAGATTAAAATCTCAATAAAATTGTAACCAGGCTTGTGCAGAATCACTCTGCAAATTATTGGAATCTCTCCAACAACACTGAATTTCTTCAATGGAAAATTATGGAATTCAAATAAAAAAAAACTGATTATTCCTTACAATCGTTGCCCTTAAATAGATGCAACACTCACAATGATAAAACTTAACTAAGGAAAGCAGTAAATTAGGTAACTAAATAAAATTCGGATAACTAAAAGCAATCAACAATTAAAGTAATTAGATTATTTGTAACGTCTTCTTTACTCCAACTTGTCGACTTCAATTGACGTGGTCATTCTCCAAAATTCCAGCAATTGTATCCATATTTAGAAGCCCTGTTACGCCTCGATTTTATCCTCTTGCTCATGATCTGTACTAGCCTCCTGATTGTGATCTGCGTTTGCCCCCTGATTTGCATCAATTGCCGGCTCTCCCAAAGAACTTGACTCCGGCAAGTTATGATGGAGGTAATTGGTAAATAGATGAGGGTGTAGTCGTTGTAATTCTGAAGCTTGTAACCACACGGACTCGGACTGAGGACGATTTTTCCACTGGACTAAAAATTTATAATAACCCCCTCGACGTGTGGAGACGAATTGATGGTCAAGAATGGCAGCCACCTCATCACGTGATGATGTATTGTCTAGCAGTGGTATGGCTGGTTGTATATCCTGAGTTGTTGTTGTAGCAAGTTCCCCTTTGAACGCGGTAATATCTTCAATGTTGAAGACATGGCTGATGTTGAACTCGGCAGGTAGTCCCACTACATAAGCATTGCTGCCCAGCTTCTTAATTATCTTAAAAGGACCTGCTCTTCGTGCATGTAGTTTGGTAAAACTACCTGGTGGAAAACGTTCTGGTTTGAGACGAACAAGCACCATGTCCCCTTCCTTAAATTGGCGATCCTTACGATGTGAATTTGCTGCTGTGGCATAAGAATTAGCACTGATTGCTAGCCTGCGCTTGCACTCTTCATGTAGATGGCTCATGTAACTGGAAAAATCCAAGGCTGCTTCGCTGGGTCTAGGTGGTAATGGTAAGCAGTGGACATCTAGTGGTGTGTTCGGACGAATCCCGTAAACCACTTCAAATGGGGCACAACCGGTTGATCTGTTGACTGAATTATTAAATGAAAATTCAGCATGTGGTAGAACCAAATCCCAGCTGGTGGCATGATCTGTCACAAGGCAGCGTAGTAGATTGCCTAAGCTTCGATTGGTTACCTCTGTCTGGCCGTCTGTTTGGGGATGAAACGCACTTGAAAACTTCAATTTTGTCCCCATTTTTGCCCATAAAGTTTTCCAGAAATAACTGACAAATTTCACATCACGATCCGAGACAATAGATTGTGGAATACCATGTAGACGAATAATTTCCTTCATGAAAAGAGCTGCTGTCTTGGATGCGTCGAAAGTCTTGTGGCATGGGATAAAATGGGACATCTTGGAGAAGCGATCTACTACCACCATAATGGAATCATGTTGTCGTTGAGTCCTTGGTAATCCAAGAACAAAATCCATACTGATGTGCTGCCATGGTTTGTCTGGAATGGGCAATGGTGTGTAGAGGCCGGCCTGGTGTTTAGTTCCCTTGTTAAGCTGGCATACTCTGCATCTGTCCACCACGGTATGCACATCTTTACGCAGTCGTGGCCAATAAAATCGGTCAGCTACAAGAGCATATGTTTTGTCATGCCCGAAATGTCCTGCTAATCCTCCTCCGTGGAGCTCTGAAATGAGGAATTCCCGAAAGGATCCCTTGGGAATGCACAGACGTGACCTGAAAAATAAAAATTCGTTATGTAGCATATAATCACCTTGGGATGGAGTATCAGCACTGTTTAATTCCTTCCATATCTTGCCGAAATCCATATCTTCTGGATACTCCTCCTTTAAATGGTCAAAACCATTGGCTGTCACAGATGAGATTTGTAATAAATGGGGTCTTCTACTTAGCGCATCTGCCACTTTGTTTTGTGCTCCGGCCTTGTGCTTGATTAAGAACTCAAATTGTTGCACGTAATCCATCCAACGGGCATGTCTTGCATTCATTTTACTCTGGGAGTGTAGGTGTTTCAAAGAGTCATGATCGGTATAAAGAATAAATTCTTTATGGATTAAATATGGCCGCCAATGTTTCAGCGCCTGAATTAGTGCATAAAATTCCATGTCATAAACTGAATAGCGTCGACGCGTCTCATTGAGTTTCTCGCTGAAAAAAGCAATAGGATGCCCCTCTTGACTCAACACCCCTCCAATCCCTACATGCGAAGCATCACATGCTACCTCAAACACCTTGGAGAAATCTGGTAGTTTGAGGACTGGGGCTTGTCCCATCTTTTCCTTGATCAAACTGAATGCTTTGTCTGCTGCTGTGGTCCACAAAAATTTCTTTTCTTTAAGGCATTCAGTAATTGGAGCCATTATGGTGCTGAAATTTCTGATAAATCGACGATAAAATGTCGCCAATCCGTGGAAGCTCCTGACATCTGAAAAATTCTGTGGTGTTGGCCACGTCTGGACTGCTTTTACCTTTGCTGAATCAACCTCAACTCCCCTGTTCGAAATGATAAATCCCAGAAATCGCACACTTTCCTTCATGAATGTGCATTTCTCTTTATTAACAAAAAGCTTCTCAGCCCGTAAAACTGCTAGTACCTGTTCAACGTGACTCATGTGTTCCTTCAAATCTTGGCTGAAAATCAGTATGTCATCGAAATAGACAACCACGAATTTTCCCAAGAAAGGTTTAAGCACTTGCGTCATGACACGCATAAATGTGCTAGGGGCATTCGTCAAACCAAAAGGCATGACTAACCATTCAAACAATCCATCCTTTGTCTTGAACGTCTGTTTTCCATTCATCACCAACTCAGTATCCGAACTTGGTGATATCCACTTCGCAGTCTAACTTAGTAAATACAGAAGAACCATTCAATAAATCTAACATATCATCAAGGCGCGGAATGGGAAATCGATACCTCACAGTAATTTTATTGATTGCACGGATGTCCACACACATTCTCCAGCTGCCGTCTTTCTTCGGTGTTAGAAGTACTGGGACCGCGCAAGGGCTGCAACTTTCTCGAATGAATCCTCTGTCAAGTAACTCTTGAATTTGACGACTAAGCTCTTCATTTTCAGTTGGACTCATTCGGTAATGGGGAATATTAGGCAAAGAGGAACCGGGTACTAAATCAATGGCATGTTGTATGTCCCTCATTGGTGGTAGTTGTTTTGGCATCTCCTCTGGCATTACGTCTTGGAATTCATGTAATATTGTTGACATTTCCATAGGAATGGTGCTGTCGTTTTCTGCCTTCTCCCGTGAAATCAACATGAATACCATTTTATCTTCTTGCATGACCCGGGTGAATTGCCTCATTGTCAATATGGGCCAAGTCTCCTTTTCAGCCTTGAATTCAGATATATGCAGTGGGTCCAGGACAAATTTTCTGCCGTTGAATTTAAAGGAGTATGTGTTACTAAAACCATCATAAAATACCTTACGATCATAGAGCCATGGTCGTCCCAAAAGCATGTGACAAACTGTCATAGGGATGACATCGCACCAAGCTTCATCCGTGTAATGTTTTCCCAAGGAAAATTTAACCAAGCACCGTTGCTTTACCAGTACTGAACTGGTATCATTCACCCAACTGATTCGGTATGGTTGTGGATGTTTTTCTGTTTTTAAACCCAATCTTTCAACAGCTGTTTCAGCAACCACATTCATCCCACTCCCGTTATCAATGATAACGTTTAATGCTCGATTATTGTGCTCCATCCGCGTATGAAATATATTTGTGCGCAACCATTCAGGGTTGGCCTGGATTTCCCTTTTTTCTCCCGTCAATACTCGGTTAATCACACAACTAGGTAAAGAAGACGCACTCAAGTGCTCACCTTCACCATCCACGATCTTCAGAAGGTTCTCCTGTTTCCGTGTCTTCTTCCTCCATTGTGAGTAGCTCTTTCTCACATATATAGGCTATTTTTTTGTCTCTCGTTGGGCACACCACAGCGTAGTGTCCATAGCCCTTACATTTAAAACATTGTGGTCCTTCATTGGTAGTCCTCGCGACACTCCTTGATCCTCCATTGCTATAACCCTGAACTGGATTTCTGGATGGTGGTGTTTTCTGGAAACCATTGGCAGTCGCAGCTTCCTGCCTTAATTCTGTTGTGATGCTTCTCCTTCCAAACGCAGTCTTTGTTTGCTTTTCGATGCGAAGAGCTAGCTGATACGCCTCCTCTATGTTAATCAAGCGAGCAGTCCACATCTCCCTCCTTAATTCCTCTCGTAATCCAGTACGATAACGCGTCAATGTCTGCTGTTCCGTTTCCACAACTTTGCTGCGAACAGTGAGTTCATGGAAACGATCAGTGAATTGATCGACGGTCATTGTTCCTTGTTTGAGTTGTAGCATCTCCTCAAACATCATTTGTTCATAATCAATTGGCAGATATTTCTCCTTAAGCCGCTCCTTCATTTCTTCCCAATTATTCACAGCTGGGCGTCTAGTGCGACGCAACTGTTCCTCCACGCTTCCCCACCAAGCTCGTGCGTGTCCTCGTAATTTCATTCGGACATAACGTACTTTCCTCTCCTCCGAAACAGCGAACCAATCGAAATAGTCTTCGATTGTTGTCAACCAATCTTCAAATGCATGAGGTTCCAATTTTCCACAAAATTCTGGAACATCAATCTTCATTCTCTTGGTCATTTCGTCCATAGGTTGGTATCCTGCTCCTTGATGCATATGCACTCCTTGCATATGTTGCCTAGGTTGCCGAATTCGAGGTTCGTAATCCTCATATTCCAGGTTCTCCTCCACATTTGCGTGAATATTGTCTGCATTATTCGCACGCATGTTGTCACCATTATTAGGTTCTATTCCTGCTCCATGATTTCCCCTGCGTGTAGTCCGATTGAAAGGGTCATACTCGTTTCTGGCATGTCTCTCCTCCATGACATCCAATCGACGAATGACTTGCGCCAGAACAGTAGCAATCTGGTCTAATTGGTAGTGTACTGGAGGTTGGTCCGACTCCCGGTTGTTGGGATTTGGAAGGCTTGGATTCTGTTGGATTGAGGTGGATTGGTTTGGCTCTTGGTTTGTGGTTTGTGGGTTGTTTGGATTATGGTTGATGGGGCTTGGATGAGTTGGTGTTTGACTGTTTGGACTTTGGTTGTTTCGGTTTTGAGCAGCAGCCATTGCGTAAGAAGTCCCACTTCTTGTTACTGGCATGGATGGAACCAGGCTCTGATACCAAAATGATGCCGTGAATTACAAGATTAAAATCTCAATAAAATTGTAACCAGGCTTGTGCAGAATCACTCTGCAAATTATTGGAATCTCTCCAACAACACTGAATTTCTTCAATGGAAAATTATGGAATTCAAAAAAACTGATTATTCCTTACAATCGTTGCCCTTAAATAGATGCAACACTCACAATGATAAAACTTAACTAAGGAAAGCAGTAAATTAGGTAACTAAATAAAATTCGGATAACTAAAAGCAATCAACAATTAAAGTAATTAGATTCTTTGTAACGGCTTCTTGACTCCAGCTTGCTGACTTCAATTGACGTGGTCATTCTCCAAAATTCCAGCAATTGTATCCATATTTAGAAGCCCCTGTTCTGCCTCGATTTTATCCTCTTGCTCATGATCTGTACTAGCCTCCTGATTGTGATCTGCGTTTGCCCCCTGATTTGCATCACTACGTTCCTTGTAATGAAATGGGCAGTGACAATGGTTTTTTTTTTTTTGTTTAGTTCTGAGAAAGGGACTCACTATGTTCCGGTTTGGTAGTATGTGCTAAATTTTTGGGATCAGTACTTCTTTGAAACACTTTCTTGTAACATTGAGGTATGCGTTCTTTTTCTAACATTAACCAATTAGTTTGTTTATTTTCAGATGACATGTGGGGTGTGTTTTTGCTTGTAACGTGTATTAAGTGTGTGTATGTTTGCACTTTGTTGTATGCTGTTTCCGAATGCTGTTCTGTGGTTCTGGTATTTTAGAATCTTTTTGTTCTCATTCTAGGATTATCTTGTTATCTCAATAAATATATTTCTTTATCAATCAACTGCTGGTTAGGGAAGTCTTTCGTGAAAAGAGTCGTGCTGGGTAATGTTTATTTGTCCATACTCTTGGTTCTCTCATGACTTTCCTCTTTGACTTGGAGATACAACTAAATCTGTCTTCTATTATGCTGCTCTGTTTTCTGGTTTGTAAAATCTTCTTTTTCTGTATTGTTATTACCTGTCTTTGACTCTTTTTTTCTTTTTTCTTATTTCCGTTCCCTTGGTCTATTGGTTTTTAATATTGTGCAATGCTTTTCTGTTTTACTTGTCAGAACTTTCCTGTCTTTTCCTTGTTTTCTAATTTGCAATAACAAATCATGCAGGGCTTTTAGGAAATCAAGATCCAAACGATCCAGAGTGTTATTTCTTTAGTCCTCGCAGTTACAAGTACGCGAATAGTCACCGGGCTAATAGGAAAACTGAAGGTGGATTCTGGGAAGTCACAGGCAAGGATCGTATAGTCATAGCTAAAGCCACCAAGGAGCATATTGCTACCAAGAAGACTCTGGTTTTCCACAAGGGGAACGTTCCTAACGGGGTCAGGACCAATTGCACGAGTACCATCCAACTTTTAGCTTCCATAACCAGGTACGTACCATTTCTGCATTTCTTAAGTTGGGATGACACCATCTGATCACCAATCAACCAACTAAAATAATCATCACTTGTAAGACTTGAAGTAGTCTTGTCCCCTGTTTTAGTTTCCTAGAAGTTTTCTTATATGAACTCTTCGCAGATTTTAGCATTCGCTTCTTCTTCTTCTTTGTTAAATCCTTATATTAATAGAGAGAGTTTCAATTATGGCATCAACCTTTTTGTTTGTTTCCTTTTTGCGTAGAGGGAATTCGTTCTATGCAAGCTGAAGAAAGATCCAAAAGCGATCATGCCAGCATATGATGAAGGTGAAGCAAGCTCCAACGTTACTTCCTTTTTGCGTAGAGGGAATTCGTTCTATGCAAGCTGAAGAAATATTACTTCTTTAATAGTGTGCTTTGTCTGTGATTCCTTTTTCTTTTTTTTCTATCCCAGGATATCATGGATTTGGGATTGAAATAGGTTCTAATAGAAAAGGTAAAAGGGGGGTTTCTATGCAAAGATTCTCCTGTCATGTGTGATGATTTTATATTTCTAGATATACATGCATTAATCATGTCTAAAAGTGGAAGCTATGCTAATATGCATAATCTTCATATAAATGGGCAGTGGAAAGGTATACGGGGAGAAGATCTATGTATAGATGAAGGGTTTTTCGTGGGCTATGCAGTCTTAGCTTTTCGTTTTTTTAAAGAAGCATCTAACAGTGCACCCCCTTTTATGGTGTAAGTATAAAAACTAAAATTAGTACCAAATTTATTTCCATATTGATTGCAGTATATTGTCAATGATAATGTGGGAAGAATTTGGTTGTTGCCTTGATTTGCCACTCTCGCTGATCAAAAGTCTGTTTCTTTCCTCACTCTTTTAACGGATGTTAAGGTCAATTATATTTCTATTGATTTGCAGGTGATAGCTAGAAGGGTCTTGGAATCAAAATAGATGACATCAAATTTATATTTATCAACAGGTTATATGTAACTCTTTGGGATCTATTTCTCTCAAGTATACAATATTTTTTCTAACAGTGTTAGATGTGTCCATTTAGATGTTCTGGATCCTGTTCTTTGTTTTCTCAAAGGAGGTTAAAGGTATAGAATTTTAGTTATTGTTATATATTTCTATGAGTTGTTGTAATTGGCAGACTGTTGATGCATTAGATTACTGAAAACTAAAAAAACTCTTGTGATTTCTATTCAGGCATGTGAAATTCAAGGGTCATGCATGGGTCTTCATGATGCTCGTAAGAGAGGCGATTTCCTTCTATACATGTTAGTAAATACCATCTATTCAAAATTTACACTAACTGAATTTGTTTTCATTGTGTATGCACGTATATGTATAGGCACATTTCAGGTTTCCTTTGTGGTAAGATAGCTTCTATTACTATTTCATTTCTTGAATTTTTCTCCTTTTATTTTGATTTGACCTTTTTTCTTCATGTGCAGGATAAGACAAAGGCAAATTCGGTTTCCAGTGTGGTAATTAGCTGAACATCTCTTATTTGGTTAGGTTTATGAAGCTTCCACATTCCACTGGATAGATTTCTGGACCCTTTATTCCATAGATCTCAAGGATTGGCAGAAAGAATACTGATAGACAGTATTTTTTCAATTTTATTTTGGTTACAAGCTGATAACAAAGGTATTAAGGTGGTAAGAGTTATGCTGCATAAATGATGCAACTGAGGTCAATCTTTCATCTCTCTCTTTTGATTGATATATTTATATATTGCTATTTTGCTGCTAATGATGATTGTTTATTAGCCGGTGAAATCTCTATTTCCTCAATTTAACTTGCATTCCAGAAAACCCCTTGCCGCTATTTATTTTACATGACAAAGCTGATTTGTACTGTAAAGTTTGGGTTGCTTTAATCAAATTGTGAACTAAGATATTAGTGTCCATATATAGCAACTTTCATGAAGCATTTAAGTTGAATGATTATCTTGAAAGGTCAGGAATTTGGAAAATTTGAAATAAAGCAACTTATTTTTGTTTGTTGCCTTTGCATCCTTCAATTTTCTGATGTTGCATTAATCTGTAGCTTTTTTTAGAAAAAGCTCAAATTTCTTAAAAAACACTTGCAATAATCTGTAGCTCAAATTTCTTACATGCCGGTCTAACTATGACCCAACCAACAAATTTATGCCCAGTACACGTAGACGCACATTCACGTTCAATTTTATTTGTTTGTTGTAGAGAGTCATTGCCTTAGCTTGATTGAGTTTTTATATTTACTAGTCTACCTGTGTGCAAATAATTTGTTATCTGCATTTGCTTCGACATTCAGAGCAAAGGCGTGCAGAAACTATTAATTTTTTTTCCCCTTAGTTCCCTTGGCTAAGTATGGAATTGTTGATGTCAATGAATTTTACAATAATGTTAGTTCCTTCGGCTAAGTATATTGTCAATCATAATGTGGGAAGAATTGGTTGTTGCCTTGAGATGCAACTCGCTTTATGGATGATATACGCATGTGGAGATCAAACACGGTAAAAAATATGAGTCTCATTTCATTGATGATCATGGCGGCAAGTTCCACCAATACATTTTAAGTATACAATTGTTCTTTATGTTACTTTAATTTTCTGTGTTTGGCAATTCTTGTCTACCTACTGGATTTGAAAAGAAATACTTTGTTCTGTCCCCTGTATATTCCATGGATTGATTTCTTGACCCTTTATTCTATAGATCTCAAGGATTGGCAGAAACAATAAGATTAGACAATATTTTGATTGATATACTTATATCTTGTTGCTAGTGATGATTTGTTTGATAGACGATGAAAGCTCTACTTTTTGTATTTGCCTTGAAATTGAGTAAACTTCTTCTAGCTATTTATTTTACATGACAGAGTTGTTTTTTACAGTAAAATTTTGGTTGGTTTAATCAATGCGAGAATTGAGAGATTAGTGTCTATACAGCAACTTTCATGAAGCAGTTAAGTTGAAACATTATCTTGAAAGCTTAGGGATGTGGGAAACTTGAATCATGTATTTTCCTTGTAATTGAGTAAACTTCTTGTAGCTAAATAATGTTTTGTTTGCTGCCTTTGCATCCTTTAATTTTCTTATGTTGCATTATGTTATGTTTTTGAAATAGAAGCCGACACTCTCTCATCGAACGATAGTTTCTTACCTCACTATTTTACTGGACGCTAAGGTCACTTACATTTCTATTGATTTGCAGGTTATAGCTAGAAGGTTCCTGGACATACATTTATATTTATGCACGAGTTATATGTAACTCTATGCGATCTATTTCTTTCTCGGTATATATGCTTCTATGAGTTGTAGTCGGCATTGTTCATGCATTGGCTGATCAAAACTCGAATAAAATTTGTGATTACCATTTAGGTCGGTCCACTTTTGGCGTCATGTATAGGTCCTTACATTGCTCGTAAAAGGTGATTTCCTCCTCGACTCATTCAGTAAATACCATTTATGTTTTACATGGTGTTATTTTCATTACTCGTGTGGCGACTCATTTTCTTTTGCTAAGTCGATGGCATCTAAAACTTTTCCGATCGAGTGCATTTTTGAACATGTTGCATATTTTTCTTGGGTTCTTACGAGTCGCGATCGCTATACTTAATAGAAAGTATCATATTCTATTGAATAACTTTATGTTTCGAACTGTTTTGGTGTCGGTTTGTAAGAGCATCAAGTATAGTGTTTCTAAACTCGATAACTAGATTAGTTTTCAACGAAGTAATCTTTCTTTTACTCAGCTAGCCTTTTAGTTCAATTCATATGATTTACTCTTCATATATATTTTAAGCGAGATGAGTTATACTTCAAAGGTTTGCTTCCATTTACTCTGTTGATCGACTTTTTATTTATTTATTCTGCTCTTCCTTTTGTGGTTTGGTTTGTTGTTTGGTCTCGTATTCGATGATCTTGGTAACCACATTGCTTATGATTTTAGCCATGTTATTACTATGGCGTTGCCATTGGATTCTTGTCCCGATATTCACGGGTTTATCAATGGCAGTGGAGGGTACTTACTTTTCTTCTCTGCCATGGCCACATATTCCCTCTTTATATCCTTGTGTAGCTCTAATTTTTCTCATTCAATTTGTAATAATAAGTTTTAGTGATTTCCTAGCATCAGTTTCCGTGTTTGGGTTTTATTCCTCTCTTTTTCTTACTGTGAGAATTCTTCAAGTTTGTTTTGTCTTAATGGGAAATACCATTCAAAGACAGACCCTACTACTGAGGATCAGACAGAGGAATGGTATGGGAGAAATGGTAGTTCCAATTCTTGCTTGGAATCTTATCGACTTTAAGAAGGGTTATTGCACGCCGTGTTTCACTCAAGGTGTTAAAATTCATCCATTTACATTATTGTTTGGTTTCTGTTGGCAAATGATTGCAACTAACCATTGTTCTCTTAACTGCCTTTTTCCTCCGGGCATTATGTGAAACTCTAATATTATTCTCGGCCATTCCTTGTTGTCGAATCAACTTAAAAGGAGGCTCAATGCAATAACCATAACTTCGCGACATGTTTTCTTTTCCTGTAGCCATGTGGGACTTCATCACTGTGAGTATAGATCTGAGATTTTGAGTCCCATTTTTAATTTTGCTGTATCAAGCTTTGAAAATTATTTTTTTGTTTAAATCCCCATGGAGCTCTAGCCTGATTAAAAATCTTTTGTGCTCTGTAATAAAACTTTTTATTACAAAGTCAATGAGAAAAATTGGAACTACACAAGGTTTATTACTTTTCTTCTAAACTCTGCTTAGCGAAGCTGAGTGATACTTCTTGTAACTTTGAGGTATGCGTTCTTTTTTTAACATTAGCCAATTAGTTTGTTTATTTTTAGATGACATGTGGGGTGTGTGTTTGCTTGTTATGTGTATAAAGCGTGTATATGTTTGCACTTTGTTGTATGCTGTTTTTTGAATGTTGTTCTGTGGTCCTGGTATTTTAGAATCTTATTGTTCTCATTCTAGGATTATCTTGTTATCTCAATAAATATATTTCTTGATTGGAAGGGAAATGTTTTTGGCTATTTAGACTCAAGCATGCCCTTATATTATCTTTAGGTAGTCTATTTTCTGTAGAATGAGAATGACAGTGCAGCATCCTGTTACTTGGAAAATGTCTTCTGCGAATAGAGGCTGAGTTTCCATGTTGAAAATAACTAATAGGGAAGTCATGTTAAATTTTGAAAGAAAAGGTTTATCATTTTCCATGTTGTTTGTTGAATTCTTTGTGTGTGTTGTCATTGAAAAGGACTCCTATAGTGTGGGATCGGTTTGGATTATTGACATACAGATTTTGGTTCTTACGAGCTGCAATTGCGAACAATAAGTGCTATCTCTCGCTTCCGTTCTGGAAATTCCTGTTCTATCTCTCTCCCTAAATCTGGATGTTTAGAATTATTTGAAGGAAATAAGTTAGTTCAAAAGTACTTCTTTGAAACAGTTTCATGTTGCACAAATGTCGAAATCAGTCAGAAAATCCATGAGTTGGCTGTTGCTAGGAACCATGCCTTTATGATCTGCTGCTAATTTCCCCATTCCCAAAGCCAATGGGAATCTGGCTGAAGTTGATGCTGGGAAGGGATGCTCCAAGTTAGCTGGTGGGAATATGGTTTTCTGGGGCCTGCTGATAAGCTTGCTAATGAAAATACAGGCGAGTTATATTTCTTTATTTGCTTGGTCGTGTTTTTTTTGTATGACTTTATGAGATTTTTATTTGTGTAATTAAATCACCATCATCCTCTCTCTCTCTCTCTCTCTAATTGTAGAAATTCAGGAGTATAAGCACAGGCAAGTTGCTCTTTTCAAATGTTTAAAAGTTATCGTCAACATCACAAACACAGGGATTGCAGGAGGGCACACAGTATCTAGATTTTATGATACTGCATGTATTGATGAAGCGGCTAGAGAGCTAAAACATTGAGAGCTAGGTGTAAGGAGCTGAGAGCAATGGTTAAAGGACCCTGTTCCTGATGCCTTGCAGCTGTCTGGACAGTTTACAACAGAAATGAGTAAAAAAATCATCTTATCAGGGTATTTAAGCTTAAATACAAAGTGGAGAAGGTGTAGATACTGTTATTTCTGAACTAGCTGGTGACAAACGAATTGTGATCCTTCGGTGAAAAAAGAGAATGGAAATGTTGTTGGCTTACCCTGTTGTAGTTAACCTGACTGTTGTGCCTTCAGTTGAGAATCAGTGTGGAAAAGATACGGGTGTATGTAATCCTTCAGCCGAGAAAAGATACGGGTGTATGTAATCTTTCAGCCGATTCAACATAAATGGATTCATCCAATCCATTTGGAAATATTTGTAAATATGATACGGGTGTTCTGAAAGTCATTTCACCAGTGTACATATATCGTTATTTCAGAAGGGGAGGGAGAGATAGTTGGTCGTCCTCGGAGGTATCATGCTTAGCATAACAGGTGAACTCTAAATTTTTGCTTCATTTATTTTTGTTTTCATACTTTTTAACCGTTTTGACATTAATCAAACTTGTGTGCAATAAACTGGTGAATTGATTTGTCCTGAAATATCACAGGAACAGAGACCCTGTTTGCCGACCTTTCTCATTTTCCTGTACCATCTATACAGATTGCTTCCACAACAGTTGTTTTTCCCTGCCTACTTTTTGCCCATTCGGGAGAAGCTGCCTACCTCATGCAGAACACATGTCACGTAGTTGATGCATTTTGCAACTTGCTCCGAGTTTGCAATGATTCCTCCATTTCTGCTTTCCTAGGGTGCCTGATCGTAGTATCTGGAAAGTCATGGAAATGAGAAAGAAAATTAGGAACATCAAATAATATGTGAACATGATTTTTGTCATCAATAGTGTATGGAAGCTAGAAAACCCTGTCAGCAAATGGTGCTTGTATGGATAGAAAGCAATGGGAACAGAGAACAATTTAATCATTGCTGTGAGTATTTACACCTAAATCTGTAGGAAATTTGAGAGTACATGTGTTAATGACAAACAGCGAAATTGTACATTCATCAAAAAGGTTTCTAAGCCACATATATATTCCAGACATTAATTGGATCCTTAAGATTCTCTGCATTGGTATGTTCATATATTATGAAGTTAATTAGATCGTTTATATCTTTGGTTAAAAATTTGATAAATACTCTGTATATAATCATGTCATAACAGGGACTGTGGTCGTCATAGTGATGCTGGTGACCACATTTGTTATGATTTTAGCGATGCTATTAACATTGCGTTGTCATTGGATTCTTGTCCTGATATTCACGGGTTTATCACTGGTAGTGGAGGGTACTTACTTTTCTTCTGTGCACTGGAAGGTCAATCAAGGTGGCTGGGTTCCTCTCATGATTGCATTAGCATTTTGTTTATCATCATGTACGTGTGGCATTATGGTACCAAGAAACGATATGAGTTTAAGGTGCACAGTAAGGTTTCAATGGCATGGATTCTGGGACTTTGTATACACTGAATTAGCAAGAGGAATGCCACACATTTCTTACCATTTCATCACAAACCTATCTGCCATCCATTCAATAGTTGTTTTTATCTGTGTGAAGTACCTTCCTGTCCACTCAGTTCCTAAAGGAAAGAAATTGCTTGTCAAGCGAATAGGACAATGCAGCATCCTATTACTTGGAAAATGTCTTCTGCGAATAGAGGCCGAGTTTCCATGTTGAAAATAACTAATAGGGAAGTCATGTTAAATTTTGAAAGAAAAGGTTTGTCATTTTCCATGTTGTTTGTTGAGTTCTTTGGGTGTGTTGTCTGTGAAAAGGACTCCTACAGTGTGCGAGCGGTTTAGATTATTGACACGATATGTTTGAGTGTGGAAGGAGAAGCATCGGGTGTTCAATGCTACTGAATGATGTTGAAATTCCAGAGATGAATTTCTTGGCTAAGCTCCAAAGAACATTTGTTACCTTTTTAAAATTTAGTTACAGGTGTATTCATGCTCTACTTGTATTTGTATCTCATTTTAGTTGTCATATTGGCTTCAAGTTGTTTATCATGTGTTGAGTTCAAGCTCCCAATACTGCTTTTGACAATTTGTGACCAGTTCATGTTAATTTTAAGTTGATTCTTTGTGGTGCATTTAGAGTAATCAGCTTTCAATTATTCCAATTTGGCTGTCTAATAATAAGACATTTTCATTGTCTCAGGGCCGGGCATTCTATGGATTTCAAATGAAAATAGAGAATATCAATTCTGATAGAGCTTTGTGAGTTAAGTTAGTGGACCTTTTCTGTTATGGTGCCTTACAAACACCTTGATTTGGAAATTTGTTTCCTCTCATCTTCAGAGGACTTCAAAGACTCAAGGGAGAAGCATCGGGTGTTCAATGCTACTGAAAACATTCATTGTATGGCTAAGAAAGCAAAGTAAGCATCGGGTTGGATCCAGAGGTAACATCATTCTTCTTGGATACTTTTAAAACAATATATAAAAACTTGCAAAGAGGATTAGAATTACGGTTTGAGCGTGTGCTCACTGCTATTGCTAAAATTCTTTGTATGGCTAAGAAAGCAAAGTGGCATTGGATTGGCTCCAGCGGTAACATCATTCTTCTTTGATTCTTTTAAAACAATATATAAAAACTTTGCAAAGAAGATTAGAATTATTGTTTGATCCCGTGTTCTTGTTGGAACACATGCTTTCAATAATTTCTCCTCTCCATTTTCAGTTCCATGCTTTTTGTAGAGAGACTTGTTGCTTTTGCTTGTATTGAAGGAATCTTTTTCCCGGGAATGTAATGTTCCTTAAATATTACAACCATTAGACTGTTAATATGTTATTTATGATATTTCATCTCTTTTCTTTTTCCTCTTATGGCTTTCATATTGCACTTTAAGATGTTTGTATATTTGTTGTCTAATCTTCTGCACCATTTTTTTGGCTTAAAAACAAAGGCTTGATGGACAGGTTTGACATTCTATGAATGAATTACTTTCTAGAGATGAGGGACTGCATTTCAACTCCGTTTGCCTTCTTTAATTCTTGAGACGCAGCTAGATGTACAAATCTTCTAGCTTTCCTAATATCATGGAAATAGCATTTACAGGGGACATTTATGTTCTTGTTGTTCATAGATTGTTGCAGAGGCAACTTCATTGGCAAAAAGTTTATCATAATGTTTGTGAAGCAGTGGGGATTGAGACCAGGTTTGTCTGCGAGGCCATACCATGTGCTTTGATTGGCATGAATTCAATGCTCGTCGGTGAGTACAAAAAGTTTGTTGCTGACCATCTTTTGGTATTTCTCCATTTATACCCCACCCTTCTTTTTTGTAATTCATCATTAGAAAAGGAAATTTTACATGTTTGTATTCCTGTTGGTTTAGGTAATCAAAAGAAGTACCGAGTTGAAAATCCCTTTAAATGGATGGAATTCATATCCATGCACTAAGTATAGTAATCTTTTGAATTTATTGCTAATTGGTTGAGACATCATCATCCGATTCAATTGTCCAAACTGTCTTTTGCTAACCTTTGGCAGAACTGGATAGATTTCTGGACCCTTTACTCCATTGATCTCAAGGATTGGCAGAAAGAATACTGATAGACAGTATTTTTTCAATATTATTTTGGTTACAAGCTGATAACAAAGGTTAACGTGGTAAGAGCTATGCTGCATAAATGATGCAACTGAGGTTAATCTTTCATTTCTCTCTTTGATTGATATATTTATATATTGCTATCTTGCTGCTAATGATGATTGTTTATTAGCCGGTGAAATCTCTATTTCCTCAATTTAACTTGCAATCCAGAAAACTTCTTGCCGCTATTTATTTTACATGACAAAGCTGATTTGTACTGTAAAGTTTGGGTTGCTTTAATCAAATTATGAACTGAGATATTAATGTCCATATATAGCAGGTTTCATGAAGCATTTAAGTTGAATGATTATCTTGAAAGATCAGGAATTTGGAAAATTTGAAATAAAGCATCTTATTTTTGTTTGTTGCCTTTGCATCCTTCAATTTTCTTATGTTGCATTATGTTATGTTTTTGAATTAGTAGTCCACTCTCTTATCAAACGTCCTCACTATTTTACTGGATGCTAAGGTCACTTGCATTTCTATGTTATTGAGATCTTTTTTTCTATCTATTCTCTCTTTTTTTGAATCTTTTGTACATCAATAAAAGAGATGTCATCTACAACTCCTTAAATAATACTTTAACAAATATATTAGGATTTATATTTGTTGCTAGGTTGACGGAATTAGGATTTCCTACAAGAATATCGAAACTAACTCCTGTCTTTCTTTCTAGAGTATATTTATACAAACACTTCTGCTATTTGCAGGTTCCATTTGATTACGAAGATTTATCTAAAAGCAATGAACAAAAATGTTTGAGTTACTGTACAGTTCGTGGGCCGGAGTTCCAAGTGGATTGACAATTAAAGTAAATAACCACGATTTTTGGAGCTAAGATTTACTAGATTTATTTTCATAATGATGTTTTGGGAAGAATTTGGTTGTTGCCTTGATATGCTGCTCGCTTTATGGAAGATATGAGCATGTGGAGAGCACACAACACACAAATATGGTACTCATTTCTTCAATGATTTTAATGGTAAAGTCCACCAACATATCTCATTTATACACTAGTTTTGTTATGTTACTTTTATTTTATTTGGCAATTCTTAACCAACTGCTAAAACTGAAAAGAAATGCTATATATGTCCTTTTTCCATTTCATAGACAGATTTGTCGACCTTTTATTCTATAGATACCAAGGATTGGTCTACAAGGTACACATACCATTTCCTTTCAATACTTTTATATTAATTGTTAAATGTATGGTTAATTTATTGTGATTGTGATGAGGATGATGTTTGTGCTTTTGTAGACCCATGATGATTGGGTCATGATTGAATTAAAGGCTATGTTACATTTTGATAACTTGGGATCTATCAATACAGGGGAGGTTTTGCTAGAAATTTTGGTGAAACCTTAATTAAAAAAAAAATACATCTTCTTTTATTGGCATATATCTTATTGTGATCTCTCAAGGTCATCACTTCTTAGATTTTATTATTATGATGTTGTGATAAAACATGAATTTGAGCCTCACTATGTTCCTTGTAATGAAATGGCAATGATAATGGTCTTTTTTTGTTTGGTTATGAGAATGGGACTTGCATGTTTTGCTGTGTGGAGCTGTGGTTTTGTTCTTGAGCGCCTTACCATCTCTCGCTTCCATGCTTGCATTTCCTGTTCTATCTCTCTCCCTAAATCTGGATTTTTAGAATTATTTGAAGGAAATAAGTTAGTTAACACAGTAAAAGATTCAGTTCAATTTTGCAATCAGTCTCTTTTAGGGCACTGTTTTTTTATTCTCATTCATGTGTGCTAAAAATTGTGATTATGTATTTTGTAGTATGTGCTAAATTTTTGGGATTAGTACTTCTTTGAAACACTTTCATGTTCCATAAATGTCGAAATCAGTCAGAAAATCCATGAGTTGGCTGTTAATAGGAACCATGCCTTTATGATCTGCTGCTAATTTTCCATTCCCAAAGCCAATGGGAACCTCGGGTTGAAGTTGATGCTGGGAAGGGATGCTCCAAGTTAGCTGATAGGAATATGGTTTTCTAGGGCCTGCTGATAAGCTTGCTAATGAAAATAAAGGCGAGTTATATTTATTTATTTGCTTGGTCATGTTTTTTTTTGGCATGACTTTATGAGGTTTTTTTTTGCGTAATTAAATTACCATCATCCTCTCTCTCTCTCTCTAATTGTTATTTCTGAACTAGCTGGTGACAAAAAGAATTGTGATCCTTTGGTGAAAAAAGAGAATGGAAATTATGCTTGCTTGCCCTGTTGTAGTTAACATTATCCTTTGAAATGAGAAGGTGTAGAATTTGGTTGTTGCCGTGAGATGCAACTCGCTTTATGGATGATATAAGCGTGTGGAGATCAAACACGGTAAAAAAAATGAGTCTCATTTCATTGATGATATAAGACTTGGGCAAAAATAGACTTTTAAAGTGCTCTCAATTTCCTTATATTTCTAAATTTTTGCTCCTCTTCCTTGGGATTTACGAATCGCGAGCATTTGAGATACTAAAGGGAAAAATGAGCCTTTTAGCATATTGAATATCCTCAGATTTCTATCATAGATGTTCTTTAATTCATAGGTTGTAAATTTATTTTCAATCAAACACAAATTTCAAGAGATTTAAATCGTTTCTCCTTGACACTATATAGTTTATTGTTTTCAAACTATACGATACCATTTGCATTAAGAACCTGTTAGTTTTATAAATTAAGTTGATAAAACATGAATCCATTGCTCTCGTATTACATGAATCTAAAACCAAGGATCAAAGTGAAAAGAGTGTGTAAATTAAAACTCTAGAAATAGAATTGAGTTGCATTATAAAAGGAGACCCAAAACAATAGGGGAAAAAAAATTAAACCTAAAAAATAAAAAACCCTAATCTTTTCTCTCTTTTAGGAATGCACCCGCCAGCCCCCCTCCCAACCATTCCCTCTTCTTTTCTTTTTTCGTCTTGGCCTTCCCCGATGAGCCGCCTCTCATCCTCCCTTTCTGTCAGCTGCCACCTCCAGCAACTAACTTGAGTCTCCATCTCTCCTCTCCAGCCGTTGGTGGCCAGCTCCTCTACATCGACGGCCTCCACTCTCTTCCCCTTTTGGCCGCGCCTTCTCCCTCCAGCAGATCTACCTCCTAACCATCAGCAGGTGTAGCCGCAACCCCCATCAGCTCTCGTTTCTTCTTCGGCAGTAGCGTCGACCGTCATCGCCCCCAGCAACCTTCCCTTGCCATCCACGGCAGCAACCCATGAAAAAAATATCATTGGCCACCTGAAGGCAGCCTAGTTCGACCACAACAGTCCACGTGCCATTTGAAGGAGAGAAAATTTTGAGATTCAAGAAGCCAAAACATTGATTTTGTGTGTTGTTGTGTTTGTGTTTGCAGGTCACTATGAACGTCACCACCGATGAGAGAAAGAAGAGAAGTGGTTGAGCCACACGCACCTATCTTGCATCTTCACTAGCGGTGGCGCGTGCCACCAGTGACGGTGGTACGTGAGCTAATGCGCCACTAGTGCCCTGCACTGCTTCCACTACCAACAGTGCTCCCGAGGAGGTTTATTTTGTAATTTTTAGATATTTATGTGTTTGTTTTAAATTGTTATTATTTTTATTTCTTGTAATGTGTATTTATGTGTTTATTTTAAATTGTTATTACTTTTATGTGCTTGTTTTAAATTGTTACGCAATGTGTATGATGTAACAAAAAAATAATGAAAAAAAGGAATGGGTGTGTGTGTTGCTTTAAATATATATATATATATATATATATATATATATATATATATAAATTGCATTTCAAAGAGAAAATAAAAAAAATGTGTTGTTTTCGTGCATACGGCTGGATTCCAAAGTTTTTCTTCCCATATTTTTTGTAAAAAAAAATATGTTGCATCTTTCTCATATTTCGAAACAAAAATTGGACATCATAAAAAGTTTAAGATTATCCGTTGGAATTTGGCTAAAATATATAAAAAAAAGTATAATTATTTTGTTTTATCTCTTAATGTGTAAAATTACATTGTAAAATACATTTGTATATAAGAAAAAAAATTAATTGCGATTTAAAATTACATTATAAAGTACACTCGCATACAAAAAATGTTTTTTTTTGAAAATGTAGTGTAAATGTTTTTTGGTTAGTCTTTCAACTCTCTTTGAGATAGAGACTCTTTTAGGAAAGACAAACGAAAAAAACAAACTTAGAAAAACAATCAAACAACAATGTAGTTTACCTTTGGTAGGGTGCATTAAAGGTGAAGCGTCTTCCCCTTGACCCCGATTCTCGCAGACCAATAGGTTCCTAGTGACCTTAATACTAAGTAGTGACTCCTGATATTTATAGTCCTAACTTTACAACTATAAAACACCTCGCATTTCACTTTGCGTCGTTGTCCCCTCAAAACGGGGGATGGCGGGGCGCAAAGCGTGAAAAAATCATTGTCAGACACAATTCATCCACATTTTATGTAACAACCCATAATTTTCCCCCTCTAAAAAGAGTGGATAAAGCATGAAATTTTTTTTTCTCTCTGAAAGTTCTAACGGAATTTCGGCAGTCTCCCCTATACCGGGAGATCCCAAGTTATTCACAACCTAGCCATACAATTTGAATCACATCTCATCCATTTTAATACAATCAACAACATAATTCATTCCAGAATATGCTCAGGACCATATTCATTTCAGAACTCCATCTTACATTACACGTAAAAGATAAAAATTAAAAGAGCCAATTCGTATATGAAAGTTTCACATATAGATACATATACATCGAACATAACACAGTTTAATATTTGAAGATAATCTAGTACTTCCTAATCTCCTGAGCGTAGATTGATACATTTAATATTACAGAAAACAAAATTTACAAATATACTATTCCATACAATTTACATGTCACCATCACTTTCTAAGTTTCTATATTACAAAAAGGAATTAAGACTTAAAATCTATTCGTGACGAGAATGAGAATAACCTGCAAAACATAAATTTTTCATATGAGTGGAACAAATTTAAATCATATGAGATTCTAAATACAACCATATGCACTCTTTTAAGGTTTTGAAAAAAAGATTTATTTCTTTTTGACTACTTCTTTTCCCCTTTTCACATCGAAGAGACTATAGTCGACACTAATGACCTCCAATAGTGTCTCTAGTTATCCGTCCTGAAATCAACTAATCAATTTCATGAAAATATTGACATGAACCTAACCGTGGGTATCTTTATTTTGTATATATTTTAAAACAAAACCAAAGTAGTTCATCCTTGTCCCGTTATTTCCTTAGGAGGTTTTAGAGTATGCAAATGTCAAAGATTCTTGATATCATTAGCTTTCATCTCAGAAGGCTAATAAATTTTGCCGATATCGATGTCACCTATCGATATCAACTAACTATTTAGAAATTGAATAGTAAATCAAGTTTATACATATCTTTAACTATTCTGAAACCAAATAGTTAATCAAATTATAAATCATGTCGATATCGACGTCACTTGCCGATATCATTAACTATTCCGAAATCAAATAGTAAATCAAGTTTATAAATCATGCCGATATCATTAACTATTCCGAAATCGAATAGTTAATCAAGTTTATACACCATGCCGATATCGACGTCACACGCCGAAATCATTAACTATTCCGAAATCGAATAGTTAATCAAGTTTATACACCATGCCGATATCGACGTCACCCGCCGATATCATTAACTATTCCGAAATCGAATAGTTAATCAAGTTTATACATCATGCCGATATCGACGTCACCCGCCGATATCATTAACTATTCCGAAATGGAATAGTTAATCAAGTTTATACATTATGCCGATATCGATGTCACCCGCCGATATCATTAACTTTCCTTTACACACTAGCTTGTTTCTTTTACACACAAACACAAACACACACACACACACACACATATATATATATATTTTCATCCCCTAAACTTTCCTTTACCCGTTTCCTTTTCCTCACCAATAAGCACCAAAATTATATCTTATAGTTCAATAACTGGTAAAGTAAGTAATATTATATAAAGAGAATATAGGTACCAAGTACCTACCTGCTGTGAATGTTCGACTTGCGTTACCCTGTTGTTGCCCTTCACCCACAGTTCTTCTTGGATGGGATCTAACAATTTTTGGAGGAATCCTAGCCTTCTTCTCTTTGAAAATACCCAGTCACTCTTCCTCCTTTCTTCTCCAATTTCTTCACTTTCTCTTGTTACTTCTCCACCCAATTGTGCTCTTCCACTTTAGAAATCCAAGGCTTGTATGGGTTTACAATTTTTTTGGGTGTTTACTCTTGATTTTTATGGGATGAATTTCGAAATTCTCCCTCCCCTCTTTCCTTTGTTTCCGTTGGACATGGCTGAAAAGAGAGGGGTATTTATAGTCCCCATTTTTTTTTTTGCCTTTTCTTTTTCTTTTTCTTTTCCTAAATTTTGTATAATAACAACATCTTAATTATATGCACCTATATTTGTTTTTTTTTAAAATCTCTTACATCTATGTATACTTTCTTCTTGGGTTTCACATTTTAAGTACCATTTGAGGTCTTTTTTGTGATGTATAGTGGTTAATGTTGATTGTGGTTGTTCTAACCCTAATCGTGACCCAAAGTTATCTCGAAGAATCAAGAAAATAAAAAATATAACAAAAGTGTATGTAAAAAATAAATTAATGACAAAACAAAATAAATATTATTAGCCTTAAAGGTTTTTTGAAAAACACATATAAATTAATTATTAACATTATTGCACAACAAATAAAAAAATTATCTCGAAGAATAAAAAATCTCAACATTATAACAAAAGGAGAATAAAAAAAAAATATAATAAATGACAAAAAATTATAAGCTTTAAAAAATTACTTGACCTGAAGGAAGAAAAAAAATTTAAATGATCACTAACAGAAATTAAGATTTAAGGGCCGAAACAAAAAAATAAGCAACTCCAACAAAAGAGAAAATTTAAAAAATAATTCTTACTATTATTGCATAAATAATAAAAAAGCATTAACCTTGAAGAATAAAAAAAACTAAAATTATAAAAAAAAGGGTAAGCAAAAAAATAAAATAAATGACAAAAGAAAAATCAATATTATTAGCCTTAAATTTAATTTTATTTTCAAAAGATATGATTTTTCAAATGATTACTAACACAAATTAAAATTTAAAGACTAAATAAAAAAATACAACCCCAACAAAAGTGAAGATAACAAAGAATTCAAAAGTAAAATAAAAAAACATACACACATGAAAATTTACAATAATAGGGATTAATGCTTAACAATATAAATACTAAAAAAATATTTAAAAGAATAATTAAAAGTGTAAGTGCTGAAATAAAAATAAAATATGATTTCAATTGAAGGATCCAATTGACAATAATTAAAGTTTCTATACCAAACATATTAAAGGATTTAAAATCAAAACCAAAATTGAAAGAATAGGGAACGAAATGAAAATATAATGTAGAATTAATTGCAATTGCAGGAGAAAATTGAAAATAATACAAATTGTTATAACAAAAAGATTTAGGGATTTAATGCAAAACCAAAAATTAAAAGAATAAGAACCGAAATGCAACTAAATATAACATCAATTTCAATTAAAGACGTGAGTGTTTTTGTTATTGCACTGTAGATTCACCAGTAAAAAAATGATATTACCCCTAGTTCGGTCACTATTCACAAGGTGAAGGGAGGGGTAAACTAGTATTTCTACTGCTTAAAAATATGCAGAAAATACAGGAATACCTCCAAACAATCTGGTAATGTCAACTGGTCTCATGGAAAAAACAAAAATACCACTAGAACAAAGGCAATCTGGTTTTCTGCTAAATTTTTGGGATCAGTACTTCTTTAAAACACTTTCATGTTCCACAAATGTCGAAATCAGACAGAAAATCCATGAGTTGGCTGTTGATAGGAACCATGACTTAATGATCTGCTGCTAATATCCCATTCCCAAAGGCAATGGGAATCTGGTTGAAGTTGATGCTGGGAAGGGATGCTCCAAGTTAGCTGATGGGAATATGGTTTTCTAGGGCCTGCTGATAATCTTGCTAATGAAAATACAGGCGAGTTATATTTCTTTATTTGAATGGTCGTGTAATCTTTTTGCATGACTTTATTTTTATTTGCATAATTAAATCACTATCATCCTCTCTCTCTGTTTCTCTCTCTCTCTAATCGTAGAAATTCAAGCAAGTTTCTCTTATCAAATGCTTAAAAGTTATCGTCAAAATCACAAACACAGGGATTGCAGGAGGGCACACAACATCTAGATTTTATGATACTGCAAGTATTGATGAAACGGTTAGAGAGCTAAAACATTGAGAACTTGGTGTAAGGAGCTGAGAGCAAAGGTCAAATGCCTTGCAGTATGCCGGACGAGTTACAAGCCGAAAGAGAAGAAAATCATCTAATCAGGGTATTTAAGCTTAAAATCAAAGTGGAGAAGGTGTAGATACTGTTATTTCTGAACTATCTGGTGACAAAAATAATCTTGATCCTTTGGTGAAAAAAGAGAATGGAAATGATTCTGGCTTACCCTGTTGTGGTAAACCTGACTATTGTGCTTTCAGTTGAGAATCAGTGTGGAAATGATACGGGTGCATGTAATCCTTCAGCCGATTCAATAGAAATGGATTCATCCAATCCATTTGGAAATATGATACGGGTGTTCTGAAAGCCATTTCACCAGTGTACATATATCCATTTGGAAATATTTGGAAATATGATACGGGTTTTCTGAAAGTCATTTCACCAGTGTACATATATCATTATTTCAGAAGGGGAGGGAGAGACAGTTGGCTGTCCCTCGGAGGTATCGTGCTTAGCATAACAGGTGAACTCTGAATTTTTTCTTCATTTATTTTTGTTTTCAAACTTTTTAACCGTTTTGACATTAATCAAACTTGTGTACAATATGGTTGGTGGCATTTTTAACCATAAACCCATCTAATCATTTTTAACTCTTGCAGCTTCAGATGTTGCATTATGCAACTTTTTCATTAATCAAGGAGGCCCTTGCACTTGGCTGTTTTCCAAGAGTTAAAATTGTACATATATCAAAAAGGTTTCTAAGCCACATATATATTGCAGACATTAATCCTTATGATTCACTGCTGGTGTGACAGCTGGTTTGAAGAATCAAAGCCAAATTAGAAATAATTCTGGTATGTTCATATATTATGAAGTTAATCAGATTGTTTATATCTTTGGTTAAAAATTTGATAAATACTCTGCATATTATTTCATGTCATACCAGGGATTGCAAACTGATTGTGCTCTTAACTGCCTTTTTCCTCCGGGCATTATGTGAAACTCTAATATTATTCCTGGCCATTCCTTGTTGTCGGAATCAACTTAAAAGGAGGCTCAATGCAATAACCATAACCTCGCGACATGTTTTTCTTTCCTGTAGCCATGTGGGACTTCATCACCTGTAAGTTATAGATCTGAGATTTTGAGTCCCATTTTTAATTTTGCTGTATCAAGCTTTGAAAATTATTTTTTTGTTTAAATCCCCATGGAGCTCTAGCCTGATTAAAAATCTTTTGTGCTCTGTAATAAAACTTTTTATTACAAAGTCAATGAGAAAAATTGGAACTACACAAGGTTTATTACTTTTCTTCTAAACTCTGCTTAGCGAAGCTGAGTGATACTTCTTGTAACTTTGAGGTATGCGTTCTTTTTTTAACATTATCCAATTAGTTTGTTTATTTTTAGATGACATGTGGGGTGTGTGTTTGCTTGTTATGAGTATAAAGCGTGTATATGTTTGCACTTTGTTGTATGCTGTTTTTTGAATGTTGTTCCGTGGTTCCTGGTATTTTAGAATCTTATTGTTCTCATTCTATGATTATCTTGTTATCTCAATAAATATATTTCTTGATTGGAAGGGAAATGTTTTTGGCTATTTACTCAAGCATGCCCTTATATTATCTTTAGGTAGTCTATTTTCTGTAGAATGAGAATGACAGTGCAGCATCCTGTTACTTGGAAAATGTCTTCTGCGAATAGAGGCTGAGTTTCAATGTTGAAAATAACTATTAGGGAAGTCATGTTAAATTTTGAAAGAAAAGGTTTATCATTTTCCATGTTGTTTGTTGAATTCTTTGTGTGTGTTGTCATTGAAAAGGACTCCTATAGTGTGGGAGCGGTTTGGATTATTGACACCATATATGAGTGTGTAAGGAGTTCTGATTGGTCTAAGCTGCCTTCTTTCCCTCTTGTACACAAGAAGTTAGTGATTTATCCTTTAAATTTCTTAGCTTGGTTTGATGCTTGGTTGTGTTTTAGTCCTTTTTTGTATTTTTAATGCTCCTGCGAAAAGGCATGTCAATCAACTGCTGGTTAGGGAAGTCTTTAGTGAAAAGAGTCTGTCTTGGGTAATGTTTATTTGTCATGACTTTGCTCTTTGACTTGGAGATACAACTTAGTCTTTTGTTATGCTTGTTCGTTTTACGTAACTTACAGTTCTTTGTTCTGGGTAGTAAAATCTTCCCTTGGTCTATTGGTTTTTAATACTTTCGCTTTGTTTGTGATTCCTTTTTTTTTCTATCCCAGGATATCATGGATTCGGGATTGAAATGGGTTCTAATAGAAAACATAAACGGAGGGTTTTTATGCCAAGACTCTCCGGTCATGTGTGGTGATTTTTTATTTCTAGATATACATGCATGCATTAATCATATCTAAAAATGGAAGCCATGCTAATATGCATAATCTTCATATAGATGGGCAGTGGAAAGGGTATATGGGGAGGACTTTGGATAGATGAAGGGCTTTTTGTGGGCTATGCAATATTAGCTTTTCTTTCTTTCAAAGAAACATTTAATAGGGGAGCCCCCTTTTATGGTGTAAATATAGGAACTAAAATTCATGCCAAATTTATTTCCACATTGATTGTAGTATATTGTCAATGATAATGTGGGAAGAATTTGGTTGTTGCCTTGAGATGCAACTCGCTTTATGGATGATATAAGCATATGGAGATCAAACACGGTAAAAAATATGAGTCTCATTTCATTGATGATCATGGCGGCAAGTTCCACCAATACATTTTAAGTATACACTTGTTCTTTATGTTACTTTAATTTTCTGTGTTTGGCAATTCTTGTCTACCTACTGGATCTGAAAAGAAATACTTTGTTCTGTCCCCTGTCTATTCCATGGATTGATTTCTTGACCCTTTATTCTATAGATCTCAAGGATTGGCAGAAACAATCCGATTTGACAATATTTTGATTGATATACATCTTGTTGCTAGTGATGATTTGTTTGATAGCCGATGAAGCTCTACTTTTTGTATTTGCCTTGAAATTGAGTAAACTTCTTGTAGCTATTTATTTTACATGACACAGTTGTTTTTTACAGTAAAATTTTGGTTGGTTTAATCAATGTGAGAATTGAGAGATTAGTGTCTATACAGCAACTTTCATGAAGCAGTTAAGTTGAAACATTATCTTGAAAGCTTAGGGATGTGGGAAACTTGAATCATGTATTTTCCTTGTAATTGAGTAAACTTCTTGTAGCTAAATAATGTTTTGTTTGCTGCCTTTGCATCCTTTAATTTTCTTATGTTGCATTATGTTATGTTTTTGAAATAGAAGCCGACACTCTCTCATCGAACGATTGTTCTTACCTCACTATTTTACTGGACGCTAAGGTCACTTACATTTCTATTGATTTGCAGGTTATAGCTAGAAGGTTCCTGGACATACATTTATATTTATGCACAGGTTATATGTAACTCTATGCGATCTATTTCTTTCTCAGGTATATATGCTTCTATGAGTTGTAGTCGGCATTGTTCATGCATTGGCTTACTGAAAACTGAATAAAATTTTGTGATTACCATTTAGGCTGGTCCAATTTAGGCGTCATGTATAGGTCCTTACATTGCTCGTAAAAAGGTGATTTCCTCCTCGACTCATTCGTAAATACCATTTATGTTTTACATGGTGTTATTTTCATTACTGTGTGGCAGCTCATTTTCTTTTGCTAAGTCGATGGCATCTAAAACTTTTCTGATCGAGTGCATTTTTGAACATGTTGCATATTTTTTCTTGGGTTCTTACGAGCTGCGATCGCTATACTTAATAGAAAGTATCATATTCTATTGAATAACTTTATGTTTCAGAACTGTTTTGGTGTCAGTTTGTAAGAGCATCGAAGTATAGTGCTTCTAAACTCTGATAACTAGATTAGTTTTCAACGAAGTAATCTTTCTTTTACTCAGCTAGCCTTTTAGTTCAATTCATATGATTTACTCTTCATATATATTTTAACTGAGATGAGTTATACTTCAAAGGTTTGCTTCCATTTACTCTGCTGACTGACTTTTTATTTATTTATTCTGCTCTTCCTTTTGTGGTTTGGTTTGTTGTTTGGTCTGTATTCAGTGATGCTGGTAACCACATTGCTTATGATTTTAGCCATGCTATTACTATGGCGTTGCCATTGGATTCTTGTCCTGATATTCACGGGTTTATCAATGGCAGTGGAGGGTACTTACTTTTCTTCTCTGCCATGGCCACATATTCCCCTCTTTATATCCTTGTGTAGCTCTAATTTTTCTCATTCAATTTGTAATAATAAGTTTTAGTGATTTCCTAGCATCAGTTTCCTTGTTTGGGTTTTATTCCTCTCTTTTTCTTACTGTGAGAATTCTTCAAGTTTGTTTTGACTTAATGGGAAATACCATTCAAAGACAGCCCTACTACTGAGGATCAGACAGAGGAATGGTATGGGAGAAATGGTAGTTCCAATTCTTGCTGGAATCTTATCAGCTTTAAGAAGGGTTATTGCACGCCGTGTTTCACTCAAGGTGTTAAAATTCATCCATTTACATTATTGTTTGGTTTCCTGTTGGCAAATGATTGCAACTAACCATTGTTCTCTTAACTGCCTTTTTCCTCCGGGCATTATGTGAAACTCTAATATTATTCCTGGCCATTCCTTGTTGTCGGAATCAACTTAAAAGGAGGCTCAATGCAATAACCATAACTTCTGCGACATGTTTTCTTTTTCCTGTAGCCATGTGGGACTTCATCACTGTGAGTATAGATCTGAGATTTTGAGTCCCATTTTTAATTTTGCTGTATCAAGCTTTGAAAATTATTTTTTTGTTTAAATCCCCATGGAGCTCTAGCCTGATTAAAAATCTTTTGTGCTCTGTAATAAAACTTTTTATTACAAAGTCAATGAGAAAAATTGGAACTACACAAGGTTTATTACTTTTCTTCTAAACTCTGCTTAGCGAAGCTGAGTGATACTTCTTGTAACTTTGAGGTATGCGTTCTTTTTTTAACATTAGCCAATTAGTTTGTTTATTTTTAGATGACATGTGGGGTGTGTGTTTGCTTGTTATGTGTATAAAGCGTGTATATGTCTGCACTTTGTTGTATACTGTTTTTTGAATGTTGTTCTGTGGTTCCTGGTATTTTAGAATCTTATTGTTCTCATTCTAGGATTATCTAAAATTTTGCTTCATTTATTTTTGTTTTCATACTTTTTAACCGTTTTGACATTAATTAAACTTGTGTGCAATAAACTTGTGAATTGATTTGTCCTGAAATATCACAGGAACCGAGGCCCTGTTTGCCGACCTTTCTCATTTTCCTGTACCATCTATACAGATTGCTTCCACAACAGTTGTTTTTCCCTGCCTACTTTTTGCCTATTCCGGAGAAGCTGCCTACCTCATGCAGAACACATGTCACGTAGTTGATGCATTTTACAGCTCTGTTCCAGGTTTGCAATGATTCCTCCATTTCTGTTTTCCTAGGGTGCCTGACTGTTGTGACTGGAAAGTCATGGAAATGAGAAAGAAAATTAGGAACATCAAATAATATGTGAACATGATTTTTGTCATCAATAGTGTATGGAAGCTAGAAAAACCTGTCAGCAAATGGTGCTTGTATGGATAGAAAGCAATGGGAACAGAGAATTGTAATCCTTTGGTGAAAAAAGAGAATGGAAATTATGCTTGCTTACCCTGTTGTAGTTAACATTATCCTTTGAAATGAGAAGGTGTAGAATTTGATTGTTGCCGTGAGATGCAACTCGCTTTATGGATGATATAAGCGTGTGTAGATCAATCACGGTAAAAAAAATGAGTCTCATTTCATTGATGATATAAGACTTGGGCAAAAATAGACTTTTAAAGTGCTCTCAATTTCCTTATATTTCTAAATTTTTGCTCCTCTTCCTTGGGATTTACGAATCGCGAGCATTTGAGATACTAAAGCGAAAAATGAGCCTTTTAGCATATTGAATATCCTCAGATTTCTATCATAGATGTTCCTTAATTCATAGGTTGTAAATTTATTTTCAATCAAACACAAATTTCAAAAGATTTAAATCGTTTCTCCTTGACACTATATAGTTTATTGTTTTCAAACTATACGATACCATTTGTTGCTACCCAAATTTTGACCACCTTATTTTTTATGTTTCGGAAGAAAAGGAAAAAAATAGAAAAAAATAGAAAAAGACAAAAATCCAAAAATACTTTGTTACAGGGGCAAAATGGAATAAATTGAGATTTTAACAGTCAATGCAGGTTGAAATAGCACAAATTGAAAATGAAGGACCGAATTGAAACAAACATACAAGCTAAGGACTGGTTTTGATTTTTGTCCATGGAAAACTCTATAAATAGAGTGCATGGCCACAAGAATAAAGGACCAAAAAAAAATATATTCACTCTCACTCATAGCCAAAAACCCTCTAGACTAAAAAACCCTAACATCTCTTTCTCCCCAAAAGGGGGGGGGGGCTTGCAGCCTCCGACCCTTGAGAGCTGCTGCAGCCCCGCCTCCCCAGCTTGAACCCCAGTCTCCCTCCCCATTTCGACTCTTCTTCCCATTTTTCTGTCAGCCCCCTTCTCCCCGTCCATGACCTCTACCATCTTTGCCGCCAGCTCCCTTCTCCCCGATCGGCCACCACACTCTCCTCTCTCCGGCCCAGCCACCACCGCAGCTGCCCCTTTCCCTTCTCCGAACAACCCAGTCTTCACTTTCCTCTCCACTTGCAGCCCGCCTCTCTCAGTCATCGAGCTCACCAGCGATCTCTCCTTATTTTCCCGATCTCCAGCCCTTTTCCCCATTAACTGTCATCTTCATTTTTTTTAGGCAAACAGCCCCTCATCACAGCAGCCCTCCTTTTCGACAGCCCCGTCTCCTTCCTCTCCGGCCAGACCCCTGTCTCCAGTCACCATAATAGCCCCGTCGGCCACGCCTCCTCCATTCCCTCTCCGGCCAGACCCCATGTCCTCATTCCACCTCATCCTGGCCAGCGCCGTCAGGCCTCTGCCTCAGCCAAGGAAGAACAAACCCTAGATTGGAGTAGACCCAAGAAGAACGGACCCGAGCTTTGAAGAAAAAAAATGAAATTGACTTTGGGTTTTTATGTTTGTGTGTTTGTTGTGTTTTGTGTGTGCAGATCATGGTGAAATGTCCTTGCCGGCGAGAAGAAGAGGACAACACCCGAAGAAGAAGAGAAACAAGAAGAAGAAACAAATTTGAGATCTGAGGGAAACCGAGAACAAATCTGGAAAAATTTGAATCTTGATCCTTGTTTGTCGTTTGGGTGTTTTGTTTGTGTTTTCAGGTCGCCGATGAAACCTCCGGCGAGAGGTTGAAGAGAAGAGGCAGACCTGCTTGCCCCCTGTTCCTGCTGGTCACTGGCGACAGCGCGTGGTTCCACGCGCCGCTGATGGCTGATGCTGCGTTAGCGACGCGCCACCGATCCTCCTCGCATTGCCACACGATTCGGGCATGTAGCACTGTTCCGAGAGCTTCTTTTATTATTTTTTATTATTATTATGTAATTTTTCTTTGTGTGTTTATTTGAATTTATTGTACTTTAATTGTGGAATGTAATGAAAAAGATAAAAACAGGACAAATGTGTGTGTGAGTTGTATTTTATTGTTAAAATATGATGAAAAAAAGAATGAAAAAGAGATTGTGTGTGTGTGTGTGTGTGTTTTACTTATCTCTTATGTTGTTTTGTTAAGGAAAAAAGAAAATAAAATAAAAAATGTGTTTTCTTTGTAAAAATCCAAAACCAATATTTCAAAAGTATAAAATCTTTTTTGGGAATTTATTATTCACAGCTAATATTCGGATAAATAAATCTTAAAGTTTTAAACCCAAAATATTCGGAGAAATGGTATGCTATTATTCACTTTTCGGTGTTTGGATAAATAAATCTTATCCAAAATATTCGGCGGGAATAGTATGCTATTATTTACTTTTCGGTGTTTGGACAAATAAATTCTAAAATTTTTATCCAAAATATTCGGCGGGAATGATAATAATCAATAAAATTCACTGGATATTTTCTAAGAAATAATTGATTTTTTTTAATTGATATATTTTTGTGAATAAATACGACTTATTGAAACATTTTAAATCACATCTAAATAGACAATGCAGCTTACCTCAGGTAAGGCGTATTAGGGGTGTTAATATCTTCCCTATACGCAACCAGCCCCTTACCCTTGAATCTCTGAGCAAACCAGTATAAATCGGGTGTTCCTATCGACCCTCAACAGCCAGGTGGCGACTCCTCATCAACTCCACATTGCGAGAGCCAGGATCCCTCCCGGGACGCCGCGCGGGGACGTGCGACAGAATGGCGACTCCACTGGGGAAGGTATTTTTTCTGAAAAATATTGGACTAAGCTTTGAATATTTCGATGTGATTTATTTGTTTCAATTTGTTTGAATTTTATGTATTTATTTTTAGCAAGTTTTCTTGGCATTTTTAATTCGTGCATATGTATATATGTTCATACATTGTGAATTTATTTCTGTTACATCATTGTGGTGTGCAACTTTAAGTTAGGTGGGGGACTAGCAGCTTACCTATGACTTGAGTCAAGGTTGAAGTTTGTGTAAACCCTAACTCTTCGCTGAGAGCTTAGATGGTAGTGATTGGTATACATACCATCCCATTATCTGCTAAGACCTCATATTGTCTTTACGAAGGTGATCACTGGGACAGTAAGAGACCCTGTTTAGAGCCAAAAGTAGCAAACTCATGCTGAGAGCTTAGATGGTAGTGATTGGTATACGTACCATTCCATTATCTGCTAAGAACTCATATTGCCTTTACGAAGGTGATCACTGGGACAGCAAGAGACCCTGTTTAGAGCCAAAAAGTAGCAAACTCATCATTTGTTGTGTAAACCCCAACTCTTCGCTGAGAGCTTAGACGGTAGTGATTGGTATACGTACCATCTCATTATCTGCTAAGACCCTATATTGCCTTTACGAAGGTTATCACGGGACAGCAAGAGACCTTGTTTAGAGTCCAATGTAGCAAACTCATCATTTGTTGTGTAAAGATTAGAACCAATCATTAGGGTGTGTGTGTGAAACCCGAGGATAAAGTATACATGGAGGTAGGAGATTAAGATGAAACAAAGGAAAATAAAATGATAAGATGATATTATTATATAAGATGATATTATTACATAAAATTTAGGAAAAAAAAAAAAAACGGGCACTATAAATACCCCTCTCTTTTCAGCCATGTTCAGCTGAAACCAAGTAGAGAGGAGAAGGGAATTTCGAAAATTCATGCTATAAAAATCAAGAGCAAACACCCCAAAATTTGTAAACCCATACAAGCCTTGGATTTCTAAAGTGAAAGAGCACAATTTGGTGAAGAAATAACAAGAGAAAGTGAAGAAATTGGAGAAGAAAGGAGGAAGAGTGGCTGGATATTTTGAAGAAGAAGAAGGCTAGGATCTTTCCAAAAATTGTTAGATCCCATCCAAGTAAGGAGTTCTAACTTCAATTTCTAAGAAATTAACTTCAATTTAGAAGTTCTTGATTGTTTTTGAATTGGGAATTAGGGTTTCTAGCACAAAATGTTAGAGAAATGCATAAATGAGTAGTATTTCATGATTCAAGGAAAGACATGGCTGTTATTGATGAGAAATCAAAGATTGAAGATGAATTGGAGATATTTTCTTTTCCTCAAAAACAGGACAGTTTCGTCACCCTATTTCTTAGGGATATTTGGACCTGAAAAACACCTAATTAGCGTATGATCCCTTCATAGAAGTTGTAGCTGGGAGTGTTAGCTTTCCAGCAAATCAAACCTCATCTAATTTGGAGTTCTGGAACTCCAGATATGAGTAAAACTCTGAGGAGAGGTCAAGCTGTCACATATGTTGACAATTTCGGCCAAGTTGAGAAAATATCAAAGATTTAGCCATGTTAAGGAGAGAAAAACATTGTCCCTTTTCCTTCATAAAGTGTGTATTGATTTTCTGAAAAAAAAATAATAAAAGAAGAAATCAAAGGGTGATAAGAAATTGAATTCATGATGTTCTATTGGGAATACAAATGAGCTGAAAAATTAAAGGATGATAATGAGGAAAATAAGTGAGAAAGAGAAGAATTGGTAAAAGGAAAATGAATAATATTACCATTTTTATTGTTGTTGTGGGTGATATAGGGAGTAATATAAATGATTAAATAAATGGTGGGTAATTGTGGTTTCGGGAAGAACCGCGGGTGACGGCAACAACAACAACAGGGTAACGCAAGTCGAACATTCACAGCAGGTGGGTACTCGATACCTAAATTCTCATTATATAATATTACTTACCTTGTCGGGTATTGAAAAGTAAGATATAATTTTGGTGCTTATTGGGAGGAAAAAGGAACGAGTAAAGGAAAGCTAGCGGATGGAAAGACATATCTATTTATATTTTCATATATATGTGTGTTTGGGTTGTTGTGTGTATATAAAAGAAACAAGTTAATTTATAAACTTGATTAACTATTCAATTTTGGAATAGTTAATGATATCGGCAGTGACGTCGATATCGGCATGATATTTATAAACTTGATTAACTATTCAATATGGGAATAGTTAATGATATCGGCAGGTGGCGTCGATATCGGCATAATGTATAAACTTGATTAACTATTCAATTGTGGAATAGTTAATGATATCGGCAGGTGACGTCAATATCGGCATGATATTTATAAACTTGATTAACTATTCAATTTTGGAATAGTTAATGATATCGGCAGGTGACGTCGATATCGACATGATATTTATAAACTTGATTAACTATTCAATTTTGTAATAGTTAATGATGTCGGCAGGTGACGTCGATATCGGCATGATATATATAAATTTGATTAACTATTTGATTTCAGAACAGTTAATGATATCGGCAGGTGATGTCGATATCGGCATGATGTATTAATTTGATTACTTTGGTTTTATTTTAAAATATATATAGTATTTATATATAATGATAACCATGGCTAGGTTTATGTTAAGATTTTCATGAAATTGATGAGTTGATTCCAGGACGTATAACTAAAGACACTATTAGAGGTCACTAGTGTCGGCTATGGTCTCTTTGAAGTGAAAAAAAAAATGTATAGTAGTCAAAAGAAATAAATCTTCTTTTGTTAAGACCTTAAAAGAGTGCACATAGTGGTGTTTCGAATCTCACGTGATTTAAGCAAATTGATGGATAGATTACTCAAATTCTTCTGAAACTACTGGTATTTACTAAATTGTTTCACTCATATGAAAAATTTATATGTTGCAGGTTCTTCTCACCCTCGTCAAGAATAGATTTTAAGTCTTATTTCCTTTTGTAAAATAGAAACTTAGAAAGTGATGGTGACTTGTTGTAAATTGTATGGAATAGAATAATTGTGAATTTTGTTTATGTAATATTAAATTGTGTTATGTTCGATGTATATGTATATGTGTGTTTATAGGTGAAACTTTCATGTATGAATTGATTGTTTTTCAATTTTTATCTTTTATGTGTGATGTAAGATGGAGTTCGAAATGAATATGGACTTGAGCATATTACGAGATGAATCATGTTGTTGATTGTGTTGAAATGTTTGTGAATAATTTGGAAATCTTCCAGGTATAGGGAGACTATGCCGAAATTCTGTTAGAAATTGCAGAAAAAAATTCATGCTTTATCCACTCTGTTTAGAGGGAAAATTGTTGGGTTGTTACGAGTGTGCTACCTTCATTCTGTTTTACATTAAGGCAAACTCTTCCCGAGACAATTTAAATTCAATAAGTGACACAGTAATCATCGCTTAGGAATTTTGCATTGTTGGGTTTAAGCAGAAACACAGTTTTTGTGTATCATACAATTGTTAAAAGCATGTGTCACTTCTCAAAGGACGAGTTTGTCAAAAAAAAATTGCATATGCATTTTTACATGCATTCCTAAGGTTTTGTGTATCGTACAGTTGTCACAAGCATGTGTCACTCCCCGAAGGGCGAGTTCGTCAAAAAAAAAAATTGCATATGCATTTTATATGCATTCCCATAGTTTTTGTGTATCATACAATTGTTAAAAGCATGTGTCACTTCTCAAAGGACGAGTTTCTAAAAAAAAAAAAAGTTGCATAAAAAAAAAAAGATTTTTGCATATGCATTTTTATATGCATTCCCATAGTTTTTGTGTATCATACATTTGTTACAAGCACGTGTCACTCCTCGAAAGACGAGTTGTAAAAAATTTGCATATGCATTTTTACATGCATTCCCATAGTTTGTGTATCATACAATTGTTACAAGCATGTGTCAAAAGACGAGTTTGTAAAAATAAAAAAAATTGCAGATGCATTTTAACATGCATTCCCATAGTTTTTGTGTATCATGTAATTGTTACAATCAAGTTTCACTCCTAAACGGGTGAGCAAAAAAAAAAAACATTCATATGCTTTTCAAGATGCATTCTCACAAGTTTTTGTTTATCATGTAATTTTTATGATCACATGTCATTCCTCGAAGGAGTAAAAAAAAGAAAGAAAGAAAGAAAGAGTCAGCATGCATATACATTTCTGCACGCATTCTCATTGTTTTTGTTTAACATGTAATTTTAATGATCACGTGTCAGCATGCATGTACATTTCTGCACGCATTCGCATTGTTTTTGTTTATCATGTAATTATTACGATCGCGCGTCCTTCCTCGAGGGTCTAGCCCGTAAAAAAAAAACCAGAAACATGCATATACATTTCAACATGCATCCTCACATTTTTTTGTTTAGCATGCAGTCATTACAACCACGCGTCACTCTTTAAAGGGCAAGTTTGTCAAAAAAAAAAACACACGCATATGCATTTCAACATGCATCTCCATAGTTTTGAAATAGGGGTCCCTCAATTTGTCATCCTCCGAAGAGTCTAGAGTCATTGGACATTTGACATTGCTGAGAAGAACCGGTTCCGATACAAAGTCATCATTCATGTTTCTTTCGCAAGCCCACAACAAAGTTTTCTGCTCTCTAGTGAAATCAAGTGCGACATATGCCCAAATATTATTTGGAGAGCGTTAGTGCAATCATCAATGAGGATTGTGGAAATTCAGGTTTTCTTTTGAGGAAGTGCGAGTAATCCATTTTCAGAAGCAAGCATCAGTTGAAGAGTGTTAGTGCAATCATCAATGGGTATTGTGGAAATTCAAGTTTCTTTTGAGGAAGTGCGAGTAATCAATTTTCGGAAGCAAGCATCAGTCGGAGATGTTGTTAGTCCATTTAAAGTATCAAATTGATTTCTCTCCAGATCAGATGGAGTTATTGCGGCACTGTCAAATCAGAAAGTTTTATGCCGCCATGCACAGAAGACCATGTCATTTTGAGCACAATTTTGTCTGTTAAAGTGAAGATGAATATCTTGAGAGAGAAGACATAACATGATACTGTTGAATTTGATCCGGTGTCTGAGAAGTCAAAGTATGTGCACTGCAAGATTACATTGCTCTAAGAAGCGAAATTTCTGCCAAAAAGAGTCTTTTCAGTGTATGATGAATTTTTTTAATGATTTGCGCACTTTGGTGTTCTGACAAGAGTGCTTCCTAGCTCGATCTATTTTTTATGTCCAATGAGGAGTGCGGTGGAGTGAAAAAAAAACTGTCTTCTTTTTGCGACATAATTCAGAGGAGAGATATGAACAGTAACAAGAATTTCAGTAATCAAGTGTAGAGATTAATCAGCAAGACGCAAGTTAAGCTTTGTGGAGGATGTTATCGTCGACAGTGTCAACAATAAATTATCGCGAGCATGAGCGAGATCAATGAGCAGTGGCAATGCAGAAATGTTTGTTTGGAGAGTCTGAGAAAAGGGTCGCATCGTCAGTAACTTTCTCATGGAATTTCATCGTTGTCACTTTGTTTTGGGGTAAATCATCATTTTCATTGAAGCATGTGTTTTCCTTGTCTTATTTGTTGTTTTGAAGTCAAGAGATGTTTGACATTTTTATTTTGGACAAAATATTTTGATCAAACTCCAACATACAAAATTTGAAGTTCTCATTTTTGAAAGTATTTTGATTGCAAAATTGACCCAACTTTTGTTAAAAGACATGATGACCAATACCAGGTGACCGAACAATTTTTGAGCCTATACACCGAGTTTTTGAACCTCATCATAGTACTAAGCTTTATTAGTATGCATATTGACATGTAATGGATTTGGTATTTATGGACCCGTGAATCATGACTCTTGCATGTCCAAATCATGACATTGGACGAGGTCAAAATTTATCAGTTAAAACCAATTTCGCTTGAAATGATAAAAGGCCATCTTTGTTTATTTCCTCCACTATTCTTGAAATATGTATCCCTTGTTAATCCCAATTTGAGCCTGATATTATATTTTTTGAAAAACACCCGACATGGATCACACCCTCACACTGGGGGCAAATACACTAAGGGACAAAAAGATATTTGTAGTTTGAGGATGTAGTGGCAACACGAGAATCAATAGAATGGAGGATGTTTAACGATGAAAACCCAACATTGGGAACAATCAAATTAAGATAGGACATGGCAAAAACCAAGAGTCAATGGTAAGGACAAGTTCAAAAAAAAAAGGAAAAAAAAAGGAAAAAAATAGAAAAAAAGGGGAAAAAATGAAAAAAAAAGGAGAATATTGAACTATGTCATGTCCGTTAGTATTTGTGGTCAAACCTCATGTGAGAAGAAATGTTAATAAGATTTTTGAGTCTTCAAGATAAGTTGTCCATCAAAGGAAGATTGTGCAGAATTGTTTTGTTATACTATATTGAGTGCAACAAGAGATGAAATAATATTTGATGACAAATGATGATTCAAGTTTTAGTATTGTCCTTGTAAGTTTGAGATTGTCAATGAAAGGAATGACATGGTTGTAGAGATTCTTAAAGCATTGGTTGATTGATAAAAATCACGTTAAGATAATCGACGTGGTCTCTGCTACTAAGACAACAAGAGCAAGGGAGTTAATGACTAGATGATGGTGATCCTAGGTCTTTGAAACCCTTAAACACTTTTTGAGCCTATGAATATCCCTTTCTTTTATAGCCATGAACCATAGGCTCATTACATGTTGGTAAAAGTCCTTCTTGATCAAGCGAGCAATTTTAACTGATAAGCGACGCTCTCAAAATTTGTTAGAGTTTTTCTATAAGGGTCATAATTTCAGGAAAAAGTTGCAAGTTGTTATGCATATTAATAAGGTAAGTACTGAAAGATGAGGCAAATTTTTCAACTGAACCTCAAGTTTTTACTCAACTCTAATTGTTTGAAAGCCACAAATCATCACTTCATCATGTACATACCCCAAAATCTGAGATTAGAATTGAAACCCAAAAACCATAAAAAGACAATTTCAATCTCACAATGAGTCAATTACTGTTTGCAAAGTACAAAATATTTTCAGGTCTGCATTTATTGAATATCATGTGTTGGGTATTTGACCAAATGAATTTGATTTTCAACAAATGACATCTTTTTGATTTTATTGCAATGATTGGACTTTGGAAGCACATGATCTTTGAAATCAGTGACTTAATTCTATAACAAAAAAGATTGGGAGGAAGCAGTGACCGGATTTGAATGTGGATTTTGACATTGACAATTGACATTGACAATTCTCGGTTATCATCGAAATGCTCAGCAGTTAGAGGCCAGAATGTGGATTTTGATTGGAATGCAAATAATTTTTCATCAGCTTGGGGGCAAAGAAGCAGAAGCAAATGATTGATTTAGTGAAATTCCTCAATGAGCACCAACGAATTCAACTTAGGGCAACATGGCTTAATAGAGAGTGATGGTGTGATAAGCTCCAACAGTGATTGAGAATAGGATTGCATTTGAAAGGCACCTTTAGAGTTCAGAAATATCATCTTACTCGCAGATTTGTTTGTCTCCAAAGATTTGTGGCATGGTTGTATTTTCGTAAATATTGAAGAGTGCACGCCATAAGGGTTGATCATGAGATAATTGTTGCGAAGCTAGTCGACTCAAGGTTCAGTTCACCACATGAATATGGGATGTAGAAAAAACCTCGTTAATGACAATATCATATCCCTTTGTAGACAAAATGGATTTGTTTAGGAGAAATTAAGTCTATGACGAAGAGTTTTTGATTGCATGGCCGAACAGTTGCATCAGCTCAAGGCGAGATTCATCGCATGAATGTGGGTGATAGTAGCATTACATCTCCTCTCACAAGCTAAGAGGAATTTATTGATGATAGCATGAAGCATGCACCGATGAGTTTTGGATGCATTTATGGATGACTTGAAAGTTCCACGAAGGTTGATGATGACAAACTGCAAGAGAAACATGATTCAATTGATGAAGAAAATTGATTGACTAATCGACAATCGAAGATGAGGTCAGCGTTAGCAAGCTTTGCAATGATTGTTAGCAAACACACACAAATCCAAGAGCTGTTATTGAGAGATTCCAAGATAATTGATGTCTTGTTACACTCCTTCACAAGAAATCAAGCAACACCACACTTGGGGGCAATGTTAAACTTGATAAGCACTGAGAGCAGAGATCATCGCAGACACGCTAGAAGAAGCAATGCGCTTGAGACTTGATGAATGAATGACAACAAAGCTTTGGAGGCTGGGCAAAACATTCTATGACAATGGAGCATCAGAAAAAGGGGACCTATATTTTTTAGGTAAGTATACATGCATCATCATGCATTGCATCCACATCTTCATCATCTTTCATCTGGGTAGGTCACCCAGAAAATGAGACCAAGCTAGCCGGGTAGGTCACCCAGAAAAATGAGACCATGCTAGCCGGGTAGGTCATCCTGAAAAATGAGACCAAGCTAGCCGGGTAGGTCACCCAGAAAAATGAGACCATGCTAGTCGGGTAGGTCACCCAGAAAAATGAGACCCGTCCATCTTCCATGCGGGTAGGTCACCCGTAAAAATGAGACCCCTCCATCTTCCATCCAGGTAGGTCACCCATAAAAATGAGACCCAATCCTCCATCCGGGTAGGTCACCCGTAAAAATGAGACCCCTCCATCTTCCATCCGGGTAGGTCACCCGTAAAAATAAGACCCCTCCATCTTCCATCCGGGTAGGTCACCCGTAAAAATGAGACCCTCCATCTTCCATCCGGGTAGGTCACCCGTAAAAATGAGACCCTTCCATCTTCTAACTCGGGTAGGTCACCCAGAAAAATGAGACCCTTCTAACTGCTAACAAGTGTAGGTCACCTAGAAAAATGAGACCCTTCTAACATTCTAACTCGGGTAGGTCACCCAGAAAAATGAGACTCTTCTAACTTCTAACACGGGTAGGTCACCCAGAAAAATGAGACCCTTCTAACATTCTAACCAGGGTAGGTCACCCAAAAAAATGAGACCCTTCTAACTCCTAACTCGGGTAGGTCACCCAGAAAAATGAGACCGTTGTAACTGCTAACACGGGTAGGTCACCCAGAAAAATGAGCCCTTTTTTTCATTTGGGTAGGTCACCCATCATAATGAGACCATCTCCACCATTTTATTTTTCTTTACAACGCTTACTATTTAAAATCTTTTGCAAGACTTTAGTCGTAAGCCTTGTAAAGAGGGGGCATCTGTTGCTACCCAAATTTTGACCACCTTATTTTTTATGTTTCGGAAGAAAAGGAAAAAAATAGAATAAGACAAAAAGACAAAAATACTTTGTTACAGGGGCAAAATGGAATAAATTGAGATTTTAACAGTCAATGCAGGTTGAAATAGCACAAATTGAAAATGAAGGACCGAATTGAAGCAAACATACAAGCTAAGGACTGGTTTTGATTTTTGTCCATGGAAAACTCTATAAATAGAGTGCATGGCCACAAGAATAAAGGACCAAAAAAAAAATATATTCACTCTCACTCATAGCCAAAAACCCTCTAGACTAAAAAACCCTAACATCTCTTTCTCCCCAAAAGTGGGGGGGCTTGCAGCCTCCGACCCTTGAGAGCTGCTGCAGCCCCGCCTCCCCAGCTTGAACCCAGTCTCCCTCCCCATTTCGACTCTTCTCCCCATTTTTCTGTCAGCCCCCTTCTCCCCGTCCATGACCTCTACCATCTTTGCCGCCAGCTCCCTTCTCCCCGATCGGCCACCACACTCTCCTCTCTCCGGCCCAGCCACCACCGCAACTGCCCCTTTCCCTTCTCCGAACAACCCAGTCTTCACTTTCCTCTCCACTTGCAGCCCGCCTCTCTCAGTCATCGAGCTCACCAGCGATCTCTCCTTATTTTCCCGATCTCCAGCCCTTTTCCCCATTAACTGTCATCTTCATTTTTTAGGCAAACGACCCCTCATCACAACGATCCCTCCTTTTCGACAGCCTGTCTCCTTCCTCTCCGGCCAGACCCCTGTCTCCAGTCACCATAATAGCCCCGTCGGCCACGCCTCCTCCATTCCCTCTCCGGCCAGACCCCATGTCCTCATTCCACCTCATCCTAGCCAGCGCCGTCAGGCCTCTGCCTCAGCCAAGGAAGAACAAACCCTAGATTGGAGTAGACCCAAGAAGAACGGACCCGAGCTTTGAAGAAAAAAAATGAAATTGACTTTGGGTTTTTATGTTTGTGTGTTTGTTGTGTTTTGTGTGTGCAGATCATGGTGAAACGTCCTTGCCGGCGAGAAGAAGAGGACAACACCCGAAGAAGAAGAGAAACAAGAAGAAGAAACAAATTTGAGATCTGAGGGAAACCGAGAACAAATCTGGAAAATTTTGAATCTTGATCCTTTTTTGTCGTTTGGGTGTTTTGTTTGTGTTTTCAGGTCGTCGATGAAACCTCCGGCGAGAGGTTGAAGAGAAGAGGCAGACCCGCTTGCCCCCTGTTCCTGCTGGTCACTGGCGGCAGCGCGTGGTTCCACGCGCCGCCAGTGACGGTGGCGCGTTGGCAGACGCGCCACCAGTCCTCCCTGCATTGCCACACAGTTCCGGGCATGTAGCACTGTTCCGAGAGCTTCTTTTATTATTTTTTATTATTATTATTATGTAATTTTTCTTTGTGTGTTTATTTGAATTTATTGTACTTTAATTGTGGAATGTAATGAAAAAGATAAAAACAGGACAAATGTGTGTGTGAGTTGTATTTTATTGTTAAAATATGATGAAAAAAAGAATGAAAAAGAGATTGTGTGTGTGTGTGTGTGTTTTACTTATCTCTTATGTTGTTTTGTTAAGGAAAAAAGAAAATAAAATAAAAAATGTGTTTTCTTTGTAAAAATTCAAAACCAATATTTCAAAAGTATAAAATGTTTTTTGGGAATTTATTATTCACAGCTAATATTCGGATAAATAAATCTTAAAGTTTTAAACCCAAAATATTCGGAGAAATGGTATGCTATTATTCACTTTTCGGTGTTTGGATAAATAAATCTTATCCAAAATATTCGGCGGGAATAGTATGCTATTATTTACTTTTCGGTGTTTGAACAAATAAATTCTAAAAATTTTATCCAAAATATTCGCCGGGAATGATAATAATCAATAAAATTCAATGGATATTTTCTAAGAAATAATTGATTTTTTTAATTGATATATTTTTGTGAATAAATACGACTTATTGAAACATTTTAAATCACATCTAAATAGACAATGCAGCTTACCTCAGGTAAGGCGTATTAGGGGTGTTCATACCTTCCCTATAAGCAACCAGCCCCTTACCCTTGAATCTCTTAGCAGACCAGTATAAATCGGGTGTTCCTAGCGACCCTCAACAGCCAGGTGGCGACTCCTCATCAACTCCACATTGCGAGAGCCAGGATCCCTCCCGGGACGCCGCGCAGGGACGTGCGACACCATTTGCATTGAGAACCTGTTAGTTTTATAAATTAAGTTGATAAAACATGAATCCATTGCTCTCGTATTACATGAATCTAAAACCAAGGATCAAAGTGAAAAGAGTGTGTAAATTGAAACTCTAGAAATAGAATTGAGTTGCATTATAAAAGGAGACCCAAAACAATAGGGGAAAAAAATAAAAAAACCCTAATCTTTTCTCTCTTTTAGGAATGCACCCGCCAGCCCCCCTCCCAACCATTCCCTCTTTTTTCATCTTGGCCTTCCCCGACGAGCTGCCTCTCATCCTCCCTTTCTGTCAGCTGCTCCCTCCAACAGCCTCACCTGTCCACCTCCAGCGACTAACTCGAGTCTCCATCTCTCCTCTCCAGTCGTTGGTGGCTAGCTCCTCTACATCGACAGCCTCCACTCTCTTCCCCTTTTGGCCGTGCCTTCTCCCTCCAGCAGATCTACCTCCTAACCATCAGCAGGTGTAGCCGCAACCCCCATCAGCTCTCGTTTCTTCTTCGGCAGTAGCGTCGACCGTCATCGCCCCCAGCAACCTTCCCTTGCCATCCACGGCAGCAACCCATGAAAAAAATATCATTGGCCACCTGAAGGCAGCCTAGTTCGACCACACCATCCTCCATAGCAGTCGACCTGCCATTTGAAGGAGAGAAAAAATTTTGAGATTCAAGAAGCTAAAACATTGATTGTGTGTGTCGTTGTGTTTGTGTTTGCAGGTCACTATGAACGTCACCACCGATGAGAGAAAGAAGAGAAGTGGTTGAGCCACATGCACCTATCTTGCATCTTCACCGGCGGTGGTGCGTGCCACCAGTGACGGTGGTACGTGAGCTAATGCGCCACTAGTGCCCTGCCCTGCTTCCACTACCAACAGTGCTCCCGAGGAGGTTTATTTTGTAATTTTTAGATATTTATGTGTTTGTTTTAAATTGTTATTATTTTTATTTCTTGTAATGTGTATTTATTTGTTTGTTTTAAATTGTTATTTCTTTTATGTGCTTTTAAATTGTTATGCAATGTGTATGATGTAACAAAAAAATAATGAAAAAGAGAATGGGTGTGTGTGCTGCATTAAAAATATATATAAAAATTGCATTTGAAAGAGAAAATAAAAAAAAATGTGTTGTTTTCGTGCATACATTGTTCTCAACACAACCATAATTAATAACCCGTCTATCCTTTTTAAGACATATTTACTAAGGTTAATCGTTCATTCATCCCGGTCATCCATTCGGATGCCATTAGCCGAAGCTAATCAATCATTCATCCCGGTCATCCATTGGGATGCCATTAGCTCATTCATGGCGGTCATCCATTTGGATGTCATTAGCCGAAGCTAATCAATCATTCATGACGGTCATCCATTGGGATGCCATTAGCCGAAGCTAATCAATCATTCATCAACATTTACACTATCAACAATCTGATATAGGTTCTTACACAATAGAGTAATATTCATGTTAAAGTATTTCCTTATTCAATGTATGAAAAAGAAAGGTGCAAGTCACCTACCTGCTCCACCCGTGGGTCGTTCCTGTCTCGAAGATGGTCCAATCCTGACCGCACCACCTACAACATCAATGGTCATAATCAGTACATTGGTATTTTAAATCAATTTCATCATCACATTCATTTCAAGAGTTTATATGTTCACATTCAAGTGTTCCACATTTTACAATCTGAATCCATACTAGAAGTTTGGTGATCTTGTTCATGTCAAAGACAAACCCGGAGTGCCATTACTGAAGAATAATGGTTTTCCCCCTCCACCTAACATCCAAGGTCCACTTTCAAGAACATCTTTTGTAATTCATTACCTGTTTTAAAACATAACATTGTAAAACCATTGGCCAATGATGTCACATCCTCAAGGCCAAACCTCTTCCATATCCTGTTAGCAATTGAATTCATAGCATGAAAATAAAATTTATTCCCGAGAAAGAAACCTACCAGGCACCGGCGCCAATCCACAACGGAGTTCTCCCATAAACTACCATTCAATTGAAGATGACAAACAATCGGCTTATGAGGGATAGGGTTGAGAGTGCACCGAGTGTTAGTGTCGGTAACTCTTATCTTGTTGGCCCAAGCTCCTGCGAAAAGGGGCTTTTGGATTAAAAGCCATGTAAGGACACAAACAAATCTGATGTCAAGATAACACCCAGCAGTAATTGTAATAGCAATAAATCACAATTACCTTGACAAATATCAAATCCCAGCGGTTAATATGTAGAAATACCCATTATATAAAACATATTCAAAATTTCAGGGTATTTCAACGGTTGGATCTACCAATATATATATTTTTAATGCAACACACACACCCATATAGATACATATATACATATACATCGAACATAACACAGTTTAATATTTAAAGATAATCTAGTACTTCCTAATGTCCTGAGCGTAGATTGATACATTTAATATTCCAGAAAACAAAATTTACAAATATACTATTCCATACAATTTACAACATGTCACCATCACTTTCTAAGTTTCTATTTTACCAAAAGGAATTAAGACTTAAAATCTATTCCTGACGAGAATGAGAAGAACCTGCAAAACATAAATTTTTCATATGAGTGGAACAATTTAAATCATATGAGATTCTAAACACAACCATATGCACTCTTTTAAGGTTAAAAAAAAGATTTATTTCTTTTGACTACTTCTTTTCCCTTTTCACATCGAATAAACTATAGTCGACACTAATGACCTCCAATAGTGTCTCTAGTTATCCGTCCTGAAATCAACTAATCAATTTCATGAAAATATTGACATGAACCTAACCGTGGGTATCATTATTTATATATATTTTAAAACAAAACCAAAGTAGTTCATCCTTGTCCCGTTATTTCCTTAAAAGGTTTTAGCGTATGCAAATGTCAAAGATTCTTGATATCATTAGCTTTCATCTCAGAAGGCTAATAAATTTTGCCGATATCGATGTCACCTATCGATATCAACTTACTATTTAGAAATTGAATAGTAGATCAAGTTTATACATTATGTCGATATCGACGTCACCCGCCGATATCTTTATAAATCATGCCGATATCGACGTCACTTGCCGATATCATTAACTATTCTGAAATCGAAATGAGTAAAAAAATTATAAATCATGAAATATATATAAATATTCAGAATAGTTAACTATTCTGAAACTGAATAGTTAATCAAATTATAAATCATGTCGATATCGACGTCACTTGCCGATATCATTAACTATTCCGAAATCGAATAGTTAATCAAGTTTATACACCATGCCGATATCGACGTCACCCGCCTATATCATTAACTATTCCGAAATGGAATAATTAATCAAGTTTATACATCATGTCGATTATGCCGATATCGACGTCACCCGCCGATATCATTAACTTTCCTTTACACACTAGCTTGTTTCTTTTACACACAAACACACACACACACACACACACATATATATATATATATATATATATTTTCATCACCTAAACTTTCCTTTACCCGTTTCCTTTTCCTCACCAATAAGCATCAAAATTATATCTTATAGTTCAATAACTGGTAAAGTAAGTAATATTATATAAAGAGAATATAGGTACCAAGTACCTACCTGCTGTGAATATTCGACTTGCGTTACCATGTTGTTGTTGTTTGTGCCCTTCAAAGTTTTTTGAAAAACACATATAAATTAATTATTAACATTATTGCACAACAAATAAAAAAAAATATCTAGAAGAATAAAAAATCTCAACATTATAACAAAAGGAGAATAAAAAAATCTAATAAATGACAAAAAATTATAAGCTTTAAAAAATTATTTGACCTGTAGGAAGAAAAAAAAATTAAATGATCACTAACAGAAATTAAGATTTAAGGGCCGAAACAAAAAAATAAGCAACTCCAACAAAAGAGAAAATTTAAAAAATACTTCTTACTATTATTGCATAAATAATAAAAAACCATTAACCTTGAAGAATAAAAAAACTAAAATTATAAAAAAAGGGTAAGCAAAAAAATAAAATAAATGACAAAAGAAAAATCAATATTATTAGCCGTAAATTTAATTTTATTTTCAAAAGATATGATTTTTCAAATGATTACTAACACAAATTAAAATTTAAAGACTAAATAAAAAAACGATATAACCCCTAGTTCGGTAACTATTCATAGGCTTGCAAGGGGTAAAGTAGTATTTGTACCATGTAAAAATATGCAAAAAATACAAGAATACCTCTAAAAAATCTGCTAACGTCAACTGGTGTCATGGAAAAATCAAAAATACCCCTGGAACAAAGGCAAGGTGGCGTAGAGGAAATTCTTTAAAACAAACAAAGAACAAGGAACATCGTCCCTATTCATGGGACCACTCGAATCCACGAGTAAAAAACAAACAAACAGAGTAGTATCTCTGTGTGAAAATTCTTATTCAATTCAAATAATAAGTGGTCCTTACGTAGATGGCCACCCATATTTATCAGTTGCTTACAATAATAAAAAAGGAAACAGGGAAAATTCCCACAAACCAACTAATTAAAATAATAACCGAAATAAAATCAATCCTAAGTCAACTAAGACATAAAGTGATAGAGGAAAAATACAACTGGCTTCTTTTGCATGGTAATCCTGCGTCCAGCTAGTCTTCTTCTTGCATGGTGATCATGTGTGATTCTTGCATGACTTCCATGCAGGGTAATTCATTCTGTGATGCTCTCTTCATTTACTTCTTTGGATTGTCTTGCATCACAATGGATGAGGCGCATTGAGCGTTAACATCGTTAATACACTTTTGTAATCCATAGTGTTTTGTGAGTGTGTGCATATTGTTTCTCCGAGCTCTTTAATCTTTTCTTCTAATTACGAACCAAGAATAGAAATCTATTAAAAAAATAAATTATCTCATCTTTTCTCAGTATTGTATGTTTGTTTTTTTACCAGGAAAATAGGCTTTAGTTTTATTTTATGTTTTTGTTTTGCGTTTCTATTATGTCCAAGATCCGGTTTGATCAAGAGATTTACTCGATTAAATATGTTGTAATTAGAAGTGTTTTTGTCTAACTAAGAGCATTGATTGTTAAGTTTGTTTTTTCATTCTATTGTTTAGAATATAAATCCCAAGAAAAACATAAGATTTTTTTCCCCTGAATGTACAAATTAATGTACATGTATATTTAGGACCCGGTGATGAGTGATTTTCCCTCAGCTAGTTTTTCTAGCACAAATGCCTTGTTCACGTTCATAATCACCTGAAATTAACTCATGATAGTACTATTGTAATTAATAAAGCATCATAAGCAACCAACTTTGATTTGGTTTCGTTCAATATGTGACCATCCCAACTATATTTTGTCATTCATGACATGGTGGAGAATTGATTCGAACCTTTATTGCATCATTGAGCCCACTATTCTTATGTCAGACTCTCAATCAAATGGGGGGGGGGGGTGCATGACATTGTTAGTTTCTGAATTAGACAAGAGATCCTTTTGACAATGTAGGTCTTGTCCTCGTAAGCTTTGAATATTGCTTGTATGTAAAATGATTGTTTTTGTTATTTTTTTTATTTTGACCAATCTCTTAGGATAGTTTGAACTTATTAGGATAATAAGGTTAAATAATTTTATTATTTATTACGGGTAGAATATTTTTTGCTTTGGTTTAGCCTATATAGTCTCTTTGTATTTAGATTAAGTAGTCATTTAAGCGTTGAAGTTATTCATCAATGAAACTCTTACCTTCTCTCTAAGATTTGAATATTTGGTATTGGGTTTTAAAGTAACAGTTAAATACAAAAACCTTAGGAATTTATGTGATGCTTTTACTATAACATGAGAGATCGTTGGGAACAAAGGGCAACAACTTCTAGTTGATCATCAACTTCTAGTCTTAGGAATTCTTAAATTGATTTTTTTAAAAAAAATTATCTTTATAATTTGACTACGTTGATGTATTTTTTGACATTGAAACTAGTTCATGGTTAATAAAACTAGTGCCCAACTGAAAGAACAAATATTGGAATTAGATTGGTTAATGGAATTCATGTCCTCAAAATTAGTTCATGAATATTGAAAATAGTACCTTGTCCTGTCATAACCCATTTATAAAGTTTAATTATGTTGAGGAATGAATTTAGGGTCCGGTTGAAGGATTTAATTAAGTGCAAGAACTTAATTATACTTTAAATGGGTCAAATTTTATTTTATCCAAGGCTTTATTGGTGGAAAGTTAAGTTTGAGAGCCTAATTTGGGTTAAATTGAGAAGATTGGAATGTTCAGAGATGAGATTTATTTTTTTACCAGGTCAATTGGTTGAAATTGAGGGAAATCGCAATAAAATCAGAGTCATCATAAGATAAAGGACCAAATTGCACTTTGGAGAAAACAAGAGGGTCAACAAATTATCTATGATGGAACATGAATGAACACTTAATATTTTTTCTTGAAATTAATTTAATAGTATTTTTGATTCATCATAACAGTGTTTTTCTTACTATAGATTTAAGGTTGGATAAATCCCTCGCAATCTACAATAAAAAAACTGATTTTGCGGTTGTCGTGATGCTGTTCTAATAAAAAACTATTTTCAATATGCTTCAATCTGCTTCATAAGGTGAAAAGTAGCCAGAGATATTTTTAATTATAATAAAAGATAGAGTGTTTTGATTACACGAAGAGTTAGCCAGGTTGTTTTTGTTTTGATGGTAAGAAACTAAAAATATTCGTGTTTGAATGTGTAGTGTAAAAGTAGAGAATCATGTCACAATCATGTCGCGAGAAGGACTCTTATTCCAAAGGCTCGATATAATATGTTGAGGATTTATCGGGATAATCAAAGACCAATTTGAAATAAGGAAAGTTAATTAGACTCCTTGAAAAAAAAACAGGGAATGGATCTGAAAACGTCACAGTAATTTTGTTACTTGATTGCTGTGTTGGATTATATTTTGTTTCTTTTCACAAAACCAGCAACACCATTTTTTTTATCATAGGTTTAAGGTTGGATAAATCCCTCAAAGTTTGCACAAAGAAAACTGATTTTTCCGTTGTCACAATTCTCTTCTTCAAAAACGCTTTTAGAAAATTTATTTTTTATTTTTTATTTTTTTATATAAATTAATTTAATAGTGTTTTTGATTCATCATAATAGTGTTTTTTTTACTGTAAATTAAAGGTAAGATAAATCCAACGCAATTTGCACTAAAAACTGATTTTACCAGTGTCACAATTCTCTTCTTCAAAACCGCTTTTGAGAAGAATTTTTTTCCTGAATGTGTAAATTAATGTTCATGTATTTTTAAGACCCGACGATGACTGATCTCCTCCTCTCGCTCAGCTATTTGTTATGGCATAAATGCCTTGTACACGTTCATAATCACCAGAAAGTAACTCATGATAGTATTTTTGTAATTAATAAAGCATCATAAGCAACCAACTTTAGATTTGGAATTGTGCAATATGGGACCATCCTAACTACATTTTGTCATTCATGACATGTTAAAGAATTGATCTCGAACCTTTATTGGGTCATAGATCCCACTATTCTTCCGTCGGACTCTCAATCAAATGAGGGTGCTCGGCATTGTTTGTTTCGATTACACGAAGAGCTAGAGCGCGTGCCACCTGGAGGATACATCGGATTGAGGGGTTGTTTTTATTTTTGGCGGGAAGAATATCACGCTTTTAAAATTCCCAATCACGCAGGCACACAAACAAACTATCACCCGACCGTTACACGTCATGAAACAAACATCACCCCTCCGTTATATATATGAGAAATATCACTTGGACTTTTTCTACTAAAATCACTTCTCTCTTCTCCTCCTTCTCCTGTCTTCTTCTTTCTTTCTTTCTTTCTTTCTTTCTTTCTTTTGTGCTTTTTGTATGGCAGTTTGCCCCAAGTTTCGTAGTGTTTCAGATCCTTCATGGGAAATTTCGGTCCAAGAATACGGGCGGGCTCTAGTCGAATAATTTTTGAACGCCTTCCCCCTTCCCCCTTCTCTCACTGAACGCCTACCAAACGGTATTCACTTATCTCGTTGCTCCTCTCTATTTTCCTTGTAATTAAAGATTATTGTTTCGATGCCGTGGACCTCTTATATATATATATAATCAGCAATTCAATTTTCAGGATCTTGGTTTTCTCTTTTTGGTTCGCCATTGAAAGATCCATCCGATTTCTTGGGTTTTCATCAAGTGTGGTATTTCTTCTCCCTAAGAATAGGGATTGAGTTTCTGTTCAGTTATCGTTTTCTCATTTTCTTTTCCTGTGAAATGGAAGGCTATGCAATGGGTTTTTCTCGAATTGATTGATCTACGACATGTTATTTTTAAGGAACAAATTCGCTGGTTATTTTCAAGAGGCAATTCGGTGTTCTTTGAAATGGTGTATCCAATACCTCTACTCTGTTTTTCCTATTGTGATCCCTCAAGGTAATTTGTTTTGCACAAAATGCCTTTTATTGCAGCCATCACTTTTTAGATTTTATTCTTATGATGTTGTCATAAAACAAGAATTTGAGCCTCACTACGTTCCTTGTAATGAAATGGGCAGTGACAATGGTTTTTTTTTTTGTTTAGTTCTGAGAAAGGGACTCACTATGTTCCGGTTTGGTAGTATGTGCTAAATTTTTGGGATCAGTACTTCTTTGAAACACTTTCTTGTAACATTGAGGTATGCGTTCTTTTTCTAACATTAACCAATTAGTTTGTTTATTTTCAGATGACATGTGGGGTGTGTTTTTGCTTGTAACGTGTATTAAGTGTGTGTATGTTTGCACTTTGTTGTATGCTGTTTCCGAATGCTGTTCTGTGGTTCTGGTATTTTAGAATCTTTTTGTTCTCATTCTAGGATTATCTTGTTATCTCAATAAATATATTTCTTTATCAATCAACTGCTGGTTAGGGAAGTCTTTCGTGAAAAGAGTCGTGCTGGGTAATGTTTATTTGTCCATACTCTTGGTTCTCTCATGACTTTCCTCTTTGACTTGGAGATACAACTTAATCTGTCTTCTGTTATGCTGCTCTGTTTTCTGGTTTGTAAAATCTTCTTTTTCTGTATTGTTATTACCTGTCTTTGACTCTCTTTTTTTTTTTTCTTATTTCCGTTCCCTTGGTCTATTGGTTTTTAATATTGTGCAATGTTTTTTCTTTTTTACTTATCAGAACTTTCCTGTCTTTTCCTTGTTTTCTAATTTGCAATAACAAATCATGCAGGGCTTTTAGGAAATCAAGATCCAAACGATCCAGAGTGTTATTTCTTTAGTCCTCGCAGTTACAAGTACGCGAATAGTCACCGGGCTAATAGGAAAACTGAAGGTGGATTCTGGGAAGTCACAGGCAAGGATCGTATAGTCATAGCTAAAGCCACCAAGGAGCATATTGCTACCAAGAAGACTCTGGTTTTCCACAAGGGGAACGTTCCTAACGGGGTCAGGACCAATTGGATCGTATAGTCATAGCTAAAGCCACCAAGGAGCATATTGTCAATCAACTGCTGGTTAGGGAAGTCTTTAGTGAAAAGAGTTGTGCTGGGTAATGTTTATTTGTCATGACTTTGCTCTTTGACTTGGAGATACAACTTAGTCTTTTGTTATGCTGTTCTGTTTTCTGTAACTTACAGTTCTTTGTTCTGGGTAGTAAAATCTTCCCTTGGTCTATTGGTTTTTAATACTTTCTCTTTGTTTTTGATTCCTTTTTTTTTCTATCCCAGGATATCATGGTTTCGGGATTGAAATGGGTTGTAATAGAAAAGGTAAACGGAGGGTTTTTATGCCAAGACTCTCCGGTCATGTGTGGTGATTTTTTATTTCTAGATATACATGCATTAATCATATCTAAAAATGGAAGCCATGCTAATATGCATAATCTTCATATAGATGGGCAGTGGAAAGGGTATATGGGGAGGACTTTGGATAGATGAAGGGTTTTTTGTGGGCTATGCAATCTTAGCTTTTCTTTCTTTCAAAGAAACATTTAATAGTGGAGCCCCCTTTTATGGTGTAAGTGTAGGAACTAAAATTCATGCAAATTTATTTCCACATTGATTGTAGTATATTGTCAATGATAATGTGGGAAGAATTTGGTTGTTGCCTTGAGATGCAACTCGCTTTATGGATGATATAAGCATGTGGAGATCAAACACGGTAAAAAATATGAGTCTCATTTCATTGATGATCATGGCGGCATGTTCCACCAATACATTTTAAGTATACACTTGTTCTTTATGTTACTTTTATTTTCTATGTTTGGCAATTCTTGTCTACCTACTGCAACTGAAAAGAAATACTTTGTTCTGTCCCCTGTCTATTTCATGGATTGATTTCTTGACCCTTTATTCTATAGATCTCAAGGATTGGCAGAAACAATACGATTAGACAATATCTTTTCAATATTATTTTGGTCACAAGCTGATAACAATGGTATTAATGTGGTAAGATTTATGCTGCTTAAATGATGCAATTAGGTTAATCTTGTCTCTCTTTTGATTGATATACTTATATCTTGTTGCTAGTGATGATTTGTTTGATAGCCGATGAAAGCTCTACTTTTTGTATTTGCCTTGAAATTGAGTAAACTTCTTGTAGCTATTTATTTTACATGACAGAGTGGTTTTTTACTGTAAAATTTTGGTTGGTTTATTCAAAGTGAGAATTGAGAGATTAGTGTCTATACAGCAGCTTTCATGAAGCAGTTAAGTTGAAACATTATCTTGAAAGCTTAGGCATGTGGGAAACTTGAATCATGTATTTGCCTTGAAATTGAGTAAACTTCTTGTAGCTAAATAATGTTTTGTTTGCTGCCTTTGCATCCTTTAATTTTCTTATGTTGCATTATGTTATGTTTTTGAATAAGAAGTCGACACTCTCTCATCAAACGATTGTTTCTTACCTCACTATTTTACTGGACCCTAAGGTCACCTACATTTCTATTGATTTGCAGGTTATAGCTAGAAGGTTCATGGACATACATTTATATTTATGCACAGGTTATATGTAACTCTATGCGATCTATTTCTTTCTCAGGTATATATGCTTCTATGAGTTGTATCCGGCACTTTTCATGCATTGGCTTACTGAAAACTGAATAAAATTTTGTCTTTACCAATTAAGCTGGTCCAATTTAGGCGTCATGTATAGGTCCTTACATTGCTCATAAAAAGGTGATTTCCTCCTCGACTCATTCGTAAATACCATTTATGTTTTACATGGTGTTATTTTCATTACTGTGTGGCAGCTCATTTTCTTCTGCTAAGTCGATGGCATCTAAAACTTTTCTGATCAAGTGCATTTTTGAACATGTGGCATATTTTTTCTTGGGTTCTTACGAGCTGCGATCGCTATACTTAATAGAAAGTATCAGTTTGGTGTCAGTTTGTAAGAGCATCGAAGAACAGTGTTTCTAAACTCAGATAACTAGATTAGTTTTCAACGAAGTAATCTTTCTTTTACTCCTTTTAGTTCAATTCATATGATTTACTCTTCATATATATATTTGAACTGAGATGAGTTATACTTCAAAGGTTTGCTTCCATTTACTCTGCTGACTGAATTTTTATTTATTTATTATGCTCTTCCTTTTGTGGTTTGGTTTGTTGTTTGGTCTGTATTCAGCTCTGCCTTTGCTTCCTGTTTCCCTTTTTATTCGTGCTTTCATTTGCTGTGCTTTTTCTCTCTCTGCTTTTTACATTGATGGGTTGGTTCATGTTTAGATGCTTGTTAGATTTCTTTTTGAGGTTTTCATCTATTGTTTGGTTGTTGTGGATACGGTGTTTTGGTCTTTGTGCCTTTTCAACCGCCTATGGGGTTGTTGTTTGTTGACCTCCTTATGTGTGTAGTGTTTGAAAAGGACCCCTACAGAGTGTAAGCCTTGTTGATTATTGAAACCATGTGCATCATCGTGAAAGGCCTTTTACATTGGTCATGCCCTGCAGAATGACATGTTAATCAGCTGTTGTTTAGGGCATTGGTCAGTGATGAAGCTGTGCTGGGTGCTGTTTTCCTGTTCATAGTCTTGGTTTTCTCATCAATTTCCTCTTTGACGGGGCTTAGTTGAGTTTTACTTGGTGCCGCACAAACGACAAGTAAATCTAATGAAGCTTCAGTATATTCTCATTCATATTCCTTATAATTAATTTTTTATTTTTAAGCAATGCTTTCTTGCTAGCTGAGCAGGCATGAACAACCATGGCCATCAAGATTCAATAGCTCGTGCCGGTAGAGACTAGCTATTGGAGTCCATAAGCGATATTATGATTTAGTTATTAAACCAAAAACATCTTTTCCTGTTTCCTGTTTGTATTCACATAAAATTTTCTTTTTCTGTTAAAATTTACAGAATTTTGTCAAATATGGTTGGTGGCAGTTTTATAATTTAAAACCGGTAACATTTATCATTCTGCAGATTGCATTTATTGGCCAGTACTTCTAGTGGCAACTGCAGCTTCTGAAGTTGCATGCCAAGCCACCATTTGTGCAACTTTTTCATTAATCAAGGAAGCCCTTGTACTTGGCTGTTTTCCAAGAGTTAAAATTGTACATATATCAAAAAGGTTTCTAAGCGACATATATATTTCAGACATTAATTGGATCCTTATGATTCTCTGCATTGGTGTGACAGCTGGTTTGAAGAATCAAAGCCTAATTGGAAATGCTTCTGGTATGTTTATATACTATGAAGTTAATCAGATCGTTTATATCTTTGGTTAAATATTTGATAAATACTCTGTATATTATTTCATGTCATAACAGGGACTGCTGTCGTCATAGTGATGCTGGTGACCACATTGCTTATGATTTTAGTCATGCTATTAATATGGCGTTGCCATTTGATTCTTGTCCTGATATTCAAGGGTTTATCACTGGTAGTGGAGGGTACTTACTTTTCTTCTGTGCTCTGTAAGGTCAATCAAGGTGCCTGGGTTCCTCTCGTGATCGCCTTAGCATTTTGCTTGTCATCATGTACGTGTGGCATTATGGTACCAAGAAACGGTAAGGTTTCAATGGCAAGGATTCTTGGGGTTGGTCCTAGCGTAGGACTAGTTCATGTGCCTGGAATCGGACTTGTATACACTGAATTAGCAAGAGGAGAGCCACACATTTTTTACCATTCCATCACAAACCTATCTGCCGTCCATTCAATAGTTGTTTGTCTGTATGAAGTACCTTCCTGTCCACTCAGTCCCTGAAGGAGAGAGATTCCTTGTCAAGCGAATAGGACAATGCAGCATCCTATTACTTCAAAAATGTCTTCTGCAAATAGAAGCCGCGTTTCCATGTTGAAAATAACTGATAGGGAAGTCATGTTATTGCCTGTCTTTGACTTTATTTTCTTTGCATGCTGCTTCTACTTTTTTTCTTTTTTATTATTTCCCTTCCCTTGGTCTAGTGGTTCTTAATACTTTCGCTTTGTCTGTGATTCCTTTTTCTTTTTTTTTTCTATCCCAGGATATCATGGATTCGGGATTGAAATGGGTTGTAATAGAAAAGGTAAACGGGTGGTTTTTATGCCAAGACTCTCCGGTCATGTGTGGTGATTTTTTATTTCTAGATATACATGCATTAATCATATCTAAAAATGGAAGCCATGCTAATATACATAATCTTCATATAGGGCAGTGGAAAGGTATATGGGGAGAAGGACTTTGTATAGATGAAGGGTTTGTGGGCTGTGCAATCTTAGCTTTTATGGTCCAAGTGTAGGAACTAAAATTCGTACCAAATTTACTTCCACATTGATTGTAGTATATTGTCATTGATAATGTGGGAAGAATTTGGTTGTTGCCTTGATATGCAACTCTCTCTGATCAAAAGTATGTTTCTTTCCTCACTCTTTTATTTGATGTTAAGGTCACTTACATTTCTATTGATTTGTAGGTTATGCTAGAAGGCTCTTGGAATCAAAATAGATGACATCACATTTATATTTATCCAAAGGTTATATGTAACTCTTTGGGATCTATTTCTTTCTCAGGTATACAATATTTGTTCTAACAGTGTTAGATGTGTCCATTAGATGTTCTGGATTCTGTTCTTTGTTCTCTCAAAGGAGCTTAAAGATATAGAATTTTAGTTATTGTTATGGCAGACTGTTGGTGCATTAGATCACTCAAAAGTCAAAACTGAAAAAACTTTTTGTGATTTCTATTCAAGCAGGTGAAATTCAAGGGTCATGCATAGGTCCTCATGATGCTCGTAAAAGAGGCTATTTCCTTCTATACTTGTTAGTAAATACCATCTATTCAAAATTTTACACTAATTGAATTTGTTTTCATTGTGTATGTACGTATACGTATAGGCACATGTGAGGTTTCCTTTGTGGTAAGATAGCTTCTATTACTATTTCATTTCTTGAATTTTTCTCCTTTTATTTTGATTTGACCTTTTTTCTTCATGTGAAGGATAAGACAAAGGCAAATTCGGTTTCCAGTGTGGTAATTAGCTGAACATCTCTTATTTGGTTAGCTTTATGAATCTTCAACATTACACTTTAATTTGTCACACATCAAGAGTGCAGAAAGATGTCTTAGTTTACACTTCAGTCAATGCTATTAGAGAGTGATGATTTAGGTCATTTTATTTAAGCTTGTAACTACTAGAAAAGCATAATGTATATGATGGGGATTGGTTAGGCGCAAATGCAAAGTGGCTTGAATGACTTGGATGGGTGAGTAAGTAGTTATCCATCTGATTACAATTGCATATGAATTAAAAGACATATCATGAGGTCAATAAAGAGTAAACCATTACTCAATTAGGATTAGACCATTAACTCTACGTTTTAGGATATACCATCATACAGATGTAAGTTCTAAAGGTTATGTGTATCACTGTGATATGTAGTTATAGCACAATATCAGTTTATAATTATTACATATGGTTGTTCCTTTCAAGACACATTTGTTGCTTCTTTCAGGACATTTATCAGTTCTTTCCAAAGTCCCTCACTTATTTCGACCCAGCTTTGTTGTCTTATTGCTTAAAGCATGTTGCTAGAGTTCTTACTGCTACTTGTGGAATTCGAACATATAGGAGGTAGAGTGTTTGCATTAGTAATGTATCAACCTTGTTGTTGCTGCTATGAACAGATCAAAATAACTTAAATCATTATCAGTTTTATAATTGTAAGATCTAAGATATTGAAATATTGGATTTTTGCTACTGCACGTATCAACTTGCTAGCGAGATCCCCTTTTTTAAGAGCGAACTTGCACATGAGAAAAGCAATGGTAAAGATCATGATATCATGAACTTCATTTTACTATCAATATTATCAAGGGCAGTTTTATATCATATATCTTAGTCTATGTTATTTTCTTTCAAGGGAATATGATGTTTTAAGGCAATGATTTTATACAGTTTGCTCTGTATTGGGTACAAAGGCTTTACCCTTAGGGTGGTGTTGTTCATACTTTCACCAAATGTTGTTTGAACTATTAGGTTTAGTTACTAATTTGATCTTATTCAACATTTGAAATATGATTTAAATTACAAATATCAAATAGATGCCTTTTGAATTATGATTTAAGCCATGTGCTGGCATTTTTTGCTGCATGTGTTGGATTTGTATTGGGAAATTTGGTTGCAGGACTTCTTTGAAATTCGAGAGGTGAATTTCTTGGCTAAGCACCAAAGAACATTTGTTACCTTTTTAAAATTTAGTTACGGGTATATTAATGCTCTACTTGTATTTGTATCTCATTTTAGTTGTCATATTGGCTTCAGGTTGTTTATCATGAGTTGAGTTCAAGCACCAAAAACTGCTTCTAACAATTTGTGACCAGTTCATGTTCATTTTAAGCTGATTCTTTGTGGTGCATATTTTAGCAATCAACTTTCAATTATTCCAATCTGGCTGTCTAATAATAAAGCACTTTCATTGTCTCAGGCCTAGGCATTCTATGGATTTCAAATGAAGATAGAGAACATCAATTCTGATAGCATTTATGTGTCTGAGTTGTTATTTTGAATGGCAGCATTGACTTTCAAACCTTGGAAAGGGTAACATAAATTTTTGAGTTTTCATAGTAAAATATTAACAAATGATTATCTAGAAGAATAATAGTTTTTACTATTTTTGTATTTTTAAAATATGTTTTTATTATAAAAAAATATTAAATTTGACAGTGTTTTAGTATTTTTCAATGATTTTCATGTATTAAATAGAAACAATCTTATTTTAATATATATTTTAGAGAGTCATTGCCTTAGCTTAATTGAGTTTTTATATTTACTAGTCTACTTGTGTGCAAATAATTTGTCATCTGCATTTGCTTGGACATTTAGAGCAAAGGCGTGCAGAAACTATTAATTAAGGACTGCACATTGTGGATTCATTTGATTTAAATTGGTTATTGGACTGATATTTGTCATTAGCCTGCCTTTTTAGAACTCGCGTAAAATAGATTATTCAAAAATTTCCTTATTTTCTTAGGACTAGTTTGTGCTATAACTAAGAATGCCATTTTTCTCTCATTCCTCTAGGATTATGGTTGCAATACTTGTCTGTTATTTTTTGCTCCCTCTAGATATGGGATTGAAATGGATGTTTATAGCGAAGTAAATTGATGGTTTTTGTGCTATACTCTCCCTCTCATGTAAGTGGTGATGATGTTGGTGGTTAGTTTCATTTGCTTCGAATGTCTCTGAAGCTTTGTTGACAGACATTGGAAGCTTTGAGAAAGTTCTTTAGTGATTTTTTCCTTGGTTCCTTTGGCTAAGTATGGAATTGTTGATGTCAATGAATTTTACAATAATGTTAGTTTTTTTTGGTAATATACATCCACGGGTATATGAGAGGCCGTATCTGCCATGAAATCCCTCTCTGTCCTACTGGCATAATGTAATTTTACCACCTTCCTCGTGTAGGGGTTGGGTCAGTTCTTGCGTGTTGTCTGGTTCGAACCATCCTGAAACATTTTCCCAGATTCACATTAGTATTTCAATCCCTGAAACTACAATCAAATGCTCTAATACTAACTGTAACAACCCCAATATTTTCTCTCTCTCTCTCTCACGCCGAAATTTTTAACGAAATTTCGGCAGAGTCTCCCCTATATCAGGAGATCCCAAGTTATCAATAACACAACCTGCAACACAAGTTGAATCGCATCTCATCCAAATCACATGTTTAATACAATCAACTGCATAATTCATTCCGAATATGCTCGGGACCATGTTCATTCCTAAACTCCATCTTACATCATACACAAGATAAAACTTAAAAGAGCCAATTTGCACACAAAGATTTCACATATAGATATATATATATATATATACATATACATAGAACATAACACGTTTCAAACTGTAAGATAATCTAGTATTTTCTAGATACATATAATCAATTGTACAATCAAATGCTCTAATACTAACTGTAACAACCCCAATATTTTCTCTCTCTCTCTCTCACGCCGAAATTTTTAACGAAATTTCGGCAGAGTCTCCCCTATATCAGGAGATCCCAAGTTATCAATAACACAACCTGCAACACAAGTTGAATCGCATCTCATCCAAATCACATGTTTAATACAATCAACTGCATAATTCATTCCAGAATATGCTCAGGACCATGTTCATTCCTAAACTCCATCTTACATCATACACAAGATAAAACTTAAAAGAGCCAATTGGCACAAAAAGATTTCACATATAGATACATATATACATATACATAGAACATAACACAGTTTAATATTCTAAGATAATCTAGTATTTTCTAATATCCAAAGCGTAGGTTGATACATTTAATATTCCAAAAACAAGATTTACAAATATATTATTCTATACAATTTACATGTTCTTCTACATAACAAAATTTCACCATAACTCCCTAGGTTCCTATCTTATACAAAAAGGAATTAAGGCTAAAAATCTATTCCTGTGAGAATGGGAGGAACCTGTAAAATATAGATTTTCCATATCAGTAAAAACAATTAAGTAAATACTAGCAAATTATAGAAGAAATTAAACAACATATTCATCAATCTACTTAAATCATATGAGATTTTGTACACAACCATATAAACACTTTTAAGGTTATATAAAAGAAAATTTTATTTCTTTTGACTGCTTATTTCCCCTTTTTCACATTGAATAGACTATTGTCGACACTAATGACCTCCAATAGTGTCTCTAGTTACCCGACAGGAAATCAACTAATCAGTTTCATGAAAATGTTGACACGAACATAACCGTTGGTGTCATTAACTTTTTTTTAGAAAAAACCAAAATAGTTAATCTTTGTTCTGTTATTTCTTTAGGAGGTTTTAGAGTATGCCAATATCAAGGATTCTTGACATCATTAGCTTTCATTTCAGAAAGCTAATCAAGTCTATAAATTATCTTGATATCATTAACTATTATGAAACCGAATAGTTAATCAATTGTATAAATAATGTCGACATGGATGTCACCCGCCGATATCATTAACTATTCGAAACCGAATAGCTGATCAAGTTTATAACTTATGCTCGATATGGACGTCACCCGCCGATATCACTAGCTATTACGAAACCGAATAGTTAATCAAGTGTATAAATTATGTCGATATGGACGCACCTATCGATATCATTAACTATTCTGAAACCGAATAGCTAATCAAGTTTATAAATTATGCCGATATGGACGCCACCCGTCGATATCACTAGCTATTCTGAAACCGAATAGGTAATGAAGTGTATAAATTATGCCATTATGGACGTCACCGGCCGATATCATTATCTATTCTAAAAACACCAAAAATTTCATTAAAAATAAAAATAACAACGAAAAATAAAACAATTTTAAATTTTTTCATAAGTGCTTTTGAAAACCACTCCCAAACACCCTTTATATGTGTTATTTGTTATGAACAATAGAGACAGATAATGAAATTTTACTCATTTATAAAACGGCCCCTCCTTTTCATGTGTGTGGACTGTCCTAACCAAGATCGTCAATTCTGCTTTGGTTGATACTTTACTTTTTCAATCGGAACGGAATGTTTTAGTTTTGAAGCGTTTCGACGCGCCGTTTCTAAGTTGTACTGTTTATATATATATATATATATATATATATATATATATATATATTAATCCAAAAATAAATTAGTTCAAATCCAAAAATAAATTATTTAGAATTGTACAATTTAAATTTCAAATATAAGTAAAAAAAATTAGAGTTTAACTAATATAACTCAACCGACTTGATGAGTTCAATGATAATATGAAAATTGATAAAAAAAATATAGTTTAATTGAAAAAATCAAGTTCACATCTCAAAGAAATATTGAAACAATGATATATTGAATCAACTCAAGTCAACCTAAGTTAATCTTTCAAATATGTGACCTCTCTTATAAATTATAAAATTGTGATAACCTTAAATAAAGCAAATCAAATCAAATTATAAAGTTCAATTCGTGATAAAATCGTTAAATAATGAAATTGATAAAAAAATTAATCTAAAAGGACACAATAAAATGATTTTTCCAAATAAAATTATAGAACATGTATAATATTATGAGAATGTCATAATCAATCTAGCAAGTTTGTTATATTATTTGATTGCTCTGAAAGTTTAACATAATATATATAAATATGTCAAGAGACTCCTCGTAAAATTTCATTTCAATCTAATGGTCGGATTAAGAGATATGATTGATATTGTAAAACTATTCATTATCTAAAAAAATATTATTTGATTGAAACGGAACGGACGGAACGAAACCGGAACATTCCGACCAAAATTTATGGAACGGAATGAAATTTTGAGTGAGATAAAATTTGCTTTGATTTATTCCTTTTGTTGAATTGAAACGAAATGTATCAACTATTCCAGACGGAACGGAACAATTTTAGCATTGTGTTTATGGTAAACAATACAAAATGAGATGTGTTGTAATCTCAAATACTCTTAAAAAACAAGAAGAGATGTGGTACAATGCTTTTCATCCACATCTATACGTGCTATCATGTATTCTCTGCTTCTTGTTCACATCCAAACAATTTCACTGGTGGTTTCTTGTTTTTCTTTTTTTTAAGATGAACCATTACCCCGCGCTATAACATATGTAGGTTTTTATTTTTTATTTTGGTTTTTAATATTCTATTTTTTTTTATTTAGTTTCAATCCTTTTATTTCCTTGGTCCTTGTGAAATAATTTTTTATTTTTTATTTGTATTTATGTATCTATACTTTTTGTTTTGACTTTTAATTTTTATTGTTATTTATATTTGTATTAAATAGATATATATCAAGAAATAGTATAAGTTTAACTCCGGTGACATGAAATGAGAGTTAAACTCTTTCTCATGAATATATATAGTGAATCTTCTGTTTTTAGTGATTTGTTGTCTTTTTTTTTAATCTGTTTTGTTTATGTATGGCTTGATATATTTTTAGTTTAAAGTTTTTTTATTTCAAAAGAAATTAAGTTATATTTTTTTTATTTTTTAAGATTTATTCTTCATATTATTGTATTAAAAGTATTTCAGAACATTGAGATTAAATTAATTTAAGTTTTTTTAAAAAAAACTAAGGTCATTTGCTTATATATTTTAAGGCATTAGTACTAAATAAATATCAAAATATATAATTAACCTCGCATATTTTTAAGAAAAAAATACCTTTAAAGTAATTATTATTATTTTAAATGCATTATATATAATAAAATGAATATATATAAAAACTAAATAATTGAAATTTTTGTAGGTTGATTATTTCACTCAGATGTACAACATCATAAAAAAAATATAGAACCATTAATATTTTTTTCACATGTTAAAAGATTACAGTTTAGGTGCGGTGAAGCGCAGGGCAAATGATATTAGATCTGAAATATTGTACATAAAACAGCTGAAAAAAATCAATTTTTAACAAAAACAACATCGACTAATGAATTATTTTTATTTTTATTCTCATTTTTATTATCACGATTATTAAATTATCATAATTAATATAGTTACCATTATAAATATTATTGCAAATAATTAATATTCTAATTGTTATTGGAAATACCATCGCTGCCACATTAATGAATTAGTTTTTTCATAACAATAGACCATTTGTTTCTATGTATATTTTAAGGTATTAATATTAAACAAATATTAAAAGATATAATTAGTCTCACATATTTATAAGAAAAAATAACCTTACAAATAATTGATATAATTATTTTAAATGTCTTGTCTACAATAAAATAAACATATAAAAAATTAAACAATCAAAAAATTTGTAGGTTGAATATTTCACTTAGATGTGTAGCATCATAAAAATGATCTAGGACCATTAACTTTTTATTACATGTTAAAAATTTGGTTCTAGTTGCAGCTAAGTGGAGGGAAGTGACTCGTATATTTCTTTATTGTAGATAAATTGGCATAATTTTTCCACCCGTTTTGTCTACGTGTGGCTTCGTATATTTTTTGTTTACATGATATTAAATCTGCAATATCATACATAAAAAGCTCAAAAGTGATTTTTGAACAAAAAAAACATTCATTATTATTCTGATTATTATTGTTATAATTGTCATAACCCAATTTGGGTCATCCCAAAAATTATACGAAAATAACAAAAAAAAATAAAAAATAAAAGGGGTTGAAGTCTGTAGAAAAATTAAGGTAAAATTTTGGATGTTTTTCAAGAGCTCGGTCATACTTCTTTTGTGCCTAGAAATGAAGGAAAATGCAGATTTAAGGCTAACATAATTTATTATCGAATAAATCTACGTAAAAATTAAGTCGAAAGATATGATTATATTTTTATGCGTCAGTTCGATTTAAAATTGTAATTATGTTTGAGAAGTAATCTAGGGTCCAATTGAAGAATTTAATTAATCGCGATGACTTGAATTGGACAAATTAATTTTATTAAGGGTTTAGTCAATGAGAAATTAAATTTTTAAATTTAATTCAGGCTCAATTGATGAGAACAAAATTTTCAGAGGCCAATTTGAATTTATTCAAGCCAATTATGCGAAATCGGGGACCAATTGAGAGTTTAATGGTCGATCGAGGGTTAAATCACGCAAATAAGAAATCAAGGATCAAAATGAAAAAGGCGCACAAAGCTAAGGATGTTCTCGAAATTCTTACGGGAATACAATTGCACAAATTAAAGGTTTAAAACTGATTGGGGGAATCAATTAGAACAATTATAGGGTCAATGATCAAATTGCACTTCACCCTCCTAATATCAAAATTGAATGTTTCCTGCACTTTTCCGACACTTGTATAGTGCAAGAAACACGAGTCGCAACGACTCTCGCAACTTACAGCTCCACAACACACAACATGCATGTTTTCTTCCCCAATAAACACGTTGTTAACAACTACGAAAGAGGGAGGGGATAAAAGAAAAGAGAACAGGAAAAGAGGATGACGAAAACATAAAAGGAGATTTTATGAAGAAAAGGGAATTCACATAAAATATAGAAAAACCAGGGAGAACTAGGGAGAAGAACAGAGAAGAGGATTTTGAAAATTTGTGGAAGACGAAGACACAGCGAAATTCATAGACTAAAATCATCCACACACAACTCCCATTCGTCTCTCTCGCTCAACTCATTCTCTCCCATACAGATAGCAGTGAGGCCGGCCAGCTCCAGACACTCATTACGACCATCACATGCCACCATTTTCGAAGCCATCACGATTGGAAGAACCACCTCGACGTCCTCTACCCAAAGGTGTTAACAGGTACGCCTCTGATGACACTCGAAAATTTGCCAATCTACTGTTCATTTTCTTCTTTGCATGCGGGGAAAGGAATTAATTCATTCCCTCACAAGGTGAGTGGGGTTGGGCGTTGTGCCCGACCTGATCTTTGTGCCCAACCCAAGGTGAGCGGGATGGAAGCCCAAACCAAGAGAAGACAGGCCTTTGACCTGTTTGGGCCGAGAGCCCATTCCGAACATAATGGCCCGAGAGCCCAGCATGAGCAGAGGTAGGTCGGAAGCCCAACTGATGGGAGTGGGTGACGATCCGACAAATGGGTGGCGACGCACTCACCCCTAAATAAAAATAAAAACAAATAATTAAAATATAAAAAATACATAAAATACATAAAATTGCAAATAAAAATATATGTTTTTAGAAAAATATAAAATGTGTTTTCTTGCATACGATCAATACACTAGCATATTTTTATTTTCTTTCAAAAAAATATATGTTATCTCGGAGTTTGATGAAAAATGTGTTTTAGCATGGATTTCATAAAGAAAAATCATTTCTTATATTCTTGGATATTACAACATGTTTGTAAGAATCCAAAGGGTATTAGCCAATATTCCAAAAATATCAAAATCTTATTTTTGGTTATTTATACTATTCATCGTTGATATTTGGATAAATAAATCCCAAAATGGTTAATATCGAAAATATTGGCGGGATAATTCGATTATTATTCACTCGTCAAGATTTGGATAAAGAAACCTTTAAGTTATAAATATCCAAAATATTCTTAAGGGAAGAATACACATCATCATTTAACCAACATTACTTTTTTTAAAAAAAAGATCAACACCATAGCAAATCATAGGCAAACCAAAACATCAAGCAGAGTTACCTTAGATAGGGCGTACTAGGAGTGCTAAAACCATCACTTTACACAACCGAGTCCCTTACCCTAAAATCTCCGAAAGGTCAGTTTAGTTTTCTAGTAACCATAATTGTGAAATCCGAGGATAAAGTATACATGGAGGTAGGAGATTAAGATGAAATAAAGGAAAATAAAATGATAAGATGATATTATTATATAAAATTTAGGACAAGCAAAAAAAAACATAAACGGGCACTATAAATACCCCTCTCTTTTCAGCCATGTTCAGCTGAAACCAAGTAGAGAGGAGAAGGGAATTTCGAAAATTCATTCCATAAAAATCAAGAGCAAACACCCCAAAATTTGTAAACCCATACAAGCCTTGGATTTCTAAAGTGAAAGAGCACAATTTGGTGGAGAAATAACAAGAGAAAATGAAGAAATTGGAGAAGAAAGGAGGAAGAGTGGCTGGATATTTTGAAGAAGAAGAAGGCTAGGATCTTTCCAAAAATTGTTAGATTCCATCCAAGTAAGGAGTTCTAACTTCAATTTCTAAGAAATTAACTTCAATTTAGAAGTTCTTGATTGTTTTTGAATTGGGAATTAGGGTTTCTAGCACAAAATGTTAGAGAAATGCATAAATGAGTAGTATTTCATGATTCAAGGAAAGACATGGCTGTTATTGATGAGAAATCAAAGATTGAAGATGAATTGGAGATATTTTCTTTTTCTCAAAAACAGGACAGTTTCGTCACCCTATTTCTTGGGGATATTTGGACCTGAAAAACACATAATTAGCGTATGATCCCTTCATAGAAGTTGTAGCTGGGAGGGTTAGCTTTCCAGCAAATCAAACCTCATCTAATTTGGAGTTCTGGAACTCTAGATATGAGTAAAACTCTGAGGAGAGGTCAAGCTGTCACATATGTTGACAATTTCGGCCAAGTTGAGAAAATATCAAAGATTTAGCCATGTTAAGGAGAGAAAAAAATTGTCCCTTTTCCTTCATAAAATGTGTATTGATTTTCTGAAAAAAAAAAGAAAAAAAAAGAAGAAATCAAAGGGTGATAAGAAATTGAATTCATGATGTTCTATTGGGAATACAAATGAGCTGAAAAATTAAAGGATGATAATGAGGAATATAAGTGAGAAAGAGAAGAATTGGTAAAAGGGGAAAATGAATAATATTACCATTTTTATTGTTGTTGTGTGTGATATAGGGAGTAACATAAATGAATAAATAAATGGTGGGTAATTGTGGTTTCAGGAAGAACCGCGGGTGACGGGCAACAACAACAACAGGGTAACGCAAGTCGAACATTCACAGCAGGTAGGTACTCGGTACCTAAATTCTCATTATATAATATTACTTACCTTGTCGGGTATTGAAAAGTAAGATATAATTTTGGTGCTTATTGGGAGGAAAAGGAAACGAGTAAAGGAAAGTTTAGCGGATGGAAAGACATATCTATTTATATTTTTATATATATGTGTGTTTGGGTTGTTGTGTATAAAAGAAACAAGTTAATGTATAAACTTGATTAACTATTCAATTTTGGAATAGTTAATGATATCGGCAGGTAACGTCGATATCGGCATGATATTTATAAACTTGATCAACTATTCAATTTTGGAATAGTTAATGGTATCGGCAGGTGACGTCGATATCGGCATGATATTTATAAACTTGATTAACTATTCGATTTTGGAATAGTTAATGATATCGGCAGGTGACGTCGATATCGGCATGATATTTATAAACTTGATTAACTATTCGATTTTGGAATAGTTAATGATATCGGCAGGTGATGTCGATATCGGCATGATATTTATAAACTTGATTAACTATTCGATTTTGGAATAGTTAATGATATCAACATGATATTTATAAACTTGATTAACTATTCAATTTTGGAATAGTTAATGATATCAGCAGGTGACGTCGATATCGGCATGATATATATAAAATTGATTAACTATTTGATTTCAGAACAGTTAATGATATCGGCAGGTGATGTCGATATCGGCATGATGTATAAATTTGATTACTTTGGTTTTGTTTTAAAATATATATGGTATTTATATATAATGATAACCATGGCTAGGTTCATATTAATATTTTCATGAAATTGATGAATTGATTCCAGGACGGATAACTAAAGACACTATTAGAGGTCACTAGTGTCGGCTATGGTCTCTTCGAAGTGGAAAAAAAAATATATAGTAGTCAAAAAGAAATAAATCTTCTTTTGGTTAAAACCTTAAAAGAGTGCACATGGTGGTGTTTCGAATCTCACGTGATTTAAGCAAATTGATGGATAGATTACTCAAATTCTTCTAAAACTACTGGTATTTACTAAATTGTTTCACTCATATGAAAAATTTATATGTTGCAGGTTCTTCTCATTCTCGTCAAGAATAGATTTTAAGTCTTATTTCTTTTTTGTAAAATAGAAACTTAGAAAGTGATGGTGACTTGTTGTAAACTGTATGGAATAGTATATTTGTGAATTTTGTTTTTGTAATATTAAATTGTGTTATGTTCGATGTATATGTATATGTGTATTTATAGGTGAAACTTTCATGTATGAATTGACTCTTTCAATTTTTATCTTTTATGTGTGATGTAAGATGGAGTTCTGAAATGAATATGGACTTGAGCATATTCTGAGATGAATCATGTTATTGATTGTATTAAAATGGATGTGTATAATTTGGAATCTCCCGGTATAGGGGAGACTATGCCGAAATTTCGGTAAAAAATTCGAAAAAAATAAAATAAAATCATGCTTTATCCACTCTGTTTAGAGGGGGAAAAATTGTGGGTTGTTACAATAATACTAGATGGCGACTCCCTTTTCCCATAAAATAAAATAACATCCAAAAATTAATTTCCCCGCACACGGGGAGGGTTGTCGCGACGCTATGCTCTCGTGGAGGATGCGATAGTAGTAATTTTATTAATTTGAATAAAATTTTGAACTTTCTTGAGAGTTTCTCTCATCCCAGAATTATTTATGGAATATAGATGTTGGTCGAATTCCTTGTGTTTTTTGTTGTGTTAGTATATGTGAGTTCGGAAAAGACGGCGAATCCGGAGACGCGTCAATTATCAAAACACCTTTACAACCAAATCTTGTATTTTATCTTATATGAGAGCATATATGTATAAATATATTTTTAAAAACTTTTGATTTTTGTCTTATTCGTGAGTATTATGGTTATTTTACTATGCATAGAAATATAAAAAATCAAAAATACCCTAATTCTAAGGCTAAAATCACTATTTAGTAAGGGATAAAATAATAATTTAACCATTAAAATCTACAGTAATTGATATATAAAGCCACCACGAATTCTACTGTGCAAAAGGGATATCTTTTAGCTATATAGTAGTGATAGTAATTAGACAACATTTCAACTGTTTTTTTTTAAATAAAAAGAAATGAAGATGTAAACCACCTTGGGTGCATCAAATGAAATGAGGCATGTGGCCATAACTTTGCCAAAGGTACACCCATTACGAGGATCAAATTCCATTTGTCACGAGAGACAGGGAATGGTGTTAAAGCATGTGGTAAAGTTCCTGAAGAAATTAAAGAAGCAGCTTTAGGTAGAAATGGCTCTTCTCACATACCCCCTGGTGTGTTGAGGAATGTATTGACAGCTCAGCTACCCATGCAAATCAAGAATCTGAGCAAGATAATTCAGCCATCAAACCGAGAGATATCAGCAACAAGATCATGCTATATCCAGCCATCACAGGAGATAAATCAGGAAGGAGATCAGATCACATGCAGCTATCACAAGAGAAGAATCAGGACCAAGGATCATATTAGATCACGTTAATTATGCATTGTACAAACCCTATATATTGTACCTATGTATTACTGTTGATTAATAAGAAAATACACAGAGCAATATTCTCTGCATACTCTTTGTTTCTATATGGTATCAGAGCTTGTCAAAGAGACCAACGTCTTACCATGTCTGATTCATCAACCTCTTCTGCCACAACTCTAACCTCTTCTTCTTCTACCTCTACCATAATCCCAATCTCTAATGTTGTTTCCTTGAAACTGACCCCAGAAAATTACCCTCTTTGGAAGACACAGTTGATGCATTATTTTCGTGGCCAAGCCTTGTATGGCCACCTGGATGGCACCCTCAATCCTCCTTCCCGAATGCTCATTATCTCACAAACTGATACAGGCACAGTCTCTCAGACTCCAAATCCTGCATATTCCAATTGGCAGCGACAAGACAGCCTCATCCTCAGCACCCTCATGTCCTCCATGACTGAGGGAGTCCTGGCTCAAATTATCTCCTACTCCACTGCCCAACAAGTGTGGCATGCACTGGAAACGAACTTCTCTTCTCAGTCAAGAGCACGAACTATACAGGTTCGTACGCAACTAGCAAATGCTAAGAAAGGAAATCAATCTGCAAACGATTATTTTCTGATGATCAAGAAATTGGCAGACGAACTTGCTATGGCAGGCCAAACACTCTGCTGTGATGATATTATCTCTTATGTTCTTGCTGGCTTAGGACATGATTACGATAGCTTTGTATCCTCAATCTATGCCAGACATGAACCAGTCAGTCTTGAGGAGGTGTATTCTCTTCTAATGTTAACAGAATCAAGACTGAATCATCACAATCAATCTCTTTCCATTCCAAGTGTTGAAGCCAATTTTGCTCAGAGACAACAATCATCCAACTCTCAGCAGCCATTCAATCCAAGAAACAGATCAAATTATCGCAACAGAGGCAGGAATAACAATTACCGTGGAAGGGGTAATTATTCTCACAATAATGCATTTAATTCCTCCTCTCTTTAATTCTCTACAATGATGCTACCATAGATTTGATCCGACTTTTCGAACTCATCTTCATCATCCAACAAGCAAGCTTTTCGGCCACTCGAATCTGGATAATGGTCGGCATGTCGATCACGGAGCCACTCATCATGTGACTCACGATCTCTCTTCTCTTAACCTCAAGGATGATGATTACACGGTGCAGATCAGCTACAAGTTGGAAATGGTCAAGGTTTGCATATCTCTAAAGCGGCAATTCCTCTTTTCATATCTCTTCCCATTCCTTTCGTTTGAATCATGTCCTTTATGTTCCTCAAATAATGAAAAATATGCTCTCTGTTCAGCGATTTTGCAAAGATAACAATGTCTATTTAGAATTTCATGGTACTTACTTTCTTTTGAAGGCATAATCGGGAATCGTCCTCCATCGGGGCCATGTCGGTGATGGATCGTACCATTTCTTCCCCAAAACCAATTCTCCTCACGCTTTTACTGTTGCTTGAATTCCCTTTGATTTGTGGCACCGTCGTCTAGGCCATGCTGCCTCTCCTGTTATTAATCGAGTTATTTCCACTAATAAGTTGCCAGTTGATAAACACAAGACAATTACTGTATGTCCTGACTGCCAGTTAGCAAAAAGTCATGATTTGCCTTTTAATAATTCTTCTTATGTTTCCACAACTCCATTACAGTTAATCTTCACTGATGTATGGGGTCTCGCTCAGCTTTATCAACATCCGGTGCTCGGTATTAGGTCAGTTTCCTAGATCATTACTCAAAATTTTTGTGGCTTTTTCCAATGAAACTCAAGTCTGATGTTGAACCAATTTTCATGCGATTTCAAAGCTATGTTGAGAGACAGTTTAATCTTAAAATCAAGGCCATACAATCCGATTGGGGTGGGGAATATCGCAAACTTCACAATTATTTTAAAATTTCTGGTATATCCCACAGAATTGCATGCCCTCATACTCACCAACAAGTTGGTTCAATTGAACGTAGACACGCATGCATTGTTGAAGTAGGGCTAAGCATGCTTGCACACTCAAAACTCCCTCTTCTTTACTGGGAAGATGCCTTCAATACAGCCACCTTTTTGATCAATCGGCTACCCACACCTATCCTCCAAAATCTCTCCCCATATGAAATCCTATACAAACGTCCACCAGACTACACCTTCCTACGTGTTTTTGGTTGTGTGTGCTGGCCTAATCTAAGGCCATACAATAAACACAAGCTAGACTTTAGAAGCAAATCATGCATTTTTATTGGATACAGCACTAATCACCATGGTTACAAATGTCTTGATTTATCAACTGGCCGTGTCTACATTTCTCGTCATGTTATCTTTGATGAAAATCATTTTCCATACCAGTCCACACATTCCACTACTCTATCACCAGATTCCAGTCCCTCTCCAAACACAGACCCCACAAATGTCTCCTTACCTCTCCTGAAAATAATTGCCAGTAATACTGATATGCCTACACTTAATCACCAACCTGTTACTACTAATTCTGCTCCTCGAGTGTCTTCATGTGCAGGGCCAACTACATCTTCAGCCAGTCGACCGCTTTCTTCAGCCGGTCGACCGTATCAACCTATGGTTAACCCGATTGCAGATGATGCCGTGTCTCATCGAGGCTCCCCATACGCACGACTGCTGCAGCGTCCACGGGAAATCAAGAAATAATTCAAGGGCAGCACAACACTCACCCCATGACAACAAGGTCTCGCAACAACATTTTTAAAACCAAAGCTCCATCAGATGACTTTGTCAGGTACCCTCTTCCAAAAGCACTACTTGCCTCTATACAGTTTGCTGCAAAAGAACCCACATGTTTCAGTGAGGCAATAAAATCCCAACAGTGGCGAGTTGCTATGAACACTGAGTTTGATGCTCTTCTACGCAATGGAACTTGGACCCTGACCACACCACCTCCTCATGCCAATGTTGTTGGCTGTCGCTGGGTATACAAAGTCAAGCGCAAGGCAGACGGTTCAATAGAGAGATACAAGGCTAGATTAGTAGCCAAGGGGTTTCATCAACAAGAAGGCATTGATTTTAATGAGACTTTCAGTCCTGTTATTCGGCATGCAACAATTCGCATTATTTTGTCTTTGGCTATCTCACATAACTGGAAACTACAACAAATTGATATTCAGAATGCATTTCTTCATGGTCATTTGGAAGAAGAGGTCTACATGACGCAACCTCAAGGGTACATTCACCCCCAATATCCAGACCACCTCTGCAAATTGCATAAATCTATTTATGGTTTGCGTCAAGCCCCAAGAGCTTGGTTCTCTCGGTTAACAGATAAGCTAAAGGAAATTGGTTTTGTTGCAAGCAAGGCAGATCCTTCATTATTTATTTGGCATACACATGATGCTATTGTGTTCATACTTATCTATGTGGATGACATAGTTCTCACAGGCAATTCAAGTAATGCAATTAATCGTGTTATACAAAGTCTTCACTGTGATTTTGCAGTTAAAGAGCTTGGTGAGCTAGGCTATTTCTTGGGAGTTGAGGTCTTGCGTACTGATGCTGGTATCTATCTCTCACAACGCAAATATATGGCTGAGCTTTTGCAATCCACCAATATGACCACAGCCAAACCATGCAGGAGCCCCATGTCCTCAACGTGCCACCTCTCAGCCAATGAAGGGGTTCAATTTTCTGATCCCTCTTTATACCGAAGAGTTGTTGGAAGCCTACAATACTTGTCATTCACACGGCCTGATCTCTCTTTTTCAGTCCACAAAGTAAGCAAGTTCATGCAAAATCCCTTGATCTTCATTGGCGGTCGTCAAAAGAATACTTCGGTACCTCAAGCATTCCATTTCAACTGGTCTGTTCATTGGTAAATCAGCATCAACTTCCATCCAAGCCTTCTCTGATTCTGACTGGGCAGGTGATCGCGATGATAGGCGCTCAATTGGTGCTTACTGTGTTTTTATGGGATCAAATCTAATTTCATGGAGATGCAAGCAACAACAAACTGTTGCGCGTAGCAGCACAGAAGCCGAATATAAAGCACTTGCTGATTCGACCTCACGAAATACAATGGATTCAATCCCTTCTATCAGAAATTGGGTCTCAAAGCACCACATCCCCAATATTATGGTGTGATAACATTGGGGCAACTTATCTCACAGTCAATCCCATGTTCCATGCTCGGACAAAACACATAGAGATTGACTTCCATTATGTTCGTGATCAAGTTCAAAGGAAACAGCTCTCGGTTCAATTTATTTCCAGTAAGGATCAGCTAGCTGATTCTTTAACAAAACCCGTGGCTCCACGCATGTTCACTTCCATTTTGCACAATCTGAATGTTCGTCCTCTTCCCTTCAGATTGAGGGGGCGTGTTGAGGAATGTATTGACAGCTCAGCTACCCATGCAAATCAAGAATCTGAGCAAGATAATTCAGCCATCAAACCGAGAGATATCAGCAACAAGATCATGCTATATCCAGCCATCACAGGAGATAAATCAGGAAGGAGATCAGATCACATGCAGCTATCACAAGAGAAGAATCAGGACCAAGGATCATATTAGATCACGTTAATTATGCATTGTACAAACCCTATATATTGTACCTATGTATTACTGTTGATTAATAAGAAAATACACAGAGCAATATTCTCTGCATACTCTTTGTTTCTATATGGTGAAGATTTAGTAGGTCGATTAGATGGTCACAATTGGGAAAGGATGCTCGCGGAAAGTATTGTTTTTCAATTAGATAAAGAGACTAGGGGAGATCCATTACCTACTAGCTCTACAATGCTAGAGGAAGCATTTGAAGAGAATACAAAAAAGATACGGTCTTGGATAATGGATGATAAAGTCCCAACCATTGGCATTTATAAAATGGCTGTGGTTGGTAAAACAGAATTTCTAAAACATATCCATAAGGAGGTGCTACAAAGTAAAGGCATTCCTCATCGTCTTTACAGGGTGCCCGTGTCATAAAATTGCAGCAATGAAAGATTGCAAAATCTTATTGCTAAATATATTGGCTTAGATCATTCAAGTGAAGATGATAATCTGCGTAGATCTGTCAAATTGTCAAAAGAACTATGGTAGAATAAAAAATGGATCCTTATTTTAGATAATATGTGGGATTGTTTTCAGCCACATGTAGTGGGGATTCCCGAGCTTTTCTAATGATGGCACATGAACTAACTTCTTACAATCAATGAGCAATAATGTAGTGAGCCCCACCAAATTAGAGATAGAATCAGGCAATTTTACAATAACCATGTGATTGTCTTGAAAGAATTTCTTTAATTTGGTTTATATGTTTATAGGGTAACAATAGAGTTGATAACGAGGGGCACCTTGGTGAATGTCTTGAAAGAATTTCTTTAATTTGGTTTTCTATTAGTGAAGCAGTCACAAGACTCTCCTCCCATTCTCTTTATGACTGAATCATAAATTCGCTCCTGCTTTAATTATGACTGAATCGCGCTCTTTATATATTTTGATAGCCATGTTCCTGATCAAGTCATGCATCTTGACAGCACTACAACAATTAGTGCCTTCCAATAAACAAACATCTTTAAGTCTATCAAGCAGACCATCGCATGTGCGAAATTCTGCCTCCTTACTTTCCTGCTTTGCTATCACTCCCTCATCAATCAAATAAGTTATCAAATCATCTTTAGCGATCTTGAAAGCTTTGGGAAATAATGCACAGTACAAGAAACCTTCTTTCTGATCATGCTTCTTTAGGTGGGTATAGCTTGATTTCAACGATGGGAATACCATTTCCATGTGAGATTGGCCAGCACTTGATTGTATCAGGTCTTGTAAAGCATTCTTCCATTGGTGATCATAACTTAAGCTCTTCATGGATCCACCCATTGCTATTATTCCTAGCGGCAAACGACCACACTCATTTACAATACATTTTGCAATTCGTTTCTTTTCTAAAAAAAGTTCAATTTCTTGTCGAAGTTTCATCATGAACAAAGACACAACTTCTTCATGTGAAAGAGTATGTACTTTGATGATGCTTAGACTAGCCATCTTTAGAAAAACTTCTTTTGATCAAATTGAAACAATCAGATTGCATCCCTTATTTGACTCAGGAATCCCCACTACGTGTGGTTGAAAACAATCCCACATATTATCTAAAATAAGGATCCATTTTTTATTCTACCGTAGTTCTTTTGACAATTTGACAGATCTACGCAGATTATCATTTTCACTTGAATGATCTAAGCCTATTTAGTAATAAGATTTTGCAATCTTTCATTGCTGCAATTTTAAGACACGGGCACCCAGTAAAGACGATGAGGAATGTCTTTACTTTGTAGAACCTCCTTATGGATATGTTTTAGAAATTCTGTTTTACCAACCACTGCCATTTTATAAATGCCAATGGTTGGGACTTTATCATCCATTATCCAAGACCGTATCGTTTTTGTATTCTCTTCAAATGCTTCCTCTAGCATTGTAGAGCTAGTAGGTAATGGATCTCCCCTAGTCTCTTTATCTAATTGAAAAACAGTACTTTCCGCGAGCATCCTTTCCCAATTGTGACCATTTAATCGACCTACTAAATCTTCACCATGGGGTATGTGAGAAGAGCCATTTCTACCTAAAGCTGCTTCTTTAATTTCTTCAGGAACTTTACCACATGCTTTAACACCATTCCTTGTCTCTCGTGACAAATGGAATTTGATCCTCGTAATGGGTGTACCTTTGGCAAAGTTATGGCCACAGGCCTCATTTCATTTTATGCACCCAAGGTGGTTTACATCTTCAGTTATTTTTATTTAAAAAAAAACATTTGAAATGTTGTCTAATTACTATCACTACTATATAGCTAAAAGATATTTTTTTTGCACAGTAGAATTCGTGGTGGCTTTATATATCAATTACTGTAGATTTTAATAGTTAAATTATTATTTTATCCCTTACTAAATAGTGATTTTAGCCTTAGATTCAGGGTATTTTTGATTTTTTATATTTCTATGCATAGTAAAATAACCATAATATTCACGAATAAGACAAAAATCAAAAGTTTTTAAAAATATATAAATACATATATGCTCTCATATAAGATAAAATACAAGATTTGGTTGTGAAGGTGTTTTAATAATTGACCTTTTTCAATCTACTTTTTGTCGGGGTTACTATTGACGCGTCTCTGGACGCGCTGTCTTTTCCAAACTCACACATACTAACGCAGCAGAAAATATAAAGAATTCAACCAACATCGATATTCCATAAATAATTCTGGGATGAGAGAAACTCTCAAGAAAGTTCAACATTTTTATTCAATAATTGAATAATAATTCGGCCAGAGGCTTACTTAAAGCAGACACCCTAGCCATAACCCTTATTGGATAAGGAAATGACAGTAATTAATAAAATTACCATTGTCGCACCCTCCACGAAAGCGTGGCGTCGCGGCAACCCTCCCCGTGAGCGAGGAAATTCATGTTGGGATGTTATCTTTATTTTATGTGAAAAGGAAATTGTCATCTAGTATTATGGTTACTAGAAAACCTAAACTAACCTTTCAGAGATTTTGGGGTAAAGGACTGGTTGCGTAAAGGGGAGGTTTTAGCACTCCTATTACGCCCTACCTAAGGTAACCTGCTTGATGTTTTGGTTTGCCTATGATTTGCTATGGTGTTGATCTTTTTTTTTTAAAAAAAGAGTAATATTGGTTAAATGATGATAGTGTATTATTCCTGTAAAAATATTTTAGATATTTACCACTTAAAAGTTTTTTTATCCAAATACCGACAGTGAATAATAATCGAATTATCCCCGTCAATATTTTCAATATTAACTCTTTTGCGATTTATTTATCTAAATATCAATAATGAATAATATAAATAAAAAAAAAATAATATTTTGATATTTTTGGAATATTGACCAATACTGTTTGGATTTTTACAAATATGTTGTAAAATCCGAGAATACAAGAAATGATTTTTCTTTATGAAATCCATGCTAAAACACATTTGTTCTTCAAACTCCGAGATAATATATATTTTGAAAGAAAAGAATTTTTCAAAATATACTAGTGTATTGTCCATATGCACAAAAAAACACATTTTATATTTTTAAAAAAAAGATATATTTTTTTATTGCAAATTTTGTATTTTGTATTTTTTGTATTTGTTTTTTACTATTCTTTTCGTGGGCTGGGTCGCAGCCAACCTAAAATCGGGCTGGGCTGTCATCACGCCACCACGGTCTGGGCTTGCAGCCCATATGACTGGAAGCCCAGAATATATCTGGGGTGGGCTTGCAGCACAGATAGATTAAAAGGGACCAGCCCACTGTCCACGTTAAGCGACAGTGGGTAGGGAGTGAATTGGCAGTCCCCTGCATGCAAAATGCAGATAATGAGGACGATGAATTGTAAATTTTGGAGTGTGATGAATGACGCACCTGTTAACTCCTGTGGGTAGAGGAGGTCGAAGTGAAGTAGACTCCTTAGTTTATTATTGTTTCATTTCTGTCCCTTATATTTTGATTGTGTTGTATGGTCATTATTTTTATAATGAAAAGTTTTATTTGTTTCAATTATATCCTTCAATTGAAATTGATTATATATTTGAGTTTCATTTTGGTCCTCAATTTCATAATTGTCGGATTGGTTTAAATTCTTTACTATTTTCGGTATCAAAGTTTGAATGTTTTTCAATTTTATCCTCAGAATGAAATTAGAAGTTTTGATTACTTTCAATTTTGTCCTCCAATTAGAATTGATTATATATTTGGGTGTCATTTCGATCATCGTTCTTTTAATTTTCAGATTAGTTTTATATTCTTTAATATTTTTGGTATCAAAGTTTTAATTTTTTTCAATTTTATCCTTTGAATGAAATTTATCATATATGTTTTTTTATTTCAACCATTATACTTTCAATTTTTATTTTATTTTAATTCCTTTATTTTTTTTTATATTTTTAAAATAGTTTCTATTTTTGTCCATGTTTATATACATATGCTTTTAGCTTTTGTTTTTAATTTTTATTATTTTCTCTTTTGGTAAGTTTTTTTAATTTAATTCTTAAATTTTAATTTGTGTTGGTCATCATTTGAAAATTAATATTGATTATTTTTTCATTTGTTCTTTTTTTTATTATTTGTATTTATTCTTCAATTCAAATATTTTTTTAAACTAATAATGTTTATTTTTTTGTTTTGTCATTTATGTAATTGCTCTTTTGCTAAAATGTTTAGGAGTTTTTTTTTATTCTTCAAGGTTTTTTGGTTTTTTCAATTATTTAAGCTGTAATACTAATAATTTTAGTTTTTTTTTGTTGGTTGCCCTTTTATTAATAATATAAAGACAAGCAATTATAATAATGATAAGTATACTAATTAGAATTTCCATTATATTAATAAAAATAACGACGTTGATTATCATATGATTATTGTCATTATAGTGACAATAATTATAACAGTAATGATGGTAAAAACGATAGTACGCCTAAGAATAATCAGAATAATGATGAATGTTGCCATAAACCTTTTGAAGGCTGCTGCGATTTCTTCCTAATTATTCATCGTTGTGAATACTTGCTTGTACCATAACTTGATCCAGTCATTCACACAGAAACAAAAACAAAAAACACTAATTAATTTGATTTATAACAAATACCCTTTTTTGATTTAGACAAAAACCGAACCGAACCGAACCGAAAATACTCCCCCGAAACAGAAGCTATAACAATAATATTATCTCTATTTGAAATTTATGATGATTTTGACATATCTAATATGATCACAAGAAACCATTTCTAAAAAGATTCCTACATCTTAATATCATCCATGAGATTAACCAAACTATGCAATGAAACAGAGGAGGAGCTTAACAAGGTAGCAATATCACACCTTCTACACTGGCTGGTCCAGATCACGTTGCTATTAATTTCAATGGTATTAATGTATAAAGGGTCTGCAAGCTTCCAGGTCGAGAAAATTAAATGACTCGAACAAGGAACAAACGCCTATATAAAAACAGATGCTATATAAACAAATGCAGAAGCAAAAGAAGAGAATTCAATTACAATTAACAGAGATGTAACAAACAATCACATGCTATATTAAAACAGAAACTAACTGCCTCTTCTTCCTTACTGTCGATCCACTTCTTCAATTCTTCTGCAATTGTTTTGTTAAGCTAGTAATCAACTTAACTTCCAACAATATCTTCCATGTCCAAAACACAATAGATCTATCGGGTGGGATGAATTTCCTCGAGGCTCATCAGCTTGAGTAATGGTTGGCCTCCCAAGAGAAGCTATCTCTCTCCAGATGCTGGACTTGTTCTGTTTCTCGGTGTAGTCTCTTTATCAGTGATGCTATCCATCCAATCTTCGAGCGCTCCAGGGGAAAGAGCATCTCCTTGCTGTGCCATTTCTACATGCCTCCCTCCATAGTTACATTAACTGTAAAAGGGAAGGCTGAAACGGAAATCACATGTTAAAAACGGTAAAGAAATGAAAAGGAGAAAAACAATGAATTCAAGGATTATTAGAACCGAAAAAGACAAATTGATTTAGTTTTGTGAACTACTGAAAATGATCTAAACTGCAAAGTTTCTCAATAAAATTTCTACACTTAAGAGATCCAAACAATAATAACATGGGAAGAAGAAAAGATAATATACCTGGATTCAGCTATTGATGTTCTTCAAGTGCTGGCTTGCTGAAGCAGTATATATTCAGAAGAAGAGATCAGAGAAGAACACTGTCGATTCAGTATATGTACATTCTGATGAGATGTGGAAAGGAAAATAGTTGAACTGTTTGACAATAAAGAAGTTGCTAGGAAGGAAGGAAGGAAGGAAACAGCAACTTTAATTTCTTATTTTATTTTTATTTTTCATATAATAAAAAACTTCAACAATAGAAGGAGAAGCCAATTATTGAACTTGAGTGAGTTAAACGTGTGGAATAAGTTGTTTTTTTAAGGGAGCATCAGGAGTTGAGAGTAATTTTATTAATCAATACTGAGATTTTTAATTTATATGGTTATAACTTCGCTTTATCTCCTGCCCTATGTTTTTATTGAAAGTTGTCTATTTTCATCTGCCTTGTATCTCAAGTTTCTGCAAAACCTAGGAAGAAATTTCGTTGATCTCAACAGTGTCTGTTTTTCTGGGCAGTGTTCAAAATTCCTGACAGTGATTTGAACAGTAGTTGTTTGTTCATCAGGTTTCTTTTATTTATGGCCCTGAGGGTAAGGTAGCTGCTGCTGCTGAGAAATGGGGACGGAATGTGTGAGTTTTTCTATCTCTCTGCTTCATTCACTTGTATTTCTGAAGTTAGGATCACTCTCTTGGGGTTGTGAAAGGTACCGGTTTAAATATACCAACTTTGTCTCTGCTTGAGATGTGCATCTCAACAACCTGGTACTACAGTCTATGATTGGTGTCATCCAACTCGATCCTAATTGGTGTAACAGCAAACTCTTGACTTAGTGGGGTAGATGTCTGGCTTAACATTTGTAATATTTTGGTAGTTAAGTCTGCAAGGATTGAATTTTAAGGGACTTCATTCTGTCATTGCTCTTCAAAAAGAAAAGAAAAATCACAACTTTTGTTCATACTTTTATTCATACTTTTACATAATACAAGAGTATATTTATATGGTTATAGACAGAGGAGACCCATTCTAGATAGGTAAGTACTGTCACTTCATGCATAAATCCAGGCTAGAATCAACTGGTATTCCATAATTAGTGAAAATCAAATAACAAAGGAATCCTTTAATCTCTCCAAAGAATCCTCTGTTGACAACTCACGCCAACAGATAACCCATTACAATTTCTGGTGCTGATAAAGGATGAAAGGAAATAGGATAAAAACCAATGTCTTTATAAATCGGTAGGTAGCATTACAGGATGGACTCAGGTTCCAAAATTCAACAGATTTTGAATGGTCAGCGAAAAACTTCAAAAATAAAGGACCAAATTTCTGCATAAGGCGATCTGATACCTGAAACAAGTATGTAATTGGAATTTCAGGCTATGTATCCAGATATCCTACAACTGAAACAACATTGGCGGTCAATTCAAAAGCATTTCATGAAATGGCCAAACATGAGACTAGAGAGATATTAGTGATAATTGTTGAAGATTGAAGACTTTGATTCCAAGATTGCAACTGGATTGAAGTTAGAAGATCGTTCGTATTTTAGTTTATGTTTGATAAGATCAAGTGTTGATCAAGTTCTTTAGTTATTTTCAATTTCCTAATTAGACTAAGACTCTACAATTTCCTAATTAGACTAGAATTTGTAATAGACTAGAGTTCCTATTATTGTAAGGATTCAATTTTCTTCTATAAATAAAACTAAGGAATGGAAGTAACCTCAAGTAATTATGCTCTAAATTTTCAGCCTAAGAATTGATTAAATTTGGTTTGCCGTGGTTCTCAAGTTTCTGCAAAAAGTTCTCACTGATCTGAACAGTGAGTGTTTCTCTAGGCAACAAGCATAAGAACAGTTACTGATTTGAACAGTAACTGTTCGTGCTTCAGGAATTTTTCCAACAATAATCAGTTGTGGCAGTAAAATCTTAGTTATCAGAAATCATTCCCAACTTTTACCTGCAAAAGATAACGATGAAAAGGTTTTGAAGGGGCGAATGGAAGAAAAAAATTGAATGAACACATCGAATCCAAGATGAAAATAAAAATCCATTCATTTTATAACACCAAAACAAGCATTGAAGGTACAAAATATCGTTGTAGAATATCACAGAGTGTTCAAAATATGTGTCCTTAACAGGAGCATCCTCAACGCACACCATGAACTATTGTTTTTACATTGCAACCATCACTCTTCTCCTCAAACTGTCCTACGCGAACTTTGTATGTTTTGAGTGAGTGGGTCTGATCCCGATAGTTGAAAAACTTCACTAAGTCAGAGTGACCCTTAAAATGGCATTCCAAATCTTCCAATTTCTCCAGGCATCCCACTTCCTCTCCTTTAACAGTCATCGGAGCATTTTCCCCCCATCCAAGTATAAGGACTTGCAAGTGAGAGAGTTTACGTAATACCCAACCAGGAAAATTCTTTTGACCACAGCTACTCATTCTACGATACCTGAGCTCAGATAGACATTCCAAGCCTTGAGGAATATTTTCAAGTGCAGTGCGATAGAGATCCAACCTCCTCATTTTCCCGAGCTTTTCTAATGATGGTACGTGAACTAACTTCTTACAATCAATTAGCAATAATGTAGTGAGCCCAACCAAATTAGAGACAGAATCAGGCAATTTTACAATAACCGTGTGAGACAGATCGAGGATCTTGAGCCCAAGCAGCTGGTTGAAAAATGTATCGTCAATCAATTCCAACTCTCTATTATAGGGTAACAATAGAGTTGATAGCGAGGGGCACCTTGGTGAATGTCTCAAAGAAATTTCCTTAATTTGGTTTTCTATTAGTGAAGCAGCCACAAGACTCTCCTCCCATTCTCCTGCACCCGACAAATTTTTTAATTTCGCACCTGCTCTAATCATGACTGAACCGCGCTCTTGATATATTTCGATAGCCATGTGCCTGATCAAGTCATGCATCTTGACAACACTACCACCATCAATACTTTCCAATAAGCAGGCATCTTCAAGTCTATCAAGCAGACCATGGCCTCTGTGAAATTCTGCCTCCCTACTTTCCTGCTTTGCTATCACTCCCTCATCAATCAAATAAGCTATCAAATCATCTCTAGGGATCATGAAGGCTTTGGGAAATAATGCACAGTACAAGAAACCTTCTTTCTGATCATGCTTCTTCAGGTGGGTATAGCTTGATTTCAACGATGAGAATACCATTTCCATGTGAGATTGGCTAGGCACTTGATCATGATCGAGTCTTGTAAGGCATTCTTCCATTGGCGATCGTAACTCAAGCTCTTCATGAATCCAACCATTGCTATTATTCCTAGCGGCAAACGACCACACTCATTTACAATACATTTTGCAATTCTTTTCTTTTCTGGAGAAAGTTCAATCTTCTGTCCATGTTTCATCATGAACAAAGACACGGCTTCTTCATGTGAAAGAGTATCTACTTTGATGATGCTTGGAATATCCATCTTTAGAAAAACTTCTTTTGATCGAGTTGAAACAATCATCTTGCATCCCTTATTTGACTCGGGAATCCCCACAACGTGTGGCTCAAAACAATCCCACAGATTATCTAAAATAAGGATCCATTTTTTATTCAGCCGTAGTAGTTCTTTTGACAATTTGATAGATCTACGCAGACCATCCTCTTCATTTGAAAGATCTATGCCAATAGATTTAGCAATTAGATTTTGCAATCTTTCAATGCTGCAATTTTGAGACACGGATACCCAGAAAAGATGATGAGGAATGTCTTTACTTTGTAGAAGCTCGTTATGGAGATGTTTTAGCAATTCTGTTTTACCAACCCCTGCCATTCCGTAAATTCCAATGGTTGAGACTTTATCATCCATTATCCAAGACCGTATCCGTCTTGTATTCTCTTCAAATGCTCGACCCACTAGCATTGTAGAACTAGTAGGAAATGGATCTCCCCTAGTCTCATCGGATAGAAATGTAGTGTCTTCCAACCTTTGATCAGCTAATCAACTTGCTAAATCTTCACCAGGGGGCGTGCTAGAAGAGCCATCTCTACCTAAAGATGCTTCTCTAATTTCTTCAGGAACTTTACCACATGCTTTAACACCCTTCCCTGTCTCTCCTGACAAATGGTGTCTGATCCTCGTAGTGGATGTACCTTTGCCAAATATATGGCCACAGAAAATACACTCCTCTCTATCATCATGCAGCCTTACAACATATTCCCGAAATCGAACATTTGGTCTAATCAGTTTGATGAGTGGTATATATAAAACCCATGGCTGGTATCTCATTTGAATCAACTAATCGAAGAACTTTTATAAGAGGAAATGTTGCCTTGATGCATTCAGAGACATCATGCCAAAACTTACTGTCCAAAACACAATTTTGAATTTGCCGCCCTTCTTCACTTTTTGAATACCGACTTGACCTCCATTGGACGAAAGTGAACATTGACATCAGTGTAATCTTACAATCGTTCAAACATCCAAGAGTCAAGTATGCAGTGGCAAATCGAGTGACAACGAGCTCGATCAAATCTTGTCCTTTTGTGAACTTTCTCAGCATGGAAATAAGGAGAGATCTTGAATATATATAAGTGGTGATTTTCCTCCCCTTACCAATGGTTACAACATGCATCTCTATTTTCTTCTCAAAATCTTCCAAAATCAAATCAATACAATGAGAAGCGCATGGTGTCCAATACAAGTTTTTTCTTTTTTCCATCAATAAATTCCTAGTTGCCTTATAGTTCGCAGCATTATCGGTAATGACCTGCACCACATTTTCCTCTCCAATCTTTTCAACAATAGCATCTAACATCTCAAATACTTTAAAAGTTGTTTTGGATATATGAGATGTGTCTACAGATGATAGAAAGAAAGTTTCTCTAGGACTATTAACCAGAAAGTTACAAATAGATCGTCTTTTCCTATCAGTCCATCCATCAGACATTATTGAGCAACCTGTTTTTTTCCATTCCAGCTTATAGTCATCAAACAATTGCATTGTGTTATCTACTTCTTGCTTTAAGTAAGTCTCTCTAATATCATGGTAAGATGGAGGCTTAAATCCTAGCCCATGTTTTGCAACTAATTCAAGCGCTTTAACAAACTCAAGGTTTTTAGCACAATTAAAAGGAATAGCACTAGTGTAAAAAAACCTTGCTATTTGTTGACATGCTTCTTCTCTAATATCCTTCTTTAGCATCTGATTGATGGTCATTTGAGTACTTCCACTTCCACTTATTGGTTTTTTCCCTTGTTAATTGAGCTAATTTCACAATCTTTGTCTGCATCTTCGCCACTTCTAAAAAACTGAGAAGCCTTTCTTTTCTTCTGAGATGCTTCTAGATTTTTCACTAACAAGTTTAACATCATCTGCTTCACATCTGCTGGTACTTGATGACATGGCTCAACATCCTTTCGAGTGCAAGCCAAATGATGCTTGAAACGATAAATGCCTCCGCTGAAAATTTTCAGACAATACTTGCATTAAACTTTTCTTGAAGTATTCTCAATTTCTATACCATGCTGCCATCCCACATCAAGTCTATTGCCACTGGTAGTTTTTTGGGATGCCATGTGATCTGCAATTCATTGAAATAATACATCAAGTAGTGAACAAATTGATCAGTTCTTAGAAACTTGATTTATATATACCATGTTCAATCTTTTAATAATTTTTTTAACATGCAATCCAAGGATTTATATATACCATGCAATCTTTTAATACCATGTTCAGTTCTTTTCCTATTCCTTCCCTTTGATTATCAAGTAGGTTTAATGTGTTGTAAGCCTAAGTTTGATTCAAATGACTCAGTTTTCTCAAAAATGGGAGTGGAGACAGCTAAACCTGTTTTTTTATGCGAGCTTTGGTCTATATTACACTCGAATTGTTTCTATGGTATTCATTTATGATATTTGTTTTGGTATGTGGACTAATTGTTTATGATGTTCTATCCATTTTTTTTTCTTTTTTCTTTTTGTAGTAGTTTACTATAGTGACTATCTATGTTGGTTTCTTGAGCATTGCTGGTCAATAATTATCAAGACATTTGAGAACAAGAATGGATTCAGAATCTGCTGATACAACCTAAAATATCTATCAAACATCATGGGTATTGTTTCCCACTTGAAGCAGCTAAATTATCTATCAAACATCAATTGAACATAAATTCACATTCCATCGCATACTTGAATAGAAATTGATGAATAAAAAACAAGCTCTAAATCTGCTGCTTCCATTCATGATGAAAGAGATGCAATGTCCAAAATCAAGCTCTCATCTAAACCATTTTGACGTGCAATATGACACCAGATTGCTCTCATCATTCATCAATCAAAGATACCACAAACCACAGACATCTATACCAATCCATGGCTATATCTCGTAAAACCCAGATTGCTCTCATCAATCCAAGATAACCATTAGCCTATATCTCGTAAAACCCAGAGACAAAAGTAGAACAATCAATCCATGGCTACTATAACATTATCCACCTAATCATATAGTTATGTAGATAACAAAAAAAACGACGAGAACAGGATCAATCCAACTTGAAACCAATCCAACTTCATTCCAGGGTGATTATAATAAATTAAACAAAGCATGGAACAAAATCAATCCTCTTCAAGAATGTGCAATATGGAACCAAAATCAAGCAACTGAGAACGACGACTAACCTTTAATGGCGACGAGGAGGATGAGAACAACCACTGGGGTCCTGGGGAGGAGGCCACCGAACTCAGAACTGACGATTTTTGGGGTTTTTTCGCTGAGAATAGACGAGAAGATTTTGGGTTTTTTCCGCTGAGAATAGACAAGAAGATTTTGGATATTTTGGCTGATGATTTGGGGGTTTTCTGTTGACAAGAGAAGAGAAATTCGAGCGTAAAATCAGAAATTGTGCAGAGGCCAGAGAGAAATTGAAATCGTGGAGAAATTGAAAAGAGAAATGAAGAAATGAAGAATAAAACGGGATGGTCGAACGAAGAACAGTTAAACTCGTAAAATCGGACTGGACCGGTCCGATTTTACGAGTCAATACAATTTTGAACGAGTTTGACCAGTCCGGTTTTTCTTTCCGGTTCAACCCGTTTCGCTGGGCCAACTCGCAAACTCGTCCGAGTTTGCGAGTTGACTCGCGATTTTAACTACCATGCTCCTAAGCACTCTCGTCAATGAACTCTGTTTTAATTAATTTGGAAATCACCACACATAATAAGAAAATGAAAGGTAGAAGACACATCTTAATTGGATTATCTCTCTTCTGACGAGCATATGTATACTCCACTGTCGAATAAATACATTGCCAGACAGCACCAACCAATCCAAGATACTCAACAGTCGATGGTCGCATTCTTCCTTTTCGTGCCATGTGAATGATCTTACTTTTAAATAAGCATTTAATAATAGAACCTCCTTGTATGGTGCAAGTGTTGGAGCTAAAATTAGTACCAAATTTATTTTTATAATGATGTTTTGGGAAGAATTTGGTTGGCGCCATGATATGAATCTTGCTTGATGAAAGATATGAGCACATGGAGAGCAGACAACACACGAATATGGTTCTCATTTCTTCAATGATTTTACTATTAAGTTCCACCGACATATCTCATTTATATATTAGTTTCGTTATCTCACTTTTATTTATTTGGCAATTCTTAACCAACTGCTAGAATTTGGTTGTAATTAATAAAGCATCATAAGCAACCAACTTTGATATTGTTTCGTTCAATATGTGACCATCCCAACTATATTTTGTCATTCATGACATGTTGAAGAATTGATATGAACCTTTATTGCATCATTAAGCCCACTATTCTTATGTCAGACTCTCAATCAAATTGGGGGGGGGGGGGGGGCGCATGACATTGTTAGTTTCTGAATTAGACAAGAGATCCTTTTGACAATGTAGGTCTTGTCCTCGTAAGCTTTGAATAATGATTGTGTAAAACCTCCGGCAAAAAAAAAATCATAAATTGACTAGATTTATGTAGAACAAAAAAACAAAACAATTCGTAATTCTTTATTGGGTTATCAAAAAATTCTGAAATTTTGCGTGAAACATTATAATATGATACTTTAGCTTGGGGTAAAATTTCAGAATTTTTAGAGAAATTCGAAAATTTGACGAAAAAGCACAATTCGACTAGGTTTACGTTATTGGATGTAATTTTCAATCCGACTATCGGATTTAGCTGAAACTTTCTGAGGAATTTTAAAACATATTGAATAAAATCTGGTTAAAATTTTAAGATGAATGGAGCTCAGTAGTGGTGGCAAAAAAAAATCATTAAGGGTAAAATGGAAATTGGCCATTGAAAACACATATAAAACCCTCCTTCTCTTAGCTGCTGATGGTCAGAAACGAAAACAAGAAGAAGAAAAAAGTGAAGAGAACAGGGCATAACGTGAGAGAAAGAGGGAAAGAGAGAAAGAGAGAAAGAGAGAAAAGTGAGGAAAAATACAAGAAATTGAGAAAATACTCTTAAAAGCTTGCAAGTTCAACTTATAAAGCATTAAAGCAAGTGAAGGAAGGAGCATTTGAGAAGAGGAATTCATCTAGCCTTGGAAGAGAATAGGAATTGGAAGAAAAACAATAGGTGAGGATGAGAAGTTTAGATTTCATGTTTGATTTAAATGTGTTCTTAAGCTTATTTGATTAAGTTGGGAAGTAATTTCATGGAATTTTACATTAGTTTCCCTTAAATCCTAGATTTTTGAACTTAGGGTTCTTATGTGAATTTGGGGGAAATAGGAGGGGAAGGAAAAATGATGAAATTGAAGTGGAATAGAATGAAAATAAGTTGAAATAACAAGTAAATGAAGAAAAAAATTGGAGGAAAAAGAAACACCACATTTGGCCAAATGAAGGAAAAAGTGGGAGAATGAGTTTGATGTTAATGTTTAGAAACAACTCATGTTTAAGCATGATAATTGAAAATGTAAGAAAGACTAAATAGAGAGATAGCATTTAAATTGAGAAAATAATAATAATAATAATCATAAGTAAATTCAAATTAAAAGAGAAAATATGAAGACAAGATGTCTAGCTTGTGTTTGAATATAGTGTTTAGATAAAATAAATACCATGATGTGAGGGTATAAAGAATACAAGAATTATTTGATGGAGGAATTATGAACATAGAATAAGCAAAGAAGTAACTTGAGTTAAATATTAGGTTGTATGTAAATAATGATGTTATATTTTAGAATGAATTTTTATTAGAACAAATTTCAAATAAAAATATTATGTGCTTTGTGTTTCGGCACATAATAAAAATATTGATAGACTAATGATATAATGACACTTGGTTGATTTAGGAGTGGTGTCTGGAGTTGGTTATCAGACAAGAGGAGTTGGGTCGTCCTAAGCAGAAGGTAGGTGATTCGTCACCTTATTTCAATTTTTTTTTAGTTTCCCTAATAATTTGTATTGATTATGATTATGTAAATTGCCGGTAAATTATGTGGAATTACCGGATTGATTAGGCTAAAAGAAGAGGTTAGCTGGATGGTGGATAATTCAAATGGAATTACCAGATTGATTAGGCTAAAAGAAGAGGTTAGTCGGATGCTGGGTAATTCAAATGGAATTACCGGATTGATTGGCTAACAAAAGAGGTTAGCCGGATGATGGGTAATGTGAATGGAAGTACTGGATCTATTGGTAAATGAGGAAAGAAACCAAATTTCTGAGTGATTATATGGGAATGCTAGATTTATTTGATAATTAAATTGAGTTAGCTGGATTTGTAATTTTCAAAAAGATTATGTAAATTAAGGGATTAAGTTAGATTGAAGTAAAAGTATTAAATTTCAAAGGTTAAGAGTAATTAGTTAATATTAGAATAATATAGTGTACAAGTTACTTAATATTGTATTTGTTGAAACAGGTACGCCGCGAGGTGATGCAGATCGTTAGATGTAGGAACACTCTTGTTTATGAATTACTATTTTGGAATATAATATTCATGTTGTTACTTGGAGTGTAAAAATTAAGATAAGATTTATTATAAATATATTATGACTCTTAATCTAAATGTTGTATTTATGAAGTTTAAAGGCTTATATGTAATTAGTTAACATTTATTACATTAATGATAAATTTGTTATCTTTTGAGTTGTTTTGATAGCACATTTATGTTAATTTACTAATTAATATTATGAGATTTGCATATATGGATAAGTATGAATATTGAGTTATCGTTTGATGAATAGAATGTGATCCAGGATGATTGGATCCAGATGTAAATCGTAATGACATATAATAGAAGTGTTGTCGATAACTTGGTATCAACAAAAATAGAGGAAACTCTGCTGAAATTTCAAAAAAACAATTCCATAATTTAGACTTATTACCCAACACTTGACATTGGTAAAGAAATGTTGAGAGAATTCATGATATTATAATTTGAGGGTGTTGAGAGAATTCAAAAACCAAATTTCTGAGTAATTATATGAAAGTACTAGATTTATTTGGTAATTAAGATGAGTTAGCTGGATTGGTAAATTTTGAAAAGATTATGTAAATTAAGGGATTAAGTTAGACTGAAGTAAAATTATTAAATTTCAAAGGTTAAGAGTAATTAATTACTATTAGAATAAGATAGTGAATAAGTGACTTAATATTGTTATTGTTGAAACCGATACATCGCGAGGTGATGCAGATCATTAGATATAGGAATACTCTTGTTTTTTGAATTACTATTTTGGAATGTAATATTCATGTTGTTATTTTGGTGTAAATCCTTTTGTGTTGTAAAAATTAAGTAGAAGGTGTAACATGTAGTGAATGTATTATATATATGTATAGTTGTTAGTATGACCAAATTATCTTCAAAATGATAAGATAAGATTTATTAATAATATATTATGACCCTTAATTTTAAAGTTGTATTTATGTGGTTTAACGGCTTATATGTAGTTAGTTAGCATTTATTATGTATAATGATGAATTTGTTTATCTTTTGAGTTGTTTTGGTAGTACATTTATGTTAATTTACTAATTGATATTATGAGACTTGCATATATTGATAAGTATGAATATTGAGTTATTGTTTGATGAGAATGTGATCCAGGATGATTGGATCAAGATGGAAGTTGTAATGACATATAATAGAAGTGTTGTGAATAACTTGGTATCAACAAAAATAGAGGAAACTCTGCTGAAATTTAAAAAAAAAATCCCATAATTTAGACATGTCACCCAACACTTGACATTGGTAAAGAAATGTTGGGAGAATTCATGATATTATAATTCGAGGGTGTTACATAGTGCCCAACTGAAAGGATAAATATTGGAATTAGATTGGTTAATGGCATTCATGTCCTCAAAATTAGTTCATGAATATTGAAAATAGTACATAATCCTGTCATAACCCATTTATAAAGTTTAATTATGTTGAGGAATGAATTTAGGGTCCGGTTGAAGGATTTAATTAAGTGCAAGAACTTAATTATACTTTAAATGAGTCAAATTTTATTTTATTCAAGACTTTAGTGGTGGAAAGTTAGGTTTGAGAGCCTAATTTGAGTTAAATTGAGAAGATTGGAATGTTCAGAGATGAGATTTTTTTTTTTACCAGGTCAATTGGTTGAAATTGAGGGAAATCGCAATAAAACCAGAGTCATCATAAGATAAAGGACCAAATTGTACTTTGGAGAAAACAAGTGGGTCAAGCGATAATCTGTTTTTAGCTATTTTCATATGATTTTGATTTACTATTATAAAAAAATAATAATAAAATGTTGAAAAAACATTTAATTTAATGGTAGTACTATGATGGAACATGAATGAACATTTAATATTTTTTTCTTGAAATTAATTTAATAGTGTTTTTGATTCATCATAACAGTGTTTTTTTTACTGTAGATTTAAGGTTGGATAAATCCCTCGCAATCTGCACTAAAAAAACTAATTTTGCGGCTGTCGCGATGCTGTTCTAATAAAAAATATTTTCAAATATGCTTCAATCTGCTTTAGAAGGTGAAAACTAGCCAAAGATATTTTTAATTATAATAAAAGATAGAGTGTTTTGATTACACAAAGAGTTAGCCAGGTTCTTTTTGTTTGGTGGGAAGAAACTCAAAATATTCTTGTTTGAATGTGTACTGTAAAAGTAGAGAATTATGTAGCGAGAAGGATTCTTATTCCAAAGGCTCCATTTAATGTCTCGAGGATTAATCGGGATAATCAAAGACCAATTTTAAATTTGAAAATTTAATTTGTTTATTTTTCTATAAATTAATTTAATAGTATTTTTGATTCATTATAATAGTGTTTTTTTTACTGTAAATTTAAGGCAAGATAAATCCCACGCAATTTGCACTAAAAATTGATTTTACCGGTGTCGCAATTCTCTTCTTCAAAACGGCTTTTAAGAAAATTTAATTTGTATTTTTTTTCTTGAAATTAATTTAATAGTGTTTTTGATTCATCATAATAGTGTTTTCTTACTATAGATTTAAGGTTGGATAAATCCCTCGCAATCTGTACTAAGAAAACTGATTTTACGGCTGTCGCGATACTGAATCAAAAGAACTTTGAGAGGGTGGGCAACAATGCTGGTGTGCATTTCAAAGGAAGAAATGATTTGTAGCGATCTTTGTTATAATTTTTATTTGAAAAGAAAAGAAAATAAAACCCAACCAATTGTTGATTTAAAAATTGTGTGAATGGTTGTGATTTATTTTGTTTCAACAAAAAATTCAAACGATTGTGTTGACCGTTATTTTTCTGCTGGTAGATGTGAGCAGAGTTATTCCAGTTTAGAAATTAATGTGGAACATGAACAACTTGTCTGAAAACGATATTGAGCCATGCCTACGTGGAGAATACACACGTCAATCTGCTTCGCAAGTGAAAACTAGGCAGAGATTACTTTCAACTATAATAAAAGATAGAGTGTTTCGATTACACGAAGAGTTAGAGCGCGTGCCACCTGGAGGATACATCTGATTGAGGGGGTTGTTTTTGTTTTGGCGGGAAGAATATCACGCTTTTAAAATTCCAAATCACGCAGGGCACACAAACAAACTATCACCCGACCGTTACACGTACAGAAACAAATATCACCCCACCGTTATATATATGAGAAATATCACTTGGACTTTTTCTACTAAAATCACTTCTCTCTTCTCCTCCTTCTCCTGTCTTCTTTTTTCTTTCTTTTGTGCTTTTTGTATGGCAGTTTGCCCCAAGTTTAGTAGTGTTTCAGATCCTTCATGGGAAATTTCAGTCCAAGAATACGGGCGGGCTCTAGTCGAATAATTTTTGAACGCCTTCCCCCTTCCCCCTTCTCTCACTGAACGCCTACCAAACGGTATTCACTTATCTCGTTGCTCCTCTCTATTTTCCTTGTAATTAAAGATTACTGTTTCGATGCCGTGGATCTCTTATATATATATATAATCAGCAATTCAATTTTCAGGATCTTGGTTTTCTTTTTTTGGTTCGCCATTGAAAGATCCATCCGATTTCTTGGGTTTTCATCAAGTGTAGTATTTCTTCTCCCTAAGAATAGGGATTGAGTTTCTGTTCTGTTATCGTTTTCTCATTTTCTTTTCTGTTTCTTTTCCTGTGAAACGGAAGGCTATGCAATGGGTTTTGCTCAAGGTAATTGCTTTGCACAAAATGCCTTTTATTACAGCCATCAATTCTTAGATTTTATTCTTATGATGTTGTGATAAAACATTATTTTGAGCCTCACTATGTTCCTTGTAATGAAATGGCAATGATAATGGTCTTTTTTTATTTAGTTCTGAGAATGGGACTTGCATGTTTTGCTGTCTGGAGCTGTGGTTTTGTTCTTGAGCACCTTACCGTCTCTCGCTTCTGTGCTGGAAATTCCTGTTCTTTCTCTCTCCCTAAATCTGGATTTTTAGAATTATTTGATGGAGAAAAGTTAGTAACAAAGTAAAAGATTCAGTTCAATTTTGCAATCAGTCTCGTTTAGGGCAATGTTTTTTTATTCTCATTCATGAGTGCTACAAATTGTGATTATGTATTTTGTAGTATGTGCTAAATTTTTGGGGTCAGTACTTCTTTGAAACACTTTCATGTTCCACAAATGTCGAAATCAGACAGAAAATCCATGAGTTGGCTGTTGATAAGAACCATGCCTTAATGATCTGCTGCTAATTTCCCATTCCCAAAGGCAATGGGAATCTGGCTGAAGTTGATGCTGGGAAGGGATGCTCCAAGTTAGCTTGTGGGAATATGGTTTTCTGGGGCCTGCTGATAAGCTTGCTAATGAAAATACAGGCGAGTTATATTTCTTTATTTGCCTGGTCGTGTATTTTTTTGTATGACTTTGAGATTTTTATTTGCATAATTAAATCACTGTCATCCTCTCTCTGTTTCTCTCTCTCTCTCTCTCTGTAATCGTCGAAATGCAGGAGTATGGGCACAGGCAAGTCGCTCTTATCAAATGCTTAAAAGCTGAAATACAAAGTGGAGAAGGTGTAAATACTGTTATTTCGAACTAGCTGCTGACAAAAAGAATTGTAATCCTTTGGTGAAAAAAGAGAATGGAAATGATGCTGGCTTACCCTGTTGTAGTTAACCTGACTTACAGATTGCTTCCACAACAATTGTTTTCCCCTGCCTACTTTTTTCCTATTCTGGAAAAGCTGATCCCTCATGAAGAACACATGTCACGTAGTTCCAATTCTCGCTGGAATCTTATCAGCTTTAAGAAGGGTTATTGCACGCCGTGTGTCACTCAAGGTGTTAAAATTCATCCATTTACATTATTGTTTGGTTTCCTACTGGCAAATGATTGCAACTAACCATTGTTCTCTTAACTGCCTTTTTCCTCCGGGCATTATGTGAAACTTTAATATTAATCCTGGCCATTCCTTGTTGTCAGAATCAACTTAAAAGGAGGCTTAATGCAATAACCATAACTTCTGCGACATGTTTTCTTTTTCCTGTAACCAACTAGTTTGTTTATTTTCAGATGACATGTGGGGGTGTGTTTTTGCTTGTAACTTGTATTAAGTGTGTGTATGCATGTTTGCACTTTGTTGTATGCTGTTTCCGAATGCTGTTCTGTGGTTCTGGTATTTTAGAATCTTTTTGTTCTCATTCTAGGATTATCTTGTTATCTCAATAAATATATTTCTTGATTGGAAGGGAAATGTTTTTGGCTATTTAGACTCAAGCATGTCTTTATGTGTGTTCTTTTTGGAAAATGTCTTCTGCGAATAGAGGCTGAGTTTCCATGTTGAAAATAACTAATAGGGAAGTCATGTTAAATTTTGAAAGAAAAGGTTAATCATTTTCCATGTTGTTTGTTAAGTTCTTTGTGTGTGTTGTCTTTGAAAAGGACTCCTACAGTGTGCAAGTGATTTATTGACACCATATGTTTGAGTGTGTATGGAGTTCTGATTGGTCTAAGCTGCCTTCTTTCCCTTTTGTACACAAGAAGTTAGTGATTTCTCCTCTTAATTTTTTTAGCTTGGTTTGATGCTTGGTTGTGTTTAAGTCCCTTTTTTGCATTTTTAATGCCCCTGCAAAAAGGCATGTCAATCAACTGCTGGTTAGGGAAGTCTTTCGTGAAAAGAGCTGTGCTGGGTAATACTCTTGGTTTTCTCATGACTTTCCTCTTTGACTTGGAGATACAACTTAATCTGTCTTCTGTTATGCTGCTCTGTTTTCTGGGTTGTAAAATCTTCTTTTTCTGTATTGTTATTACCTGCCTTTGACTCTTTTTTTCTTTTTTATTATTTCCGTTCCCTTGGTCTATTGGTTTTTAATACTTTCGCTTTGTCTGTGATTCCTTTTTCTTTTTTTTCTATCCCAGGATATCATGGATTCGGGATTAAAATAGGTTCTAATAGAAAAGGTACAAGGGGGGGTTTTATGCAAAGTCTCTCCTGTCATGTGTGGTGATTCTATATTTCTAGATATACATGCATTAATCATGTCTAAAAGTGGAAGCTATGCTAATATGCATGATCTTCATATAAATGGGCAGTGGAAAGGTATACGGGGAGAGGATCTATGTATAGATGAAGGGATTTTTGTGGGCTATGCAGTCTTAGCTTTTCGTTTTTTTAAAGAAGCATCTAACAGTGGACCCCCTTTTATGGTGTAAGTGTAAAAACTAAAATTAGTACCAAATTTATTTCCATATTGATTGCAGTATATTGTCAATGATAATGTGGGAAGAATTTGGTTGTTGCCTTGATTTGCCACTCTCGCTGATCAAAAGTCTGTTTCTTTCCTCACTCTTTTAACGGATGTTAAGGTCACTTATATTTCTATTGATTTGCAGGTGATAGCTAGAAGGGTCTTGGAATCAAAATAGATGACATCACATTTATATTTATCAACAGGTTATATGTAACTCTTTGGGATCTATTTCTCTCAAGTATACAATATTTGTTCTAACAGTGTTAGATGTGTCCATTTAGATGTTCTGGATCCTGTTCTTTGTTTTCTCAAAGGAGCTTAAAGGTATAGAATTTTAGTTATTGTTATATATTTCTATGAGTTGTTGTAATTGGCAGACTGTTGATGCATTAGATTACTGAAAACTAAAAACACTTTCGTGATTTGTATTCAGGCATGTGAAATTCAAGGGTCATGCATAGGTCTTCACGATTTCCTTCCATACGTGTTAGTAAATACCATCTATTCAAAATTTACACTAACTGAATTTGTTTTCATTGTGTATGCACGTATATGTATAGGCACATTTCAGGTTTCCATTGTGGTAAGATAGCTTCTATTACTATTTCATTTCTTGAATTTTTCTCCTTTTATTTTGATTTGACCTTTTTCTTCATGTGCAGGATAAGACAAAGGCAAATTCGGTTTCCAGTGTGGTAATTAGCTGAACATCTCTTATTTGGTTAGGTTTATGAAGCTTCCACATTCCACTGGATAGATTTCTGGACCCTTTATTCCATAGATCTCAAGGATTGGCAGAAAGAATACTGATAGACAGTATTTTTTCAATTTTATTTTGGTTACAAGCTGATAACAAAGGTATTAAGGTGGTAATAGTTATGCTGCATAAATGATGCAACTGAGGTCAATCTTTCATCTCTTTCTTTTGATTGATATATTTATATATTGCTATCTTGCTGCTAATGATGATTGTTTATTAGCCGGTGAAATCTCTACTTCCTCAATTTAACTTGCATTCCAGAAAACCTCTTGCCGCTATTTATTTTACATGACAAAGCTGATTTGCACTGTAAAGTTTGGGTTGCTTAGATATTAGTGTCCATATATAGCAACTTTCATGAAGCATTTAAGCTGAATGATTATCTTGAAAGGTCAGGAATTTGGAAAATTTGAAATAAAGCAACCTATTTTTGCATCCTTCAATTTTCTGATGTTGCATTAATCTGTACCTTTTTTTAAAAAAAGCTCAAATTTCTTAAAAAAAACTTGCAATAATCTGTAGCTCAAATTTCTTACATGCCGGTCTAACTATGACCCAACCAACAAATTTATGCCCAGTACACGTAGCTGCACATTCACGTTCAATTTTATTTGTTTGTTGTAGAGAGTCATTGCCTTAGCTTGATTGAGTTTTTATATTTACTAGTCTACTTGTGTGCAAATAATTTGTTATCTGCATTTGCTTGGACATTCAGAGCAAAGGCGTGCAGAAACTATTAATTAAGGACTGCACATTGTGATTTCATTTGATTTAAATTGGTTATTGGACTGATATTCGTCATTAGCCTGCCTTTTTAGAGCTCACGTAAAATAGATTATTAAAAAAATTCTTTATTTTCCTAGGATTAGGTTGTGCTATAACTAAGAATGCCATTTTTTCTCATTCCTCTGGGATTATTGTTGCAATACTTGTCTGTTATTTTTTGCTCCCTCTCATGTAAGTGGTGATGATGTTGACAGACAATGGAAGCTTTGAGAAAGTTCTTTAGTTTTTTTTCCCTTAGTTCCTTTGGCTAAGTATGGAATTGTTGATGTCAATGAATTTTACAATAATGTTAGTTTTTTTGGTAATATACATCCTTGCAATTTTTTTTCAGTTCCTTTGAAAGAAGCTGAAAAGAAGCATTTAATAATGGAGAGCCTCCTTGTATGGTGCAAGTGTGGAGCTATGATTACTACTAGATTTATTTTCATAATGATGTTTTGGGAAGAATTTGGTTGGTGCCATGATATGCTGCTCGCTTTATGGAAGATATGAGCATGTGGAGAGCAGACAACACACGAATATGGTTCTCATTTCTTCAATGATTTTATTGGTAAGGTCCACCAACATATCTCATTTATACGCTAGTTTTGTTATGTGTTATTTTATCTGGCAATTCTTAACCAAGTGCTAAAACTGAAAAGCAATGCCTTAATATGTCCTTTTTCCATTTCATAGACAAATTTCTCGACCCTTTATTCTATAGATACCAAGGATTGGTTTACAAAGTACATATACCATTTCCATTTAATACTTGTATATTGACTGTTAAATGTATGGTTTATTTATTGTGATTGTGATGAGGATGATGTTTGTGCTTTTGTAGAGGCATGATGATTGGGTCAAGATCTAATTAAAGGCTATGTTACTTGGGATCTGTCAATACAGGAGAGGTTCTGCTGAAATTTTGTTAGAAAATTTGGTGAAAATTTGATTAAAAAAAGTACATCTTTTCTTGGCAAATTTGCATTTATAAGATTTATTCGGTATGTTTCCTAGAAATGTTTGAGACAAACACCTAAACAATTGTACGAGAAATTTGACAAGATTATGTTGCATTATGTTATGTTTTTGAATTAGTTGTCCACTCTCTTATCAAACGTCCTCCCTATTTTACTGGATGCTAAGGTCACTTACATTTCTATGTTATCGAGATCTTTTTTTTCTATCTATTCTTCTCTTGTCTTCTTCTTTCTTTCTTTCTTCCGTGTTGTTTGTATGGCAGTTTGCCTGATTCAGATCCTTCATGGGAAATTTCTGTCCAAGAATACAGGCGGGCTCTAGTCGAATAATGCCACCAACAATACAACCTTCCCCCTTGTCTCACTGAACGCCTACCAAACGGTACTCACTTATCTCGTTGCTCCTCTTTTTTCCTTGTAATTAAAGATTAGTGTTTCGATGTTGTGGACCTTTTATAAAATAATCGGCAATTCAATTTTCTGGATCTTGGTTTTCTTTTCTTGGTTCGCCATTGAAAAATCCATATGATTTCTTGGGTATTCATCAAGTGTAGAATTTCTTCTCCCTAAGAATAGGGATAGAGTTTCTGTTGTGTTATTGTTTTTTCATTATCTTTTCTATTTCCTGGCAAAATTCTTGGGAATTTAGATTTTTTTAGGCCTGCTGTGTTGAATTTCTTGATTTGTGTTTGTTGTTATTGTTTGCAGGTTAGTGTTTGTTGAATTTGAGAAGAAGAAGAAGATATTTCGTATTTATTTAAGAGAGGAGAGGAATCTGCAGAAGAAGGTAATTCGTATTTATTTATTGCTTATGAACTGCTTGACAAAAGTCCCCTTTTATACACTTTGGGGAAGAGCACACGTTTTGTGTGTGATCTTGACAGCCTGTAACCACAAAATATCTAGAAGAGGATTTAATTGTTTTTTCTCTTCTTAATTACAAATACACCAGAATTGAACACAAGACTTGCATGCTTCACAACAGAATATAACTGCCTCTTCTTCTTCTTCAGTGCACTTGTTAACTCTCCTTCATTTTTCTTCTCTATTAATCCAGCTCAGCAACTTACTTTCCAACAGCCTCTCCAAGTTGCTGACTGGTTTAACCCCAAGATTCAACCGTAATCTAGGTTCAACTTTGTCTTGAACACCCATTTGACTGGTTTGTCAGCAGACATATTCACCAACTCCCAAGTGTTGTTCTTCTCACCCAATTCAAATTCTGTATTCATAGCTTCTTCCCAAGCTATATCACCATCTGCTTCCTTGTAATTTTCAGATTCCACAATACTCATGTGGCACCTTGCATATACATCTTCAAGAGATCTCATTTTAACTGGAGTTGAGTTTGGTGTGGAAGGTTGGCTGTGATCTTCACTTGACTGTCCAACTTCGTGTTCAATTGGAGAATTTACACCATCTTCATGGACTTCTGCAAACCTCTCAAATTCAGATTGATACGTTTGCTCCATATGGATCTTCTCTTGTTCCAGAATCCTAGCTTCTTTGTCATAAGATTGAGCCTTAGCATTTGCAGTCTCTAGTTTCTCAACCAACACTTTAATTTCAAGCTTCAGAGACGATATTTCAGTGCCATAACTCTGCATTTTTGACTCAGCAGCCTTTAGCTCCAAATTTAAAGTAGTCAAACATTGCTCGGCATACTCAATTCTTCTGTTCTTCTCCTTTATTTCATCCTCCTTAACAACCAAATGGCTAGAAAATTCTTCCCGCAGTGCATCTTCCCTCAGTTGTGTTTCTTTATTAGTCTGTTCTTGCACATTTGTCGCCTTCTCTAAAGCAGCTTTTGTCTCTCTTACAGCAATGTCATACTTCCGTTTCCACTCAGCTGCATCTTCTTCAGTTGACCTCATTTGTTCATGAGCAGCAGCCAACCTTGCGTCAGAAGCACTTCCCTGTGACTTCAGTATTGCAATCTCTGAAGCTGCCTGCTCTTCATCAGCTGAGTCATTGGTTTTACTCATAACCTCTCTAATGAGTGCTGCGCCAGCATTTTCCATGGGATCAGGTAGCTCAATAGCTCGTGCAATTGTTACCCCATCATTAACCACCTTTGGACTTCCAAATTCATCTAAGACAACATTTCTACCCCTAGGACCAAGAGTAAGCTCAAAAGCATCATCTTCAATTTTAATTGATTCATCCTCACTGGTATGGCATTCCTCACTTCTGCCTTCTTCTATGTCAATAGAGGAAACCTTGTCCTTTATACTTGTTGCATGACAAGCATAAAATAAATTTGCAATGGACACTTCTTCCTCCTCCTGTGCACAATTTGCCAGTTGCTTGTAATCTTTGCAATCATTTGTGTTGTGTCCAAATTGATTGTATCTTCCACATTTAGGCTGACCTTTATACTTGCATATGCCAAAGTGGAATTTTTGACATACCGAACATTGAGGCTTTGTGTTTGCTTGATTACCTCCACTTTTATGATGTGAATTGTAACCACTGCTGCTGCCTTCATTTCTGTTATTCCAGTTGCAATTTTGACTGGAATTGTACTGATTACTCACATTTCTTGCTTGAGACCAGCCTGTGTGTCTTTGCTCATGTCCCTGCCACCTTAAACTAGGTGATCTTCCTTGCATGAACCTGTTTGCAGCACCTTGATTGTGGCCAATTTTGAGACTACTGAATGCTTATTCAGCTCTCGTAATTCCATCTTGTTCATCATGTAGTTTTTCTCTCTTGTCAAACACTTTGACAGAGGCTATAACCTCTTCAACCTTCAACACCTCAAGATCCCTAGTTTCTTCAATGATTGAAACTATGGATTGGTATCTTCTATTCAAGCTCATAAGAAGCTTTTGCACAATTCTGCCTTCTGGAACATCTTCTCCTAGTGATTTTAGGCTGTTTATTGTTTCGAAAAACTTAGAAAGGTAATGTTCTAAGCCTTCTCCTTCTATCATTCTCATGTATTCAAATTCTGCCCTCACAGCTTGTAATTTCACAGCCCTCACTTTCTTATCTCCTCTATACTCTCTCTTCAACACATTCCATGCTCCTTGTGCTGATTTTTCATTTCTGATTCTCGGAAACAACTCATCAGATATTTCTACTTGGATGAGGCTCAATGCCTTGGCATTTTTTATTCTGTTCTCTTTGGATGAAGCAGCCTCACCAACCTTTTTTCCTTTGGAATCGGAAGCCTCCTTAGATTCAGATTCATCTCCTTCTTTCTTTGATTCATCTGTCATAACAGAGTTTGATTCCATGCCAAACTCAACTACATCCCATAGATCAAATGCTATGAGGATTGTCTCCATCTTTACTGACCAAAACTCATAGTTCACACCATTGAACTGAGGTGTTCGTAAATCACCACTGCTCACCATTCTTCTTCTTCTTTAATTTCTGTTTAGTATGATCACAGATTGATTTTACTCCCTTCTTTGTTGATCAAGTCAGCTCTGATACCATGTTGAATTTCTTGATTTGTGTTTGTTGTTATTGTTTGCAGGTTAGTGTTTGTTGAATTTGAGAAGAAGAAGATATTTTTTAGAGAATTGGAGAAAAGAGGAATCTGCAGAAGAAGGTAATTCATATTTATTTATTGCTTATGAACTGCTTGACAAAAGTCCCCTTTTTATACACTTTGGGGAAGAGCACACGTTTTGTGTGTGATCTTGACAGCCTGTAACCACAAAATATCTAGAAGAGGATTTAATTGTTTTTTCTCTTCTTAATTACAAATACACCAGAATTGAACACAAGACTTGCATGCTTCACAACAGAATATAACTGCCTCTTCTTCTTCTTCAGTGCACTTGTTAACTCTTCTTCATTTTTCTTCTCTATTAATCCAGCTCAGCAACTTACTTTCCAACATGCTGATAGATTTTTTTAGGCCTGCTGATGGGTCTATAGTATTTTTGATATTTTATTGGTTCTTACAAGTTGAATATTTACTTAATAGAAAATATCATATTCTATTGAATAACTTTATGCTTCAGTATGTTTTGGTGTCAGTTTGTAATCTTTGGAGAATCAATGAAGGCAAAAAACTTTACCTGTCACTTTTAAGAAGAAATTGTAATTTCTTGTCCTTATCTCTGCATTTTTTGCTCTGTGTTGTTTCAAATGTATTTCAACCCTGTTGCTAGCTTGAGTATTAGTTATATTTATTACACTATTTGAATTTGTTTTCATTGTGTATTAGTTATACGTGTGTATAGACCTGAATGGCACATTTCAGGTTTCCTATGTGGTAAGATAGTTTCTATAACTATTCTCCTTTTATTTTGATGTGACCTTTTATAAAATTATGCCAAGCATCTTTCTGTGTTGTGTAGTAATTTATTTCCACAATACTTATTTCTCTTAAGGATAGTAATTTCAGCTCGACATCAATTATAAGTCAAGGTTAATCACTGATTAATTGGCTTAAATTTTAATTATTAATGTCGAAGCCTTCTTTCTATGAATGTAAAATACAATGACTGCACTTATCACTACGTACCTTTTCCGTCATTTATTTTTTTGTTTCTTTTTTATCACAGTGACTTTCTTCAACACGACCACCCTTGAAGAATTGTATCTAGATGGCAGTGCTCTCCCAATAAACTTTCTCCAGAATATTGGACAATTGCCTACTCTTGAAATCTTGTCTGCTCGTGATGGTAACCTCACTGGCACCCTACCCACTCAAGGTAAATCAACACCTCTCCCATCTGCCTATAATTACATGATCAATGAAGGATACTCAATTTCATGGATAGTTTTAACATGATTAGAGATAAACTAATTCTACAGGCTTGGACGGATTGAAGAATGTGGAACTGTTATATCTCTCTGGAAATAAGCTAGAGGGTTCACTCCCAGATTGTTTGGGAAACTTGTCATCTCTACGAGAGCTAGATGTTTCTAGAAATTGGTTCACTGGGAATATTGCCACCGGTCCTCTAAACAGCCTTATATCCCTTGAGTTCTTATCACTATCAAACAACCTCTTTGAACTCCCACTTTCATTCAAGTCCTTCAGTAACCACTCAAAACTCAAGTTCTTCATATGTGGCAGTTGCACTCTAGTAGAAGACCGAGCTAGCTTTCCGATTTTCATTCCAAAGTTCCAGCTGATATTTTTCAGCTTGTCAAATAGTACATCCAGCTGAATCATTCCAAGAGTTGTTCGAAATTTATGCCAAATAATTGCTGAGGCCCGCCACATGATGAGCAGGCTAAGAGGGAGCGTGAGGTGTCTTGGAGAAGAGGAACCAAATCAGCGCTTTATATTAGTTTTTTGTATATATATATATATATATACAGAAAAAACATGACCTAGGATTTTTGAAAAAACAAAAAAATAATATAAGTGCTCTTAAATATTTTTAATATAATATGAAGAATAAATCTTATAAAATAATACAAAATAATTGCATTTTAATTCTAATTTTGTCCTCTTCTGTTTAAGCTTATTTCTTATAAAAATTTGATTGTTGAATTTTAGATTGTTTATATAAGAAAAAAAAAACATATTTCATATTTGATATTACTGGGGATAAAATGCAACTTACAAACAAAATGGGTAGAAAACTTTACCCAAGTTATCTACAATCAAAAAATACATGGACCACTTCCCTTGCGTTTTGATTACACTGTTCCTCTTAAGCGGGAAAAAAATCTAACAAATTTGATCAATTAAAATTTCATTAATTAAATATTAAAATAACTAATTACAACACAAAAAAATAGTTTTCTACATAAGAAAAAGCCTAGCGCAACGTGTAGGCAAATCACCTCGTATATCCTATGACAACATGTTAATTAGCACTTTGTCATGTTTTATGTATTTGGAGTAGAGCCCACCAAAAAATCATTCATTGAAGAGAATACTTGAGGCTAGATTAATTAATCATCATCAATCAGAAGATGATGACGCTAAGCTTATAAAGCATAAAAACAATAACCAAAATATTAAGTCCTAATCTTTTTTTTTATCAAATGTAAGTATATTAAGACCAAAGATAAACAAAACTGGAGAGCAGAAACAAGAGGGAGCTGAAAAGGGAACATGCTCCTAATCAGCAAACTAAAGGGAAAAACAACAAGAAAACAAACTCAACCATAAAAGGGAACACATCAAGCTCGCAGCAGAGCAAACTAACTGAAATACCATACAAGCGGACCCAAAAAGAAGTCCACAACAACCCACCAAACCCACAAGACCTGCAAACAGCTCAACCAACATCTATTGAGAAGTGGTCTTTTCCATGGAAGTGAAACACTGTGAAGAACAAGACCTGAAATCTTCGGAAAATCTTCTCAACCGAGGTGAAAGAATTATCAAAAAGCCGTTTATTTCTCTCTTCCCAAATTAGGTAGACTGCAATACCCAGGGAGGCTCTTCTCATTCTGTATTCCATTCTTTTCTTCTTAGGAGTTAACCCTCGGATAGCATTGGATAGAGTAGACATCCGACGATGGATATGAAGCCAACGAACAATGTTACCCCATAGAGTTGAAGTCCAATGACACCTAAAGAACAAATGATCATGTGATTCCTGATCCTGATTACATAGCACACAGCTAGTATCAGGAGGAATGAAAGGCATGCGATCCTTAGTTTTAAGCTTCCCAAGCATTGCAAGCCACAAAACAAAACAGTGCTTCGGCAAGGACCATTTCTCCCACACCACCGTATCCCAGCGGATCATGCAGCCTTTCACCCTAAAGTGCTCATAAGCATTAGCTAAAAAGCAACCAGTGCCAGCATACCAGCCATTCATAGTGGAGACAACAGATGAGCTACTACCGAAATCATGAAGCAGTTGGTCCTTTAAGGAAATTAGAGATTTCCAAAGAGGAGAAGAGGTTTTAACAACCCGTGCTTCCTAAATTGATAAATTAGGGAGAAAGTAATGTTGAATCCATTTAATCCAGAAGGAATCAACTTTCTGATGGATATTCCATATATTCTTAACCAAGAAACTCTTGTTTCGGGCTTTTATGTCAAAAAGCCCCACCCCTCCTTGCTTAGGCATACAAATATTTTTCCAATCAACTAGAGCAGAGTGAGAGTTTTGAATATTCCCTGACCATAAGAAGTTCCTGCAAATACGAATAATTCGCAAAATGACTGTTTCTGGAAGAGGGAAGATGCTAATCCAAAACTGGACCATGCCATAAAGGACGGATCGTAGAAGCTCTAGTCTGCCTGCAAAAGAGAGATGCTTGCCCACCCAATTCTGAACCGCACCCTCAAGCTTATGAAGCAGAGGAGAAAACTGACTGACCTGGAGTCGATGAGGGCTAATAGGCACACCAAGGTATTTGAAAGGGAAAGTCCCTTCATCAAAACTTGTTTCATGGATTCTCTCTTGCCGCAGGCATTCACCAACTCCTCCAAAATATTTGGTCCCAATCTATTATGAGCCATTGTCTTGTTTAGAAACTTTCCATTGAAAAGAGAAAGATAACGTAAAATTGAATTCATCATGAGTAATCAAAATGAGATGTAATGGATCTTCTTCATGGAAATAAACCATGATGCTACTCTAAGTGGATCTTTAAAACAAAGATGAAAGTTCATGGACTATTAACAAATATAAAACTAAACTTGTTAAAGTTTTTAGTAACACGGTGTGAAACATTTTGACACATTCACTTATGTCAAGTATAATTTCCATATAAATATCAATAGCAATTACAACTACGAATAAACTTGAAATACATCAAATGAATGTAAAAGCAACTTTCTCAAATGATAACGTTGAATATGAGGTTTATATGGAACAAATTTAGTGTAAACCCCGGGAAATAAATGCAGGTGTAAATTATATACTAAATAAATGGGAAAAAAGTGGAAGAATCATGAACAAATTTAAATAAAATGAGATTCAGAAAAATTGGATTTAATGTCCAGTTGAAATATTCGAGATATTGTAATTTTAACTCGAAATTAATTGAGGCTAGTTTAAAATGAAAGAATGATTTAAAAGAGAGATAGAATAGGTTGAGGGGGACGAATTGAAAGAAATGTAAACACTAGGATTTAATTATAAGAAGAGAAGATGTGGGGCAAAAAAACATTTAAAGGAAATGGGGACCGAGTGCAAATAAGAGAAATTGACGGGTATAAATACCCCTCTCTTTTCTCTTATTCTGGCTTTCAAATCAAATCAATTTTGTACAAAATGTACTTTTATAACTCCCATTATAGTGAAAAATATGGGAAGAGGTCGAAATGCAATCTCTGAGCAACTTTAAGAGAAAAGAGATGTGAGAGGTCCTGAAGCGATGATGTTAGACTTGTTAAAGAAAAAAAACTATGTTATAAATAGGTGTTAATAATAATATTGGATTGGCAGATGTTATAAAAATAAAAATGAAAGAATAACATATTTAATGCTTATTGGATTGTTTTGGTGTGGTTATTATCGTCTACTGAAAATAATTTATGAGAGTTTCATGTAACTGCAAGAGGGACTACGAGTGTGGTGCAACAACAACAATAAGAGACCACGAGCTGAGCATCCACAATAGGGAGGTGATTTGTGCCTATATTTTCAGAATGAAAATGTATCAATTATGCTTCAAGCCTTGGTGGAAGTTTGAAAAGATTTGATTTATCAGTAAGATGGTTTAAGGCATGTGTGTCAAGGAAGTCAGATTCATGTGTAAAACTATCAGGTTATGGCAATAGTGCCATTATAGACTGTATCGAATGAAAGAAACTTGGTAGTGACTAACATATATTTAGTGTATGTTAGGATTAGTATAAAGGGATCACCAAAAATGGCTAACATACATTTTAGTGTATGTTAGGATCCTGGATAAGGGGATCGTCATGAATAAATGTTGTACATTCAGTGCATGTTAGGATCCCGGGTATGGGGATCACTATACGCAGGCTATTATACATCGAGTGTATGTTAGAATCCTAGATATAGGGATGATGGTGCAATGTTTAATACACATTCATGTATGTTGGTTTTTAAAATAAAAAATGGAATCAATGAATATCCTCAAATAAATGAGGAGGTATGTCAAGGACCCGGGAAGGGTTCTTCTATGGTTACTGATGTCGATAGGATGAAGAGGGTATTTAGAATCAGCACTACATAAGTGGGGATGTAACAACCCAAATTTTATATATATATATATATATATATATATATATCTAACACATATGGTACCGGAAATCAGCGAACCTGATTACCTCACATCATCAGAATATCATCCATAATATATATCTAACATTTCATTAAAAGTGGATTTTACATAAACATGTAGTATTATGGTTGCATTCCTATACTACTAATAGCCATTACGAATTTACACAAAAGGGTCTAATAAAAGTTGTGTTTTGTACATTGATTCACACAAAATACATTGTGATTTAGAATGCATCTACATGATTCCTTGCAAAAGTTGGTTCCCGTGTATCGGGTTCCTTAGACATCTCGTGGATGTGACGTCCCTACAGCAATACAAAACATTTAAGAAAATGTAATTACTTAATGATAATTATAATGGTAACTAAACGGTCTAGCAGTTACAGCAGGCATTAACATTTATAATTTCTTCATGTACTTGGTACAATAGCTTGTAATACATATAAATGCATTAACTTAATAGTAACATGTCCGAGACAATAACATGTCTCAAGCACTAACAGTAACAAGTCAAACAGTAACAGCTCAAATAGTAACAGATCAACCAGTAAGCTAATCAATCATTCATGCCGGTCATCCATTGGGATGCCATTAGCCGAAGCTAATCAATCATTTATACTGGCCATCCATTTGGATGCCATTAGTCGAAGCTAATCAATCATTCATGCTGGTCATCCATTGGGATGCCATTAGCTGAAGCTAATCAATCATTCATCCCAGTCATCCATTCGGATGCCATTAGCCGAAGCTAAGCAATCATTCATATCGGTCATCCATTCAGATGCCATTAGCCGAAGCCAATCAATCATTCATGTCGGTCATCATGGGATGCCATTAGCCGAAGCTAATCAATCATTCATCAACATTTACACTTTCAACAATCATTCTCAACACAACCATAATTAATAACCCGTCTATCCTTTTAAGGCATATTCACTGAGGTTAATCGTTCATTCACCCCGGTCATCCTTTTCAAATGCCATTAGCCAAAGATAGTCAATCATTCATTCCGGTCATCCATTCGGATGCCATTAGTCGAAGCTAATCAATCATTGATACTGGCCATCCATTTGGATGCCATTAGTCGAAGCTAAGCAATCATTCATGTCGGTCATCAAGGGATGCCATTAGCCGAAGCTAATCAATCATTCATCAACATTTACACTTTCAACAATCTGATATAGGTTCTTACACAATAGAGTAATATTCATTGTTGCGACGACGATTTTGGGACGCGCCCCGCGTTCACCCCGGGATTCGGGGAGAGAAACGGCGCGCGGTGAAAATGGGGTTGTTTATAACCGTAAAATTTGCAATTATAATTCTCAGGAGTCGCCACCTAGTATTAAGGTCACTAGGAACCTACTGGTCTGCGAGAGTCTTGGGTAAGGGGACTGGTTGCGTAAACGGAAGGTATTAACAACCCTTGTACGCCTTACCTAAGGTAAGCTGCATTGTTGTTTGATTGTTTTTTGTCTGCGAGTGTACTTTACAATGTAATTTTACACTGCAGTTGAAAATATTTTTTATTATCTACGGATGTACTTCACAATGTAATTTTACACCGTAATTAAAATCCTTTTTTAATCTACGGATGTATTATACAATGTAATTTTACACCGTAGAGAAAATATTTTTTATCTGCGGGTGTATTTTACAATGTAAATTTACACCGCGAATGCTAAAAAAAAATTGTTAAATTATTTTTGACATTTTGGCCGACTTCCAATGGATAATTTTAAACTAGTTACCATATTCAAATTTCGTTTTAAAAAAAAATATGGAAAAACATGCAACATATCTTTTACAAAAAATACAATGAGAAAAGTTTTGGAATCCGGCCGTATGAACAAAAAAAAAATACATTTTTTATATTTTTGAATTTTTTGTAGTAACAATAATGGTAAAAAAAATACTTTTCTTTTTTGTCAATTTTTATTTTTATTTTTTATATTTTTTTCCTTTTATATATATATATATATTTTTTTGGGGTTGGGGTGTCACCATCTGTGGTGACAATTCGACTTTAGTGAACTGGGCTTCCTGCTTTCATATAATTGACTTAAAAATTCAAACCAGTTTCCGACAATTTCATTCTCTTCAATTGAGCCCGAATTAAATTCAGGAAATTGATTTCTCATTAACTAAGCCCTTGATAAAATTAATTTGACCAATTTAAAGTATAATTAAGTCATTGCACTTAATTAAATCCTTCAATTGGACCTTAAATTAATTCTTGATCATAATTAAACTTTAAATTTGTTGACAATTAAATTGAATCAACCCATAAAAAATGTAATTATGTCGTTTAACTTAGTTTTTATACAGATTCATCCAACGATAAATTATTTTTACCTTAAATCTGTATTTTCCTCTATTTTTGGAACCAAAGAGATAAGATTGGACTCGCGACAACAACCAAAATTTTCACATCGATTTTTTTTCTACCCACGCCGACTCCTTTTATTTTATTTTTGTTATTTTTATTTTATTTTGGGGAGTAACCCAAAAATTGGGTTACGACATTCATATTAAAGTATTTTCTTATTCGATGTATGAAAAAGAAAGGTGCAAGTCACCTACCTGCTCCACCCGTGGGTCGTTCCTGTCTCGACGACTGTCCAATCCCGACCGCACCACCTACAACATCAATGGTCATAATCAGTACATTGGTATTTTTGAATCACTTTCATCATCACACTCATTTAAAGAGTTCATATGTTCACATTCAAGTGTTTCACATTTTACAATCAAAATCCATAGTGGAAGTTTGGTGGTCTTATTCATGTCAAAGACAAACCCGGAGTGCCATTGCTGTAGAATAATGGCTTTCCCCCTCCCCCTAACATCCAAGGTCCATTTTCAAGAATCTTTTGTAATTCATTTCCTGTTTTAAAATGAAACATTGTAAAAACATTGGCCAAGGATGTCACATCCTCAAGGCCAAACCTCTTCCATATCCTGTTAGCAATTGAATTCATAGCATGAAAAGAAAATTTATTCCCGAGAAAGAAACCTACCAGGCACCGGCACCAATCCACAACGAACTTCTCACATAAACTACCATTCAATTGAAGACGAGAAACAATCAACTTCCGAGGGCTAGGGTTGAGAGTGCACCGAGTGTTAGTGTTGGTAACTCTTATCTTGTCGGCCCAAGCTCCTTAAACTGGAGAGCTATTGTTCAACATACATATCTCCCTGCTGGACTGTAAATTTCTCATCTCCACTGTTCATAACATTAATCACACTCAGTAGCACCACATACTTAAATTTTAGCTTCATCCAACGGTGATATGAAGCAAAAATAGCAGACGGCTCTGACTGGCAGAAGGAAGCAGATTTTGCTATTTTCTTCAAAAGAATACTCACCTCTAACGGAGAAACACCAGGAGAATTCCTTCGGTGAATATGTAGTAACAACCAAGGCGAACACAATACTCAAAAATAAGCTTGATCCAACGGTATGAAAAGTCTAAACTTAGTCGGCGGCGCAACACATTTGAAAAGAGTCCCAACAAATTCTAGAATTCATTCAAAATGTAATATCTCTCAAATGGTAAGAGATATTTAAAATCCCTACGGGCATCATGTATTCCGTATAATGAATTAAAAAGTACCAAAAAAGCAGAGTAATCCAACGGCGGACGGTGGAGAAACTATCTGGCAACTCTGACGGGATTGAGGGGGTTTCCAGAAATCTTCAGATGATTGCATTTCTCAAACGGCGGCAGATAATTACAATCCCTCCCATAAGATGCTAGATAATAGTGAGCTTCCCAACATATCCAAAACTCAGCCTAATCGAACGGTGGCCGGCCGAGATATGGCTGTCGGAGCACAACCCCTTCTTCTCTTTTTCTCCCTAACCTCTTTCTAACTTATCTCCCCCCCCCATCTCCTTCCTTTTTTCTTTTCCCCCACCTCTTCTCTTCTTATAATTTAAATCATAATCTTTTTATTTATTTCAATTTCACCTTCTCCTCAACTTATTTTATTTCTCTTTTAATTTAACACTTACATTTATTTCCCGGGGTTTACAGGGGAAGTTAGTTTATGTTGTTGATTATTATAATTACGTATGATTGCATACCATGGGTTTAATAACTTTAATATTATTTTTTTTCAAATTTTCCTTATAGAATTATCTCATATTTCCTTTTCAGGTCCATCATCTGCATGTCAAGAGTAAATCTATCATTTCTTAGATTTTTGTATCTATTAGTATTTTTGAAAAGATTGGAATGTAAGAAAATTAAAACTTTTTGTCATATTCTATTAAATGTGTTTGGATTTATCTTGACTTTGGTGCAAATTATTCATTATTGTTAAATGTATGATTTGTTTATTGCGATTGTGATGAGGATGATTTTTGTACTTTTGTAGACCCGTAATGATTGGATCAAGATTGAATTAGAGGTTATGTTATATGTCAATCGATATATACCTCCCTGTTGACTGCCAGGAGGAGGTGAAGAGAGGGAAAACAAAAGAAGAGGCAACCAATACGAAAACAAAGAAAGTGCAAGAAAAAAACAAAGTGGAAGAACATCCATTAAACCAACACATCACACCTTCATCATCTTTAGAGAGAGTAGCAACAAGATAAGAAAGACAAAGACAAGCACCAACTCTACTGGTGTTTTCTCCATAACCAATGATCATCGATCGTGCACAGGAGCTCCAGCATCATCGTCTTTGCCCGTCAGTTGCCAGGTAAGTTTCCCTGCATTTCTCTTCACTTTGCATTTTAATTACATAGTCGTTGTGCATGCCTTTGTTTTAATGTTCAAGTTACTTATAACTCACTTGAACAGTAACAAGGAGGCATGCGTAACGAAGCTCAGGTGTGCCTCTTGTTTGCCCATCTAGTAACTGGTTTAGGCAAGTGACCCGGCTCTATCCTTTTTTTCTTTTTCTTCTATGAAATAAAATAAAGAGAAAGATAATTATGATTTTTTGGACTTATTTATTTTAAAGTCTATATTTTCTTATACTATAAAAAAATAATATCAATCTTGTGTTTAGAATGTTTGGTTTTCAGCACAATGCAGCAAATATACATACATATACATATATATATATATATATATATATATATGTGTATACATACACATACATATACATGGACAATACCGTAAAATATCTTGAGCATTCCTTTTTTATTAAAAAAATATTCAAATTTTAAAAGACAAGTTTTTTTAGAATGGCTTTCATAAACACAGAAATTATTTTCTTGCATTTTGGGATTTTACAGCATGTTTGGAATTCCAAAGGGTGTTGTCAAATATTCCAAAAAAACCAAAAAATTGTAGTTTTGGGGAATTAATATATTAATCATTTTTTATATTTGGGTAAAAAAAATCCAAAAAGGGTTACTATCCGAAATATTATTAGAGATAATTTGCTATTTTGCATTAATATTTGGATAAAAAATCCCTAAGTGGTAACCAAAATACTTTTCTAGGAATAATAAGTCAATATTAGTTATTTAATCAACACATCTTTGTAAGAAGCCTGATTATAATTGGAAGCATTTCAATTTTTAATTCCATGATTTTTAAGATGTGAAAGTTTGAAACACTAAGGCAAAAATAGGCTTTTAAGGTGCTCTGAATTTCATTAGATTTCTAAATTTTTGTTCCTCTTCCTTGCTATTTACGATTCGCGAGCATTTGAGATACTAAATGGGAAATACGATTCACGAGCATTTGAGATACTAAATGGGAAAATGAGCTTTTTAGCATAATGAATATCCTTAGATTTCTATCATAGATGTCTTTTAATTCATAGGTTGTATATTTTTTTCAAATCAAACACAAATTTCAAGAGATCTACATCATTTCTCCTTGACACTATATAGTTTATTGTTTTCAATCTTTATAGTACCATTTGCATTGAGAACCTGTTAGTTCTATAAATTAAGTGGATAAATTATGACCCATCACCCTCGGATAATAAACCGACATACAATTCATCGACATTGAAAGTACCATTTGAGGCCTTTTTTGTGTTGTACAGTGGTTAGTGTTGCTTTCGGTTGTCCTAACCCTGATCGTGACCTCAAGTTATCTTGAAGAATCAAGAAAATAAAAAATATAACAAAAGTGTATGCAAGAAAATAAATTAATGTCAAAACAAAAAAAATATATTATTAGCATTAAAATTTTTTTTGAAAAAAACATATAAAAAAATTATTACCATTATTCTTTCAGACTGGCCATCTGTCTAGGGGTGGAATGCCGTGCTCAGATTCACCTCAGTTCCCAAAGCTCGTGGTAAGCACGACCATAACCTTGAAGTAAATCTCGGGTCTTGATTTGACACAATTGATATGGGAACTCCATGCAGTCTAATGACTTCGTTCACATATAAATTGGCCAACTTGTCTATGGGGTTTGTCATTTTGATGGGTAAGAACAAAACTGACTTTGTCAGTCGATCTACCACTACCCATCTAGCATCATTGCCCTTTCTCCCTTTTGGCAATCCGGTTACAAAATCCATGGCTATATTTTCCCATTTCCATTCTGGAATTGGTAGTGGCTGTAATTCTCCAGCTGGCCTTTGATGTTCTATCTTCACCTGCTGACATATCCAACATCTTGACACATATTCTGCTATCTCCTTCTTCATATTCAACCACCAGTAATATTCCCTGAGATCTCTATACATCTTGGTGCTCCCAGGATGGGTTGTAAACCAAGATTCATTAGCTTCCTTCAATATCTCCCCCTTTAGGTTCTTATCATCAACCATATAAACCTGTTTTCCCATCACAACCAACCCTACCGGCAACATTTGAAAGGACAACTCCTTGCCTTGCTTTATCTTTTCCTTAATTTTCTCTACACCTTCATCTACTAACTGAGCTTCTAGAACTTTATCTCCTAACACTGATTTGATGTTTATATGAGCTAGTAGTGACTCTTCAAGACCCACATTTAGTTGAATTCCCATCCTTTTCAATTCCATCACATTTGCTTGTTCTGAAGTTAGGGAAATGGAAACCTCAATTTCCCTAATTGGAGGCAGTCCTGGTAATTCCGTTGGAAACATGTCTAAGAACTCTTTTACAACAAGAATATTTGTTAATTCAATGCTCCCCTTCTTCAATTCTCTTACATGAGACAACCAGGCAGGGCATCCTTTTTTAATCAATTTTCCGGTCATCATGACCGAGATTTTAGAGTTTGGAATCACCTTCCTCTCTCCCCTGAATACTACCCTTTTTCACTCATATCTTGGAGGTTTACAGTCTTTGTGAAACAATCCACTTGTGCTGCTTTATGTCTACTAAACCAATCCATTCCCATTATTAAGTCAAAATCATCTAATGCTAAGGGCATGAGGTCCGCCATTAGCTCTAACCCCTCAATGTTTAGTATCACTCCCCTGTATACCTCATCAATATTTATATTTTTCCCCAAAGGTGTACTAACTACCATTCCCACATTCAATCTATCTTGTAACATATTTAAATTTTTAATAATCGGTGAGCCACAAAAGAATGACTAGCCCCGAGATCAATTAAAGCATAAACTTGTATGAAACTCAATTGTAGTATACCTGCTACAACATCTGGCATTGCCCCCACATCTTCCTGGGTCATGTGGTATATTCTGCCCCGAGTCCTTTCCTCCAGCAGTCTAGGTCGGCCTTTATTGGCACTTGTCCCTGACTGAGTGAGTCGTACAGGTCAATCAACTATTATTGACTGTTGTTGGCTTTGAGTAGCCATCCCCTGTCCCTGTACTCCTCCAGTAACTCTATGTGGACATTCCTTCTTCCTATGACCCATTTCCCCACAATGGAAACAACTTCTTCCCAAGTACTGGTAGTCCCTCCATGGATGCCCTTCCCCTCTACAAATATAACATCTCCTTGGTGCAGCTAAACAATCCACGAGGTGTTTTTGATTATATCTCATGTATATCGGGTAGACAGGTCCTCTTTGCTCCATGGACCCCCTTATAACAATTGTCCCTTGGCAGGTCTGCCCTCTCAAGGATCCCCTAGGATTAAATCGTCTAACTCCTCCTGAACTTCCACCATGAACAAAACTCTCCCTTTTTTCAGTAATGGGCCGAATGATGACCCACTCTTTCCTTTTGTCGGAGGAGGGTTCCTCCCTATAGGAGGTGTGAAATCCCTTCTCTTGAATCCCATGGTCTAACTCTGCTGCTTATTGACCTGGGTGTGTCATTCATTACCCTATCTATTCCTTGAGAGGCTCGCACTAACTCTCGAACTGACTGAAATGGCATAGACACCAAAATTAATTTTAGCTCCTGCCCGAGTCCATCCCAAAACCATTCCACTCGATGATGCTCAGTGGGGAGATGAGTATTTGCAAAGATAGATATATCCTGGAACTTCCTTTCATACTCTAGGACGGTCATATTCCCCTGTTTCAAATCTAGAAACTCCTGCTCTTTCTCTTTTCGATGATGCCAGTAGTAATATCGTTCCTCAAATTCTTCTCGAAAATTTATCCACTTCAATTCTTCACCTGCCCTTCTTTCTCTAATGGTCTCCCACTAGGAGTGGGCACTCTTTGTTAACAATTGGGTCACACAGTCTACCCGGGTTTCCTCTGGCACGTGCAACTGATTTATAACCCTTTCTACCTTCCTCATCTAATGCCCTGCTACTTCAACGTCTTCTTCCCCTAAATAGGTCGTGCAACCTATTTCGCGCATGCCTTTCACCCATTGAACTAGGGTGACTACTTTTTCTACCCGAGGAGGGGCATGGTATGTTCCTACGACCATCCCTCCTCCTACTGCTTTGACAAATTACTCGAGAAACACAGAGTCAGAAAAAGGGATTCGGGACGGTCGTCGATGTCATTGGCGGTGGCCTGTCTTTCGATCCTTGGCCACTTGGTGTTTTAGCTGGCGACACTTCTGCCCGAGAAGTAAAAGGTTCATTATGATGTCCCCCTAAATCTCCCTCCTCTAAATGGGTCGATGCCATAGATTGACGGGAGGCAGTATCCATTAATGGATCCCTTTCGGTTTCATTCCCAAAAAATGAGTAATACTCTCTTTCTTACACGAGGGACGAGATAGACCTTACGGTTTGCTGTGAACGAACCATCCTAAAACATTTTTTTTCTAGAATTGCATTAGTATTTCAATCCCTAAAATTACAACCAAATGTTCTGATACCAACTATAACAACCACAATTTTTTTATCACTAGAGTTGTAACATGACCCTAAACAATAACATTTCTCAATACAGTACATGTTTCGAAATAGTAACAAGTCTTAACACTAACAGTAACAGGCTCGATCAGTAACAGGTCACAACAATAACAGGCCCGGAAACAGTAATAGTTCCAAATAGTAACATATCACAACAATAACAGGTCTGGAAACAGTAACAGTTTCAAACAGTAACAGGTCACAACATAAATAATAACCATACATTTAGCATCATTCAACCATTTACACTAGAGTTGATATAAACCCATTCACATGTAGTAACATATATATACATATACATTGGAGATAACACAATTTATTATTCTAAGATAATCTAGTACTTTCTAATATCCTGAGCGTAGGTTGATACATTTAATATTACAGAAACAAAATTTACAAATATACTATTCTATACAATTTACATGTTCTTTTACATAACAAAATTTTACCATAACTCCCTAAGTTCCTATCTTATACAAAAAGGAAGTAAGGCTTAAAATCTATTCCTCACGACAATGGGAAGAACTTGCAAAATATAGATTTTTTGTTATGAATAAAACAATTAAGTAAATACTAGTAATTTACAAAAGAATTTGAACAACATATCCATCAATCTACTTAGATCATATGAGCTTCTAGAACACCACCATATACGCCCTTTTAAGGTTATATAAAAGAAGATTTAATTCATTTGACTGCTTCTTTCCCCTTTTTCACATCGAAAAAACTATAGTTGACACTAATGACCTCCAATAGTGTCTCTAGTTACCCATCCTGAAATCAACTAATCAGTTTCATGAACTTGTTGTCACGAACATAACTGTTGATGTCATTAACTATATAAATATATATGCTTTCATATCATAAAGCTAATCAAGTCTATAAATTTTGTTGATATTGACGTCACCCGCCGATATCATTAACTATTTTGAAACCGAATAGCTAATCAAGTTTATACATTATCATCCTTTAACTTTTCAATTCATTTATAGTCCAAATAGACATCATGAATTCAATTTTTTATTACCATTTATTCTCTTATTTTATTTGCTGAAGATCAAGACATATTTTATGAAGGAAAAGGGACAATTTCTACACTTAACATGGTTAAATTTTTGTTATTTTCTCAACTTAGCCGAAACTGTTAACACAAGTGACAGCTTGACCTCTCCTCAGAGTTTTACCCATATCTGGAGTTCCAGAACTCCAAATTAGACGGGGTTGGGCCCATTGGAAATCTAACACTCCCAGATACAACTTGTATGAAGGGACCCTCCCTGAATTATGTATTTTCAGGTCCAAATGTCCCTAAGAAACAGGGAAACAAAACTGCCCTGTTTTGAAAAAAAAAGAGAAAGTATCTCCAATTCATTTTCAATCCTTGATTTCTCATCAACAACAACCATGTCTTCACTTTATTCATGAAATCCTACTCATTTATGCATTTTCCTAATATTTTGTGTTAAAAACCCTAATTCTCAAATCAAGAAGAATCATGAACTTCTAATCAAATTGAAGTTAATTTCATAGAAATTGGAATTAGAACTCCTTACTTGGATTAAATCTAACAATTTTGGAAGAATCTTAGCCTTCTTCTCCTTGAAAATGCCCAACCACTCTTCTCCCTCTTTCTTCCCCAAATTCTTCACTTTGTTCTTGTTACTTCTCCACGCAATTGTGTTCTTCCACTTTAGAAATCCATGACTTGTATGGGTTTACAATTTTTGGGTATTTACTCTTGCTTTTTATGAAGTGAATTTTGAAATTCTTCCTCCCCTCTTTCTTCTAGTTTCATCTGGATATGGATGAGAGCAGAGATGGGTATTTATAGTCCCTTTTCCTCTTAATTATATTTTGACCCCGTTTTTTTTTTCCGGGTTTCACATGAATCTACCACAAACCCAGGGGACTGTAGTGTATGATGACCAGGAGGAGAGAGAAATCCATGGAAGACCCCTGTCGGCACTGTTTTGTTTTTGTTTTACACGTGAGTGTTTTAATTATTGCACTGTAGATTCACTAGTAAAAAAATGATATTACCCCTAGTTCAGTCACTATTCACAAGGTAAAGGGAGGGGTAAACTAGCATTTGTATTGCGTAAAAATATGCAGAAAATATGAGAATACCTCCAAACATATAAAGTGTTTCTCCGAGCTCTTTTAGCTTTTCTTCTAATTACACACCAAGAATAGAAATTTATTAAAAATATAAATTATCTAATCTTTTCTCAATATTGTATGTTGTTGGGTTTTTTTTACCAAGGAAAGTAGTCAAAAGATCCTTTTGACCAAGTAGATTGCAAGCAGTTTTTGTTCTTCCAAATGATTTTTTCCCACTTTGAATTTTTCATGAAAATTGTAGTCCTATACGTATAAATGAATTTGAGTTTTTGAATCGTTAGATTTTGATATCAGAAACTCAAGATATTCCTGTTTGAATGTGTAGTGTAAAAGTAGAGAATCATGTCGTGAGAAGGATTTGTATTTCAGAGACCCAATTTAATTTTTCGAGGTTTATCAGGATAATCAAACATAAATTTAAAATTGGAAAGTTAATTAGTCTTTTTATAAAAAAAAAAACAAGGGCTGGATAGGAAAAAATCACAATAATTTTTCTAAAACTCCAAGGGTATTTGAGATAGCGGTGACTTGCACTCTTTTCTCAAACACAATTTATCATTGTATGAACTTTAGTGTAAGCTTGTGGACCTCACAACAAAACTCAAATGAAGAGAAGCTATTTTCTTCTTCTTTTCACATGAAAAAATGGTTAGAAGAGATAACAAACATTATTATGGATTACTTATTGTCATTAAGATTTATGGACAAAAATAGATTTTAAAATGCCCCTAATTCTTTTCCTTGGATAGTCTCCACCCTCTTCAATATCAACACTCTCCCTCCATAATTGTTTTCAAGAGTTGATCATCTATGAACCAAATCCTTTCTTGTAGAAAAAGCTAGAGAATCCACTAAACATCTAGTAATCTTATAATGATACGGTTGTTTTTGAGCACTAGGTTTTTTAATTCGTGGTTGTAAGCAACTTATTAGTTACATGGTCTATGTCGTGACGATGATTTTTTCGCACTTCGCGCACCACCATCCTCCGGGATTTGTGGGAGACAACAGCGCATGGTGAAAATGAGGGGTGTTTTTTATAGTTGCAAAATTACAACTATAAATATCAGGAGTCACCACCTAGTATTACGGTCACTAGGAACCTATTGTGTGGTATTTAAATTACAACTATAAATATCAGGAGTCACCAACTTTAAATGAGTGTATGGTTAGTTTTGGTTGATTGACCCTAAAAGTGACAACTTAGGTAGCCTATCTAAGTCAAGTTAGATATGAGACGGAAAATAAAGAAATCCATTAACACAAGTTATAATCTAAGTCAGTTAAATAAGCTGGTTTTATTTGAATGGTATGGGGAAAAAGAACAACGATAGGGAACCGAAAAAAACGTATATAATTTTTTTTAATCAATGAGGATCAAAATAAATACAAATAATAATACATTATGAACTTGGAATGAAGGATGTAATTAAAATATCGTCACCATTTTAATTCACGGCCGTTACATTAACTGTCAATTTGCACAAGACACAACCTATCTCTCTCTGATTTGTTATCAATTATGAAGTAATAGCGAACAACATTAGTTGGCTTTTCTTGGCGGGAAGAATATCACGCTTTTAAAATTCCCAATCACGCAGGGCACACAAACAAACTATCACCCGACCGTTACACAGAAACAAATATCACCCCACCGTTATATATATGAGAAATATCACTTGGACTTTTTCTACTAAAATCACTTCTCTCTTCTTCTTCTTCTTCTTCTTCTTCTCCTGTCTTCTTCTTTCTTTCTTTCTTTCTTTCTTTTGTGCTTTTTGTATGGCAGTTTGCCCCTAGTTTAGTAGTGTTTCAGATCCTTCATGGGAAATTTCGGTCCAAGAATACGGGCGGGCTCTACTCGAATAATTTTTGAACGCCTTCCCCCTTCTCTCACTGAACGCCTACCGAACGGTATTCACTTATCTCGTTGCTCCTCTCTATTTTCCTTGTAATTAAAGATTACTGTTTCGATGCCGTGGACCTCTTATATATATATATATATAATCGGCAATCAATTTTCAGGATCTTGGTTTTCTTTTTTTGGTTCGCCATTGAAATATCCATCCGATTTCTTGGGTTTTCATCAAGTGTAGTATTTCTTCTCCCTAAGAATAGGGATTGAGTTTCTGTTCTGTTATAGTTTTCTCATTTTCTTTTCTATTTCTTTTCCTGTCAAACGGAAGGCTATGCAATGGGTTTTCCTCGAATTGATTGATCTACGACATGTTATTTTTAAGGAACAAATTCGCTGGTTATTTTCAAGAGGCAATTCGGTGTTCTTTGAAATGGTGTATCCAATACCTCTAATCTCTGTTTTTCTTATTGTGATCCCTCAAGGTAATTTGTTTTGCGCAAAATGCCTTTTATTGCAGCCATCACTTTTTAGATTTTATTCTTATGATGTTGTCATAAAACATGAATTTGAGCCTCACTACGTTCCTTGTAATGAAATGGGCAATGACAATGGTTTTTTTTTTGTTTAGTTCTGAGAAAGGGACTCACATGTTCCGGTTTGGTAGTATGTGCTAAATTTTTGGGATCAGTACTTCTTTAAAACACTTTCATGTTCCACAAATGTCGAAATCAGACAGAAAATCCATGAGTTGGCTGTTGATAGGAACCATGCCTTAATGATCTGCTGCTAATTTCCCATTCCCAAAGGCAATGGGAATCTGGTTGAAGTTGATGCTGGGAAGGGATGCTCCAAGTTAGCTGATGGGAATATGATTTTCTAGGGCCTGCTGATAATCTTGCTAATGAAAATACAGGCGAGTTATATTTCTTTATTTGAATGGTCGTGTAGATACTGTTATTTCTGATCTATCTGGTGACAAAAATAATCTTGATCCTTTGGTGAAAAAAGAGAATGGAAATGATTCTGGCTTACCCTGTTGTGGTAAACCTGACTATTGTGCTTTCAGTTGAGAATTAGTGTGGAAATGATACGGGTGCATGAAATCCTTCAGCCGATTCAATAGAAATGGATTCATCCAATCCATTTGGAAATATGATACGGGTGTTCTGAAAGCCATTTCACCAGTGTACATATATCCATTTGGAAATATTTGGAAATATGATACGGGTTTTCTGAAAGTCATTTCACCAGTGTACATATATCATTATTTCAGAAGGTGAACTCTGAATTTTTTCTTCATTTATTTTTGTTTTCAAACTTTTTAACCGTTTTGACATTAATCAAACTTGTGTACAATATGGTTGGTGGCATTTTTAACCATAAACCCATCTGATCATTTTTAACTCTTGCAGCTTCAGATGTTGCATTATGCAACTTTTTCATTAATCAAGGAGGCCCTTGCACTTGGCTGTTTTCCAAGAGTTAAAATTGTATATATATCAAAAAGGTTTCTAAGCTACATATATATTGCAGACATTAATCCTTATGATTCTCTGCCGGTGTGACAGCTGGTTTGAAGAATCATAGCCAAATTAGAAATAATTCTGGCATGTTCATATATTATGAAGTTAATCAGATTGTTTATATCTTTGGTTGAAAATTTGATAAATACTCTGCATATTACTTCATGTCATACCAGGGATTGCAAACTGATTGTTCTCTTAATTGCCTTTTTCCTCCGGGCATTATGTGAAACTCTAATATTAATCCTGGTCATTCCTTGTTGTCGGAATCAACTTAAAAGGAGGCTCAATGCAATAACCATAACTTCTACGACATGTTTTTCTTTTCCTGTAGCCATGTGGGACTTCATCACTGTAAGTTATAGATCTGAGATTTTGAGTCCCATTTTTAATTTTGCTGTATCAAGCTTTGAAAATTATTTTTTTGTTTAAATCCCCATGGAGCTCTAGCCTGATTAAAAATCTTTTTGCTCTGTAATAAAACTTTTTATTACAAAGTCAATGAGAAAATTGGAACTACACAAGGTTTATTACTTTTCTTCTAAACTCTGCTTGGCGAAGCTGAATGATACTTCTTGTAACTTTGAGGTATGCGTTCTTTTTTTAACATTAGCCAATTAGTTTGTTTATTTTTAGATGACATGTGGGGTGTGTGTTTGCTTGTTATGTGTATAAAGCGTGTATATGTTTGCACTTTGTTGTATGCTGTTTTTTGAATGTTGTTCTGTGGTTCCTGGTATTTTAGAATCTTATTGTTCTCATTCTAGGATTATCTTGTTATCTCAATAAATATATTTCTTGATTGGAAGGGAAATGTTTTTGGCTATTTAGACTCAAGCATGCCCTTATATTATCTTTCGGTAGTCTATTTTCTGTAGAATGAGAATGACAGTGCAGCATCCTGTTACTTGGAAAATGTCTTCTGCGAATAGAGGCTGAGTTTCCATGTTGAAAATAACTAATAGGGAAGTCATGTTAAATTTTGAAAGAAAAGGTTTATCATTTTCCATGTTGTTTGTTGAATTCTTTGTGTGTGTTGTCATTGAAAAGGACTCCTATAGTGTGGGAGCGGTCTGGATTATTGACATACAGATTTTGGTTCTTACGAGCTGCAATTTCGAACAATAAGTGCTATCTCTCGCTTCCGTTCTGGAAATTCCTGTTCTATCTCTCTCCCTAAATCTGGATGTTTAGAATTATTTGAAGGAAATAAGTTAGTTCAAAAGTACTTCTTTGAAACAGTTTCATGTTCCACAAATGTCGAAATCAGACAGAAAATCCATGAGTTGGCTGTTGCTAGGAACCATGACTTTATGATCTGCTGCTAATTTCCCATCCCCAAAGCCAATGGGAATCTGGCTGAAGTTGATGCTGGGAAGGGATGCTCCAAGTTAGCTGGTGGGAATATGGTTTTCTGGGGGCTGCTGATAAGCTTGCTAATGAAAATACAGGCGAGTTATATTTTTTTGTATGACTTTGAGATTTTTATTTGCATAATTAAATCACTGTCATCTCTCTGTTTCTCTCTCTCTCTCTCTCTCTCTCTGTAATCGTCGAAATGCAGGAGTTTAGGCACAGGCAAGTCGCTCTGTTATTTCGAACTAGCTGGTGACAAAAAGAATTGTAATCCTTTGGTGAAAAAAGAGAATGGAAATGATGCTGGCTTACCATGTTGTAGTTAACCTGACTTACAGATTGCTTCCACAACAATTGTTTTCCCCTGCCTACTTTTTGCCTATTCTGGACAAGCTGCCTACCTCATGAAGAACACATGTCACGTAGTTGATGCATTTTACAGCTCTGTTCCAGGTTTGCAATGATTCCTCCAATTCTGTTTTCCTAGGGTGGCTGACTGTTGTGACTGGAAAGTCATGGAAATGAGAAAGAAAATTAGGACCATTAAATAATATGTGAACATGATTTTTGTCATCAATAGTGTATGGAAGCTAGAAAAACCTGTCAGCAAATGGTGCTTGTATGGATAGAAAGCAATGGGAACAAAGAACAATTAATCATTGCTGTGAGTATTTACACCTAAATCTGTAGGAAAATTGAGAGTACATGTGTTAATGACAAACAGCAAAGGTACATTTTCTTCAAAATTCTTAGAGAAGTAATTCTTATAAATTTTGTAAGAGGTTTAATGGGGCAGGCTCTGTTTATTAACAAAATTGTTTTAAAATGTTTGTTTTTATCCTTTCCTCTTTAGTAATTGACCAATTGAACAAATGAATGGGTCTAGCACTTTGTGTATCAAAATCGCCAGAAAGCAGTCTCTGATAGTATGATGTAGTTATTAATCCAAAAAACATCTTTTCCTGTTTGTATTCACATATAATTTTCTTTTTCTGTGAAAATTTACGGAATTTTGTCAAATATGGTTGGTGGCATTTTTATAATTTAAAACCGGTAACATTTATCATTCTGCAGATTGCATTTATTGGCCAATACTTCTAGTGGCAACTGCAGCTTTTGATGTTGCAAGCCAATCGACCGTTTGTGCAATTTTTTCATTAATCAAGGAGGCCCTTGCACTTGGCTGTTTTCCAAGAGTTACAATTGTACATTCATCAGAAAGGTTTCTAAGCATCGTATATATTCCAGACATTAATTGGATCCTTATGATTCTCTGCGTTGGTGTGGCAACTGGTTTGAAGAATCAAAGCCAAATTGGAAATGCTTCTGGTATGTTCATATATTATGGCGTTGCCATTGGATTTTTGTCCTGATATTCACGGATTTTAGTCATGCTATTACTATGGCGTTGCCATTGGATTTTTGTCCTGATATTCACGGGTTTATCAATGGTAGTGGAGGGTACTTACTTTTCTTTTGTTCCATGGCCACATATTCCCCTTTTTATATCCTTGTGTAGTTCCAATTTTTCTCAAATTTTTCTCATTGAATTTGTAATAATGAGTTTTATTGATTTACTAGCATCAGTTTCCTTGTTTGGGTTTTATTCCTCTCGTTTTCTTACTGTGAGAATTCTTCAAGCTTGTTTTGACTTCATGGGAAATACCATTCAAAGACAGCCCTACTACTGAGGATCAGACAGAGGAACGGTATGGGAGAAATGGTAGTTCCAATTCTTGCTGGAATCTTATCAGCTTTAAGAAGGGACGTCGTGTTTCACACAAGGTGTTAAAATTCATGCATTTACTTTATTGTTTGGTTTCCTGTTAGCAAATGATTGCAACTAAACATTGTTCTCTCTTAATTGCCTTTTTCCTCCAGGCATTATGTGAAACTCTAATATTAATTCTGGCCATTGCTTGTTGTCAGAATCAACTTGAAAGGAGGCTTAATGCAATAACCATAACTTCTGCGACATGTTTTCCTTTTCCTGTAGCCATGTGGGACTTCATCACTGTAAGTTATAGATCTGAGATTTTCAGTCCCGTTTTTAAATTTACTGATCAAGCTGTGAAAATTATTTCTTTGTATAAATCCCCATGGATTCTGGCCTGAGTAAAAATCTTCTGTGCGCTGTAATAAAACTTATTATTACAAATTCAATGAGTGGAGCCGCCTTTTATTTCCGTATTGATTGTAGTATATTGTCAATGATAATGTGAGAAGAATTTGGTTGTTGCCTTGAGATGCAACTCGTTTTATGGATGATATAAGCATGTGGAGATCAAACACGGTAAAAAATATGAAATTCATTTCATTGATTATCATGGCGGTAAGTTCCACCAATACATTTCATGTCATGTGTGGTGATTTTTTATTTCTAGATATACATGCATTAATCATATCTAAAAATGGAAGCCATGCTAATATACATTATCTTCATATAAATGGGCAGTGGAAAGGGTATATGGGGAGAAGGACTTTGTATAGATGAAGGGTTTTTTGTGGGCTATGCAATCTTAGCTTTTCTTTCTTTCAAAGAAACATTTAATAGTGGACCCCCCTTTTATGGTGTAAGTGTAGAAACTAAAATTCATGCCAAATTTATTTCCTTGAGATGCAACTCGCTTTATGGATGATATAAGCATGTGGAGATCAAACACGGTAAAAAATATGAGTCTCATTTCATTGATGATCATGGCGGGAAGTTCCACCAATACATTTTAAGTATACACTTGTTCTTTATGTTACTTTTATTTTCTGTATTTGGCAATTCTTGTCTACCTATTGGAACTGAAAAGTAATACTTTGTTCTGTCCCTTGTCTATTTCATGGATTGATTTCTTGACCCTTTATTCTATAGATCTCAAGGATTGGCAGAAACAATACAGATAGACAATATCTTTTCAATATTACTTTGGTTACAAGCTGATATCAAAGGTATTAATGCGGTAAGAGTAATGCTCTGCTTAAATGATGCAATTAGGTTAATCTTGTCTTTCTCTTTTGATTGGTATATTTACAAGATGATTTGTTTGTTGGCCGATGAAAGCTCTACTTTTTGTATTTGACTTGAAAATGAGTAAACTTCTTGTCGCTATTTAATTTACATGACACAGTTGTTTTCACTGTAAATTTTTGGTTGGTTTAATCAAAGTGAGAATTGAGAGATAAGTGTCTATACAACAACTTTCATGAAGCAGTTAAGTTGAAACATTATCTTGAAAGCTTGGGGATCTGGGAAACTTGAATCTATGCTAAATAATGTTTTGTTTGCTTCCTTTGTATCTTTTAATTTTCTTATTTTGCATTATGTTAGGTTGTTGATTATTTATACCATTTGTATCAGCGTGTAAGGAGTTCTGATTGGTGTAAGCTGTCTTCTTTGCCTCTTGCATACAAGGTGTTTGAAAAATATTCTACAAGAAGTTAGCGATTTTTACCTTAAAGTTTTTTAGATTGGTTTGATGCTTGGTGTGTGTTGATTCGGTAGCCGTTTTCTACATTTGTCATGCCCCTGCAGAATGGCATGTTAATCAACTGTTGTTTAGGGCAGTGGTCAGTGATGAAGCTGTGCTGGGTACTATTTTTCTGTTCATATTCTTGATTTTCTCATCAATTTCCTCTTTGACTAGGCTTAGTTGATTTTTACTTGGTGCCGCACAAACGATAAGTAAATCTTATGAAGCTTCCGTATATTCATTCATATTCCTTATAATTAAATTTACTTTTTTAAGCAATGCTTTCTTGCTAGCTGAGCAGGCATAAACAACCATTGCCATCAAGATTTACTATCGCTAAATGTGAGATGTGCTCTTTTGAATTCTTTTTTATTTTCTCCGTAGAAATGATCGATCATTGTTAATTTTACAGTGGTGGAAAAATTCATACTCTTTCTTGCTCTTATCCATGTGGATAGAAAATGGTGTTGCTGGTCCCTAGATTCGTCGTATAATGATAGAAGGTTTGTGAAGAGCACAACAGATCTTGAGTTTGAGTCAGAGCATGTAATCCTTGTGTGAGCTTGGGATAGTTAAAGTTTTACTCGTTTATCTAGACTCACAAAATATATTTTCTAGGGAATAAGGTTTCCCGGTATAAAAAAAAAAACAGAAGGAATGCAACGAGGCTTGATGATATTTTTCTTGGAAAATTTCAGACATAGTACTGTCTATTTCGGCACTCTATTTCGGCAGTTTTTTTTTGTTCTGATTATTGTAGAATTCTTTCATCCTGTGAATAGGGTTAGCGTTTCAATACTGTTGTTGTTTTTTCATTATCTTTTTCTCTCTTTTCCTATAAAACTGAAGGTAATGCAATAATGACATTTGGTGGGAAATTTACGGCAGGTTATTTTTAAGGAACAAATTGACTGCCTATTTTGAAGTGGCAATTAGGTGTTCTTTGAAATGGTGTTATTCAATCCCTCTAGGTAATCTATGATCTTTCTTATTATGATCCCTCTAGGTAATTGTTGTGATAAAACATGAATTTGAGCCTCACTACGTTCCTTGTAATGAAATGGCAATGATAATGGTTTTTTTTTTTTTTTTTTAGTTTTGAGAATGGGACTCACATGTTTTGCTGTATGGAGCTGTGGGTTTGTTCTTGAGCACCTTACTATCTCTCGCTTCCGAGCTGGAAATTCCTGTTCTATCTCTCTCCCTATATCTGGATTTTTACAATTATTTGAAGGAAATAAGTTAGTTAACAAAGTAAAAGATTCAGTTCAATTTGCAATCAGTCTCTTTTAGGGCACTGTTTTTTTACTCTCATTCATGAGTGCTAAATATTGTGATTATGTATTTTGTAGTATGTGCTAAATTTTTGGGATTAGTACTTCTTTGAAAAACTTTCATGTTCCATAAATGTCGAAATCAGTCAGAAAATCCATGAGTTAGCTATTGATAGGAACCATGCCTTTATGATCTGCTGCTAATTTCCCCATTCCCAAAGCCAATGGGAACTGGCTGAAGTTCATGCTGGAAAGGGATGATCCAAGTTAGCTGATGGGAATATGGTTTTCTGGGGCCTGTTGATAAGCTTGCTAATGAAAATACAGGCGAGTTATATTTCTTTATTTGCTTGGTCGTGTTTTTTTTGTATGACTTTATGAGATTTTTATTTGTGTAATTAAATCACCATCATCCTCTCTCTCTCTCTCTAAGTGTAGAAATTCAGGAGTATAAGCACAGGCAAGTTGCTCTTTTCAAATGTTTAAAAGTTATCGTCAAAATCACAAACACAGGGATTGCAGGAGGGCACACAGTATCTAGATTTTATGATACTGCATGTATTGATGAAGCCGCTAGAGAGCTAAAACATTGAGAGCTAGGTGTAAGGAGCTGAGAGCAATGATTAAAGGACCCTGTTCCTGATGCCTTGCAGCTGTCTGGACAGTTTACAACAGAAATGAGAAGAAAATCATCTTATCAGGGTATTTAAGCTTAAATACAAAGTGGAGAAGGTGTAGATACTGTTATTTCTGAACTAGCTGGTGACAAAAGAATTGTGATCCTTTGGTGAAAAAAGAGAATGGAAATGTTGTTGGCTTACCCTGTTGTAGTTAACCTGACTGTTGTGCCTTCAGTTGATAATCAGTGTGGAAAAGATACGGGTGTATGTAATCTTTCAGCCGATTCAACATAAATGGATTCATCGAATCCATTTGGAAATATTTGTAAATATGATACGGGTGTTCTGAAAGTCATTTCACCAGTGTACATATATCGTTATTTCAGAAGGGGAGGGAGAGATAGTTGGCTGTCCCTCGGAGGTATCATGCTTAGCATAACAGGTGAACTCTAAATTTTTGCTTCATTTATTTTTGTTTTCATACTTTTTAACCGTCTTGACATTAATCAAACTTGTGTGCAATAAACTTGTGAATTGATTTGTCCTGAAATATCACAGGAACCGAGGCCTGTTTGCCGACCTTTCTCATTTTCCTGTACCATCTATGCAGATTGCTTCCACAACAGTTGTTTTTCCCTGCCTACTTTTTGCCTATTCCGGAGAAGCTGCCTACCTCATGCAGAACACATGTCACGTAGTTGATGCATTTTACAACTTGCTCCGGGTTTGCAATGATTCCTCCATTTCTGCTTTCCTAGGGTGCTCGATCTGTAGACTGGAAAGTCATGGAAATGAGAGAAAATTAGGAACATCAAATAATATGTGAACATGATTTTTGTCATCAATAGTGTATGGAAGCTAGAAAAACCTGTCAGCAAATGGTGCTTGTATGGATAGAAAGCAATGGGAACAGAGAACAATTTAATCATTGCTGTGAGTATTTACACCTAACTCTGTAGGAAATTTGAGAGTACATGTGTTCATGACAAACAGCGAAATTGTACATTCATCAAAAAGGTTTCTAAGCCACATATATATTCCAGTCATTAATTGGATCCTTAAGATTCTCTGCGTTGGTACGGCTGGTTTTAAGAATCAAAACAAGTTGGAAGTGCTTCTGGTATGTTCATATATTATGAAGTTAATTAGATCGTTTATATCTTTGGTTAAAAATTTGATAAATACTCTGTATATAATCATGTCATAACAGGGACTGTGGTCGTCATAGTGATGCTGGTGACCACATTTGTTATGATTTTAGCCATGCTATTAACATTGCGTGGCCATTGGATTCTTATCCTGATATTCACGGGTTTATCACTGGTAGTGGAGGGTACTTACTTTTCTTCTGTGCACCGGAAGGTCAATCAAGGTGGCTGGGTTCCTCTCATGATTGCATTAGCATTTTGTTTATCATCATGTACGTGTGGCATTATGGTACCAAGAAATGATATGAGTTTAAGGTGCACAGTAAGGTTTCAATTGCATGGATTCTGGGACTTTGTATACACTGAATTAGCAAGAGGAATGCCACACATTTCTTACCATTTCATCACAAACCTATCTGCCATCCATTCAATAGTTGTTTTTATCTGTGTGAAGTACCTTCCTGTCCACTCAGTTCCTAAAGGAAAGAAATTGCTTGTCAAGCGAATAGGACAATGCAGCATCCTATTACTTGGAAAATGTCTTCTGCGAATAGAGGCTGAGTTTCCATGTTGAAAATAACTAATAGGGAAGTCATGTTAAATTTTGAAAGAAAAGGTTTGTCATTTTCCATGTTGTTTGTTGAGTTCTTTGGGTGTGTTGTCTTTGAAAAGGACTCCTACAGTGTGCGAGCGGTTTAGATTATTGATACGATATGTTTGAGTGTGGAAGGAGTTCTGATTGGTCTAAGCTGCATTCTTTCCCTCTTGTACACAAGAAGTTGGCAATTTCTCCTTTCAATTTTTTTAGCTTGGTTTGATGCTGTGTCTGTGATTCCTTATTTTTTTCTATCCCAGGATATCATGAACTTCATTTTACCATCAATATTATCAAGGGAAGTTTTATATTATATATCTTAGTCTATGTTATTTTCTTTCAAGGGAATATGATGTTTTAAGGCAATGATTTTATACAGTTTGCTCTTTATCGTGTCTTTCTGCAAAGACTTTACCCTTAGGGTAGTGTTGTTCATGCTTTCACCAATGTTGTTTCAACTATTAGGTTTAGTTACTAATTTGATCTGATTCGATATTTGAAATATGATTTAAATTACAAATATCAAATAGATGCCTTTTGATTTATGATTTAAGCCATGTGCTGGCATTTTTTGCTGCATCTATTGAATTTGTATTGGGAAATTTGGTTGCAGGACTTCTAAATGATGTTGAAATTCCAGAGATGAATTTTTTGGCTAAGCTCCAAAGAACATTTGTTACCTTTTTAAAATTTAGTTACAGGTGTATTCATGCTCTACTTGTATTTGTATCTCATTTTAGTTGTCAAATTGGCTTCAAGTTGTTTATCATGTGTTGAGTTCAAGCTCCCTGTACTGCTTTTGACAATTTGTGACCAGTTCATGTTAATTTTAAGTTGATTCTTTGTGGTGCATTTAGAGTAATCAGCTTTCAATTATTCCAATTTGGCTGTCTAATAATAAGACATTTTCATTGTCTCAGGGCCGGGCATTCTATGGATTTCAAATGAAAATTGAGAATATCAATTCTAATAGAGCTTTGTGAGTTAAGTTAGTGGACCTTTTCTGTTATGGTGCCTTACAAACACCTTGATTTAGAAATTTGTTTCCTCTCATCTTCAGAGGACTTCAAAGACTCAAGGGAGAAGCATCGGGTGTTCAATGCTACTGAAAACATTCATTGTATGGCTAAGAAAGCAAAGTAAGCATCGGGTTGGATCCAGAGGTAACATCATTCTTCTTGGATACTTTTAAAACAATATATAAAAACTTGCAAAGAGGATTAGAATTACGGTTTGAGCGTGTGCTCACTGCTATTGCTAAAATTCTTTGTATGGCTAAGAAAGCAAAGTGGCATTGGATTGGCTCCAGCGGTAACATCATTCTTCTTTGATTCTTTTAAAACAATATATAAAAACTTTGCAAAGAAGATTAAAATTATTGTTTGATCCCGTGTTCTTGTTGGAACACATGCTTTCAATAATTTCTCCTCTCCATTTTCAGTTCCATGCTTTTTGTAGAGAGACTTGTTGCTTTTGCTTGTATTGAAGGAATCTTTTTCCCGGGAATGTAATGTTCCTTAAATATTACAACCATTAGACTGTTGATATGTTATTTATGATATTTCATCTCTTTTCTTTTTCCTCTTATGGCTTTCATATTGCACTTTAAGATGTTTTTATATTTGTTGTCTAATCTTCTGCACCATTTTTTGGCTTAAAAACAAAGGCTTGATGGACAGGTTTGACATTCTATGAATGAATTACTTTCTAGAGATGAGGGACTGCATTTCAACTCCGTTTGCCTTCTTTAATTCTTGAGACGCAGCTAGATGTACAAATCTTCTAGCTTTCCTAATATCATGGAAATAGCATTTACTGAGGGACATTTATGTTCTTGTTGTTCATAGATTGTTGCAGAGGCAACTTCATTGGAAAAAGTTTATCATAATGTTTGTGAAGCGGTGGGGATTAATTGAGACCAGGTTTGTCCATGAGGCCACACCATGTGCTTTGATTGGCATGAATTCAATGCTCGTCGGTGAGTACAAAAGTTTGTTGCTTGACCATCTTTTGGTATTTCTCCATTTATACCCCGCCCTTCTTTTTTGTAATTCATCATTAGAAAAGGAAATTTTACATGTTTGTATTCCTGTTGGTTTAGGTAATCAAAAGAAGTACCGAGTTGAAAATCCCTTTAAATGGATGGAATTCATATCCATGCACTAAGTATAGTAATCTTTTGAATTTATTGCTAATTGGTTGGGACATCATCATCCGATTCAATTGTCCAAACTGTTTTTTGCTAACCTTTGGCGTAATCGGATAGATTTCTGGACCCTTTACTCCATTGATCTCAAGGATTGGCGGAAAGAATACTGATAGACAGTATTTTTCAATATTATTTTGGTTACAAGTCGATAACAAAGGTTAACGTGGTAAGAGCTATGCTCGCATAAATGATGCAACCGAGGTTAATCTTTCATTTCTCTCTTTGATTGATATATTTATATATTGCTATCTTGCTGCTAATGATGATTGTTTATTAGCCGGTGAAATCTCTATTTCCTCAATTTAACTTGCAATCCAGAAAACTTCTTGCCGCTATTTATTTTACATGACAAAGCTGATTTGTACTGTAAAGTTTGGGTTGCTTTAATCAAATTATGAACTGAGATATTAGTGTCCATATATAGCAGCTTGCATGAAGCATTGAAGTTGAATGATTATCTTGAAAGATCAGGAATTTGGAAAATTTGAAATAAAGCATCTTATTTTTGTTTGTTGCCTTTGCATCCTTCAATTTTCTTTTGTTGCATTATGTTATGTTTTTGAATTAGTAGTCCACTCTCTTATAAAACGTCCTCACTATTTTACTGGATGCTAAGGTCACTTGCATTTCTATGTTATTGAGATCTTTTTTTCTATCTATTCTCTCTTTTTTTGAATCTTTTGTATATCAATATAAGAGATGTCATCTACAACTCCTTAAATAATACTTTAACAAATATATTAAACTGCAAAAACAAACACACATATAACCTTGTTGCTAGGTTGACGGAATTAGGATTTCCTACAAGAATATCGAAACTAACTCCTGTCTTTCTTTCTAGAGTATATTTATACAAACACTTCTGCTATTTGCAGGTTCCATTTGATTACGAAGATTTATCTAAAAGCAATGAACAAAAATGTTTGAGTTACTGTACAGTTCGTGGGCCGGAGTTCCAAGTGGATTGACAATTAAAGTAAATAACCACGATTTTTGGAGCAAAGATTTACTAGATTTATTTTCATAATGATGTTTTGGGAAGAATTTGGTTGTTGCCTTGATATGCTGCTCGCTTTATGGAAGATATGAGCATGTGGAGAGCACACAACACACAAATATGGTACTCATTTCTTCAATGATTTTAATGGTAAAGTCCACCAACATATCTCATTTATACACTAGTTTTGTTATGTTACTTTTATTTTATTTGGCAATTCTTAACCAACTGCTAAAACTGAAAAGAAATGCCTTAATATGTCCTTTTTCCATTTCATAGACAGATTTCTCGACCTTTTATTCTATAGATACCAAGGATTGGTCTACAAGGTACACATACCATTTCCTTTCAATACTTTTATATTAATTGTTAAATGTATGGTTAATTTATTGTGATTGTGATGAGGATGATGTTTGTGCTTTTGTAGACCCATGATGATTGGGTCATGATTGAATTAAAGGCTATGTTACATTTTGATAACTTGGGATCTATCAATACAGGGGAGGTTTTGCTAGAAATTTTGGTGAAACCTTAATTAAAAAAAAAATACATCTTCTTTTATTGGCATATATCTTATTGTGATCCCTCAAGGTCATTGTTTTGCACAAAATGCCTTTTATTGCAGCCATCACTTCTTAGATTTTATTATTATGTTGTGATAAAACATGAATTTGAGCCTCACTATGTTCCTTGTAATGAAATGGCAATGATAATGGTCTTTTTTTGTTTGGTTCTGAGAATGGGACTTGCATGTTTTGCTGTGTGGAGCTGTGGTTTTGTTCTTGAGCGCCTTACCATCTCTCGCTTCCATGCTTGCAATTCCTGTTCTATCTCTCTCCCTAAATCTGTATTTTTAGAATTATTTGAAGGAAATAAGTTAGTTAACACAGTAAAAGATTCAGTTCAATTTTGCAATCAGTCTCTTTTAGGGCACTGTTTTTTTATTCTCATTCATGCGTGCTAAAAATTGTGATTATGTATTTTGTAGTATGTGCTAAATTTTTTGGATAGTACTCCTTTGAAACACTTTCATGTTCCATAAATGTCGAAATCAGTCAAAAAATCCATGAGTTGGCTGTTAATAGGAACCATGCCTTTATGATCTGCTGCTAATTTCCCATTCCCAAAGCCAATGGGAACCTCTGGTTGAAGTTGATGCTGGGAAGGGATGATCCAAGGTAGCTGATAGGAATATGGTTTTCTAGGGCCTGCTGATAAGCTTGCTAATGAAAATACAGGCGAGTTATATTTCTTTATTTGCTTGGTCATGTTTTTTTTTTGCATGACTTTATGAGGTTTTTTTTTGCGTAATTAAATTACCATCATCCTCTCTCTCTCTCTCTCTCTCTCATTGTTATTTCTGAACTAGCTGGTGACGAAAAGAATTGTGATCCTTTGGTGAAAAAAGAGAATGGAAATTATGCTTGCTTACCCTGTTGTAGTTAACATTATCCTTTGAAATGAGAAGGTGTAGAATTTGGTTGTTGCCGTGAGATTCAACTCGCTTTATGGATGATATAAGCGTGTGGAGATCAAACACGGTAAAAAAAAATGAGTCTCATTTCATTGATGATATAAGACTTTGGCAAAAATAGACTTTTAAAGTGCTCTCAATTTCCTTAGATTTCTAAATTTTTGCTCCTCTTCCTTGGGATTTACGAATCGCGAGCATTTGAGATACTAAAGGGAAAAATGAGCCTTTTAGCATATTGAATATCCTCGGATTTCTATCATAGATGTTCTTTAATTCATAGGTTGTAAATTTATTTTCAATCAAACACAAATTTCAAGAGATTTAAATCGTTTCTCCTTGACACTATATAGTTTATTGTTTTCAAACTATACAATACCATTTGCATTGAGAACCTGTTAGTTTTATAAATTAAGTTGATAAAACATGAATCCATTGCTCTCGTATTACATTAATCTAAAACCAAGGATTGAAACTCTAGAAATAGAATTGAGTTGCATTATAAAAGGAGACCGAAAACAATAGGGGAAAAAAATAAAACCTAAAAAATAAAAAATCCTAATCTTTTCTTTCTTTTAGGAATGCACTCGCCAGCCCTCCTCCCAACCATTCCCTCTTCTTTTCTTTTTTCGTCTAGGCCTTCCCCGACAAGCCGCCTCTCATCCTCCCTTTCTGTCAGCTGCTCCCTCCGACAACCTCGACTGTCCACCTCCAGCGACTAACTCGAGTCTCCATCTCTCCTCTCCAGTCGTTGGTTGCCAACTCCTCTACATCGACGGCCTCCACTCTCTTCCCCTTTTGGCAGCGCCATCTCCTTCCAGCAGATCTACCTCCTAACCATCAGCAGGTGTAGCCGCAACCCCCATTAGCTCTAGTTTCTTCTTCGGCAGTAGCGTCGACCGTCATCGCCCCCAGCAACCTTCCCTTGCCATCCACGGCAGTAACCCATGAAAAAAATATCATTGGCCACCTGAAGGCAGCCTAGTTCGACCACACCAGCCTCCACAGCAGTCCACCTGCCATTTGAAGGAGAGAAATTTTTGAGATTCAAGAAGCCAAAACATTGATTGTGTGTTGTTGTGTTTGTGTTTGCAGGTCACTATGAACGTCACCACCGATGAGAGAAAGAAGAGAAGTGGTTGAGCCACACGCACCTATCTTGCATCTTCACCGGCGGTGGCTCTTGCATCTTCACCGGCAGTGGCGCGTGCCACCAGTGACGGTGGCATGTGAGCTAATACGCCACTAGTGCCCTGCACTGCTTCCACTACCAACAGTGCTCCCGAGGAGGTTTATTTGTAATTTTTAGATATTTATGTGTTTGTTTTAAATTGTTATTATTTTTATTTCTTGTAATGTGTATTTATGTGTTTGTTTTAAATTGTTATTACTTTTATGTGCTTGTTTTAAATTGTTATGCAATGTGTATGATGTAACAAAAAAATAATGAAAAAGAGAATGGGTGTGTGTGTTGCATTAAAAATATATATAAAAATTGCATTTCAAAGAGAAAATCAAAAACAAAAAAATGTGTTGTTTTCATGCATACGGCTGGATTCCAAGGTTTTTCTCACCATATTTTTCGTAAAAAAAAAATATGTTGCATCTTTCTCATATTTCGAAACAAAAATTGGACATCATAACAAGTTTAAGGTTTTTCTCACCATATTTTTCGTAAAAACAAATATGTTGCATCTTTCTCATATTTCGAAACAAAAATTGGACATCATAACAAGTTTAAGATTATCCGTTGGAATTTGGCTAAAATATCAAAAAAAAAGTATAATTATTTTGTTTTATCTATTAGTGTGTAAAATTATATTGTAAAATACATTTGTATATAAGAAAAAAATTAACTGCGGTGTAAAATTACATTATAAAGTACACTCGCAGACAAAAAATGTTTTTTTTTGAAAATATAGTGTAAATTCTTTTTGGTTAGTCTTTCAACTCTCTTTGAGATAGAGACTCTTCTAGGAAAGACAAACGAAAAAAACAAACTTAGAAAAACAATCAAACAACAATGCAGTTTACCTTAGGTAGAGTGCATTAAAGGTGAAGCGTCTTCCATTTGTATAACAAGTCTCTTTACCCCGATTCTCGCAGACCAATAGGTTCCTAGTAGTCCTAACTTTACAACTATAAAACACCTCTCATTTCACTTTGCGTCGTTGTCCCCCCAAAACGGGGGATGGTGGGGCGCAAAGCGCGAAAAAATCATTGTTAGACACAATTCATCCACATTTTATGTAACAACCCATAATTTTCCCCCTCTAAAAAGAGTGGATAAAGCATGAATTTTTTTTTTTCTCTCCGAAAGTTCTAACGGAATTTCGGCATAGTCTCTCCTATACCGGGAGATCCCAAGTTATTCACAACCCAGCCTGCACAATTTGAATCACAACTCATCTATAATCACATCCATTGTAATACAATCAACAACATAATTCATTCCAGAATATGCTCAGGACCATATTCATTTCAGAACTCCATCTTACATCACACATAAAAGATAAAAAATAAAAGAGCCAATTCGTACATGAAAGTTTCACATATAGATACATATATACATATACATCGAACATAACACAGTTTAATATTTGAAGATAATCTAGTACTTCCTAATATCCTGAGCGTAGATTGATACATTTAATATTACAGAAAACAAAATTTACAAATATACTATTCCATACAATTTACAACATGTCACCATCACTTTTTAAGTTTCTATTTTACAAAAAGGAATTAAGACTTAAAATCTATTCCTGACGAGAATGAGAAGAACCAACAAAACATAAATTTTTCATATGAGTGGAACAATTTAAATCATATGAGATTCTAAACACAACCATATGCACTCTTTTAAGGTTATAAAAAAAGATTTATTTCTTTTTGACTACTTCTTTTCCCCTTTCCACATCGATGAGACTATAGTCGACACTAATAACCTCCAATAGTGTCTCTAGTTATCCGTCCTGAAATCAACTAATCAATTTCATGAAAATATTGACATGAACCTAACCGTGGGTATCATTATTTATATATATTTTAAAACAAAACCAAAGTAGTTCATCCTTGTCTCGTTATTTCCTTAGGAGGTTTTAGCGTATGCAAATGTCAAAGATTCTTGATATCATTAGCTTTCATCTCATAAGGCTAATAAATTTTGCCGATATCGATGTCACCTATCGATATCAACTTACTATTTAGAAATTGAATAGTAAATCAAGTTTATACATTATGCCGATATCGACGTCACCCGCCGATATCTTTAACTATTCTGAAACCGAATAGTTAATCAAATTATAACTCATGCCGATATCGACGTCACTTGTTGATATCATTAACTATTCCGAAATCAAATAGTAAATCAAGTTTATAACTCATGCCGATATCGACGTCACTTGTCGATATCATTAACTATTCCGAAATCGAATAGTAAATCAAGTTTATAAATCATGTCGATATCGACGTCACCCGCCGATATCATTAACTATTCCCAAATTGAATAGTTAATCAAGTTTATACATCATGTCGATATCGACGTCACCCGCCGATATCATTAACTATTCCCAAATTGAATAGTTAATCAAGTTTATACATCATGCCGATATCGATGTCACCCGCCGATATCATTAACTATTCCCAAATCGAATAGTTAATCAAGTGTATACATCATGCCGATATTGACGTCACCCGCCGATATCATTAACTATTCTGAAATCGAATAGTTAATCAAGTTTATACACCATGTCGATATCGACGTCACCCGCCGATATCATTAACTATTCTGAAATCGAATAGTTAATCAAGTTTATACATCATGTCGATATCGACGTCACCCGCCGATATCATTAACTATTCCCAAATTGAATAGTTAATCAAGTTTATACATTATGCCGATATCGACGTCACCCGCCGATATCATTAACTTTCCTTTACACACTAGCTTGTTTCTTTTACACACAAACACACACACACACACACACACATATATATATATATATATTTTTTTTCATCCCCTAAACTTTGCTTTACCCATTTCCTTTTCCTCACCAATAAGCACCAAAATTATATCTTATAGTTTAATAACTGGTTAAGTAAGTAATATTATATAAAGAGAATATAGGTACCAAGTACCTACCTGCTGTGAATGTTCGACTTGCGTTACCCTGTTGTTGTTGTTGTTGCCCTTCACCCGCAGTTCTTCTTGGATGGGATCTAACAATTTTTGGAGGAATCCTAGCCTTCTTCTCCTTGAAAATACCCAGCCACTCTTCCTCCTTTCTTCTCCAATTTCTTCACTTTCTCTTGTTACTTCTCCACCCAATTGTGCTCTTCCACTTTAGAAATCCAAGGATTGTATGGGTTTACAATTTTTTTGGGTGTTTACTCTTGATTTTTATGGGATGAATTTCGAAATTCTTCCTCCCCTCTTTCCTTTGTTTCTGCTGGACATGGCTGAAAAGAGAGGGAGATTTATAGTCCCTGTTTTTTTTTTTTTTTGCTTTTTCTTTTTCATTTTCTCTTGCTAAATTTTGTATAATAACAACATCTTAATTATATCCACCTATATTTTTTTTAAATCTCTTACATCTATGTATGCTTTCTTCTCGGGTTTCACATTTTAAGTACCATTTGAGGCCTTTTTTGTGTTGTATAGTGGTTAATGTTGATTGTGGTTGTTCTAACCCTGATCGTGACCCAAAGTTATCTTGATGAATCAAGAAAATAAAAAATATAACAAAAGTGTATGTAAAAAATAAATTAATGACAAAACAAAATAAATATTATTAGCCTTAAAGGTTTTTTGAAAAACACATATAAATTAATTATTAACATTATTGCACAACAAATAAAAAAACTTATCTCGAAGAATAAAAAATATCAACATTATAACAAAAGGAGAATAAAAAAATCTAATAAATGACAAAAAATTATAAGCTTTAAAAAATTATTTGACCTGAAGGAAGAAAAAAAAAATTAAATGATCACTAACAGAAATTAAGATTTAAGGGCCGAAACAAAAAAAATAAGCAACTCCAACAAAAGAGAAAATTTAAAAAATAATTCTTACTATTATTGCATAAATAATAAAAAAGCATTAACCTTGAAGAATAAAAAAACAAAAATTATAAAAAAAAGGGTAAGCAAAAAAATAAAATAAATGACAAACAAAAATCAATATTATTAGCCGTAAATTTAATTTAATTTTGAAAAGATATGATTTTTCAAATGATTACTAACACAAAATAAAATTTAAATACTAAATAAAAAAATACAACCCCAACAAAAGAGAAGATAACAAAGAATTCAAAAGTAAAACAAAAAAACATACGCACATGAAAATTTACAATAATAGGGATTAATGCTTAACAATATAAATACTAAAAAAAATATTTAAAAGAATAATTAAAAGTGTAAGTGCCGAAATAAAAATAAAATATGATTTCAATTGAAGGATCCAATTGACAATAATTAAAGTTTCTATACCAAACATATTAAAGGATTTAAAATCAAAACCAAAATTGAAAGAATAGGGAACGAAATGAAAATATAATGTAGAATTAATTTCAATTGCAGGAGAAAATTGAAAATAATACAAATTGTTATAACAAAAAGATTTAGGGATATAATACAAAACCAAAAATTAAAAGAATAAGGACCGAAATGCAACTAAATATAACATCAATTTCAATTAAAGAATAAATTGAAACCAATCGGAACTTCTATTACAAAAATCAGGAGAATACACAATAATCAAAAGATAAAGGATGAAAATGAATCTACCATAAACCTAGGGGACTATCGTGTATGATGACAAGGAGGAGAGAAAAATAGGTACAAAAAAGTTCAACCAACCACTATCGCCTCTCTAGTAATCATGAGTTTCCAAGCACCACTCTAGTGGGTAGAGGACATGGCGATGAATCCTCTAAGCTGTCTGGTCAACATTTTTGGACACCGTATGAGGCTGCATGTGCCACCATCAGAGGGCATGATGGAAAAAAGCTCTGATGTATCCCGATGACACACCAATAGTGCCCTCAGATAAAAAAAAATAGAGCCAATTACCCGCACATCCCTACAGACATTTCTTTACTTTTGTCTTATCAGGGGGTAGGTTCGTGTTAACACATTTTTTGAAATTTTGAAATCCATGGAAGACCCTTACTGGCAATGTTTTGTTTTTTTTACCTGTGTTTTTGTTATTGCATTGTACATTCACTAGTAAAAGAATGATATTACCCCTAGTTCGGTAACTATTCATAGGCTTAAGCAAGGGGTAAAGTAGTATTTGTACCGTGTAAAAATATGCAAAAAATACAAGAATACCTCTAAAAAATCTGCTAACGTCAACTGGTCTCATGGAAAAATCAAAAATACCCCTGGAACAAAAGCAAGGTGGCGTAGAGGAAATTCTTTAAAACAAACAAAGAACAAGGAACACCGTCCCTATTCCTGGGAACACTCGAATCCACGAGTAAAAAAAAAGAAACAGAGTAGTATCTCTGTGTGAAAATTCTAATGCAGGTTTTGGTGGTTGATAGTAAACCACCTGGAACGGTGTCATCCAAGTTGACCTGTTTAGCATGCTGTTGTAAGCAAACTTGGCTTGGGCCAATGTGAGGTCCCATTGCTTCGGTCTTTCTCCTAACATGCAGCGAATTAAGTTCCCAGGGTGCGGTTCACCACTTCCGTTTGGATTAGCCCCAATGCCAAATCTCCGCCATAATATTCTCCAAAAATGACTTAAAAATTTGGTGTCCCGATCCGAGGTGATCAACTTTGGAACCCCGTGAATGCAAACAACCTTTTTGAAGAATAAATTGGCCATATGTACAGCATCCGAGGTCTTTTTGCATGCAATAAAATGAGCCATTTTGGAGTACCAGTCTACTACGACAAACACGGAATCGACGCCACGTTGTGTTGGGGGAAGTCCGAGGATGAAATCCATCTAGAGATCCTCCCAAGGGCCTGCTGGTACAGGTAGTGGCAGGTATAGGCCCGTATTTTGTGTTTGACCTTTGGCTACTTGGCATATCGGACATCACTTGACATGGCCTCCTACGTCGCGCTTAAATTGTGGCCAATAGTAATGTTCTTCGGCGAGTGCCATATTTTGTCCCGTCCTAGATGTCCTCTCAGGCCACCTCCATGTAGCTCATGCATAATTTGTTCCCCTAATGAGCTCTTAGGAATGCATAATTTATTGCCCCGAAACAAGTACCCCTCATGAATAGGCATCCCTTCATGAGCTAGACCCTGCTGACACTTGCTCCAGATGTTGCCAAAATCTTCATCTCCAGCATACAATTCTTTGAGGCTTTCAAAACCAACGAGTTCTGTTCTCATGGTGATGAGCAATGCTACCCTTCGGCTAAGTGCATCAGCCACCTTATTCAACTGTCCTGACTTGTGCTTCAATGTGAAAGTGAATCGCTAGGTGACCCAACAGGCATGCATGTGATTTACATTACTCTAGCTATTAAGGAATTTTAGTGCTTGGTGGTCACTAAATAGGATAAACTCCCTTTGCACCAAGTAATGTTCCCAAACTTTCAAGGCTCAAAAGACGGCATACAACTCCAGTTCATAGGTGGACTACTTCCAGCGAGCTTCGCTACTTTTCACTATAAAATGCAATGGGTCTCTTTTCTTGGGATAAGACAGCCCCAATGCCAATGATCAAAGCATCGCAATCCACTTTCAATAATTTTTCAAAATCAGGTAACGCTAGTACTAGAGCAGATGATAATCTTTCTATAATCAATGCAAAATTGTGTTCGGCCTCGTCTCCCCAATGGAACCTCCCCTTCTTCATGCATTAGTTGATTGGTGCGACAATGCGGCTAAAGTCCTTGACAAATCGGCGGTAGAATGTGGCCAAACCATGGAAGCTACGGACTTCCCCGCCATTTTTAGATGTGGGTCATTCTCGAATGGCTCAAATCTTTTCTTCATCAACTTTAATCCCATCAACACTCATAATAAATCCCAAGAACAATAAGCTGCTAGTCAAGAATCGACACTTGGTTAAATTAACATATAATTTATTGTCTTGCAAAACTGAAAGTACCTTCCTTAAATGCTCAAAGTGATCGTCTTCACACCGGCTGTAGATCAATATGTCGTCGAAGTATACCACTATGAAGTCCCCCATGAACGGTTTGAGGACTTGATTCATAAGCCGCATGAAAGTGCTAGGAGCATTGGATACCCAAACAGCACTACCAACCACTTGTATAGCCCCTCCTTTGTCTTGAAGGCAGTTTTCCACTCGTCTCCGAGCCTAATTCTGATTTGATGGTACCCACTTCTTTGAGCAATTTTTGAGAAAATTTTTGAACTAGCTAACATGTCCAGCATGTCTTCTAGTCGTGGGATGGGAAAACGATACTTAACAGTCATCCTATTGATGGCTCGACTGTCTATGCACATACGCCAGCTACTGTCTTTCTTTGGGACTAACAAGGCGGGCACCGCACAAGGGCTCATGCTCTCTTGGATCAACCCCTTCCTGATTAGCTCTTCCACCTATTCTTGTAGGATAAGACCCTCCTTCGAACTCATCCTATAATGTGGTCGATTTGGTAGGCTGGTTCCTGGAACCAAATTGATTTGATGTTGAATATCGCTCATTGGGGGTAGTCCTTCGGGTAATTATTCTGGTATTATGGCTCGGTATTCAGTCAGAAGAGGTTGTATTGCTTCTGGTATACTGGAGGATTCAACCTCCACTCCTCCACCCACTACTACTACAAAAACCTCACTGGCCTTATTGGTCTCGATAATAAATGAGTTTCCATCAACCAGCAGTATTGGCTTTCCTTGTGCTTTCGGTTCCAGTGCATAAAAGTCTTCTTTTAGTGGACCCGGTACTATCTTTTGTCCTCCCTTCATGAAGACATATACGTTCTCCCTGCCCTTGTAAGTAGCGTCCACGTCGAATTGCCATGGTCTGCCTAGGATCATGTGGCAGGCATCCATCTCTACAACATCACAAATAATTTCATCCACATAATGTTTCCCAATGGAAAATTGAATTCGGCAAGTGTCAGTTACTTTGGTCTCGGTACCGTGCTTTATCCAACCAATCTTATACAGTGAAGGGTGTTTTTCTGTTTTCAATCCCAGCTTCGACACCATGGTTTTGAAGATGATGTTCTCACTACTGCCATTATAATAACATCACACACTTTTCGGTTCACGGTGCAACGAGTTCTGAAGATGTTGTGTCGCTGTGATTGTTCCATCTGTCTCGGTGCTAAGAGGATTCTTCGGACCACCAATGTGTGTGACAGTAATTCACCCTCATCTCCTCCTATGATTTCTTCTTCTCCATAGGTATACTCAGTTTCGTCCCCTTCTCTTTCTGTCTCTCGATCTGATCCCTCTTCTGGTTCAATCAAGTTCACCACTCCTCGTTTTGGGCACTGATTGGAGCGATGGCCTGGTTGACAACACCTATAGCACTCATCTGAAGTTAGCCTGGAATATGGATTTCGTGGTGCCTCAGGTGGCACTGGTCCGATTGTTGCCATGTGGGGTTTACCATTGTTGGATCCTTTTTGAAAGTTGGACATGAGCACTGATGGTGTGGAATTATGTGGGAACTTCCCTTTAGATGCTGGACCATGCGAGTAGTCAATTGGAGGCCTCGCTACTGTTCTTGTCCTCTCCAGTTGCGTCTCAGCTTTTGTAGCTAAGTTAATGGCTTCTGTTAAGGAATAAATGGTGTTCATGGAGACCCGGTCTTGTGTGTTTAGGCGCAACCCTCCTACAAACCTAGCCACCTATTGTGCATCGGTTTCTAACAGGTTATTACGAGACGATAACCTGTGGAACTCCTCTAAGTATGCTTGCACATCTCGGTACTCCCAGATTATGCTTGTAATCTGGGGGTAAGTACCTGTATCTCAGTAGGCGTCTCATCTTTTGCCATGACTGAACCATTCCCTTTCGTTGTCTCATTCTCGTGAGCTGTAATTGCTCCCACCACGCGGAGGCTCCTCCTATTAGTCTATAGGCAACCAGCTTTACCTTGTTGTCCTCACGAATCTCCATGTAGTCAAAGAACCTCTCCACTACTGCCAGCCAATCAAGGAATCCCTCGATCCGGTCGACCATTGAAGCCGGGAGATCCATCTTCATTCGAACGCCTGATGCCCTCGTTCCTCCATATTGTGGTAGCCCTGTCGATTAAGCCTCAATATACGTTCAACATATTCTTCCTCATCACTTAGCTCATCCTCGTAGGCTGGCTGCCTACGTGGATTCGGTTGGTAACCGCGAACCAGGTGATCTCTTCCCCTGTAATCATTTTGTCTCCTCTCATCTTCACATCGCTGATGGTTTCTAGTGTCTAGCCTAGCAAGCGTGGCTTGTATAGCTTGAAACGCTTGTTGGGTATCTTGTTGGAATGTCCTGAACTCAGCCTGTGTGACGGTGCCATCTTCTTGATCATCCCCTGGGACTTCTTGTGCATTCATTGGGTCTGCCATCTAATCGTTGATTAGACAGGCTCTGATACCAACTCGCGTAGAGGAAATTCTTTAAAACAAACAAAAAACAAGGAACATCGTCCCTATTCCTGGGAACACTCGAATCCACGAGTAAAAAAAAAGAAACAGAGTAGTATCTCTATGTGAAAATTCTTATTAAATTCAAATCATAAGTGGTTCTTACGTAGGTGGCCACCCATATTTATCAGTTGCTTACAATAATAAAAAAGGAAACAGGGAAAATTCCCACAAACCAACTAATTAAAATAATAAAGGAAATAAAATCAATCCTAAGTCAACTAAGACATAAAGTGATAAATAAAAAATACAACTAGCTTCTTTTGCATGGTAATCCTGCGTCCAGCTGGTCTTCTTCTTGCATGGTGATCATGCGTGATTCTTGCTTGACTTCCATGCAGGGTAATTCATTCTGTGATGCTCTCTTCATTTACTTCTTTGGATTGTCTTGCATCACAAGGGATGAGGCGCATTGAGCGTTAACATCGTTAATACACTTTTGTAATCCATAGTGTTTTGTGAGTGTGTGCATATTGTTTCTCCGAGCTCTTTAATCTTTTCTTCTAATTACGAACCAAGAATAGAAATCTATTAAAAAAATAATTTATCTCATATTTTCTCAGTATTGTATGTTTGTTTTTTTACAAGGAAACTAGGCTTTAGTTTTATTTTATGTTTTTGTTTTGCGTTTCTATTATGTCCAAGATCCGGTCTGATCAAGAGATTTACTCGATTTAATATGTTGTAATTAGAAGTGTTTTTGTCCAACTAAGAGCATTGATTGTTAAGTAAGTTTGTTTTTTCATTCTATTGTTTAGAAAATAAATCCCAAGAAAAAACATAAGATTTTTTCCCCTAAATGTACAAATTAATGTACATGTATATTTAAGACCCGGTGATGAGTGATCTTCTCTCCTTCAGCTATTTTTTCTAGCACAAATGCCTTGTTCACGCTCGTAATCACCTAAAATTAACTCATGATAGTACTATTGTAATTAATAAAGCATCATAAGCAACCAACTTTGATTTGGTTTGGTTCAATATGTGACCATCCCAACTATATTTTGTCATTCATGACATGGTGGAGAATTGATTTAAACCTTTATTGCATCATTGAGCCCACTATTCTTATGTTAGACACTCAATCAAATGGGGGGGAGGGGGGGGAGGGGGGTGCATGGCATTGTTAGTTTCTGAATTAGACAAGAGATCCTTTTGACAATGTAGGTCTTGTCCTCGTAAGCTTTGAATATTGCTTGTTTGTAAAATGATTGTTTTTGTTTTTTTTTTTTTACCAATCTCTTAGGATAGTTTGAACTTATTAGGATAATGAGGTTAAATAATTTTATTATTTATTATGGGTAGAATATTTTTTGTTTTGGTTTAGCCTATATAGTCTCTTTGTATTTAGATTAAGTAGTCATTTAAGCATTGAAGTTATTCATCAATGAAACTCTTACCTTCTCTCTAAGATTTGAATATTTGGTATTGGGTTTTAAAATAAAAGTTAAATACAAAAACCTTAGGAATTTATGTGATGCTTTTACTATAACATGAGAGCTCTTTGGGAACAAAGGGCAACAACTTCTAGTTGAGCATCAACTTCTAGTCTTAGGAATTCTTAAATTGATTTTTTTTTTAAATTTTTATCTTTATATTTGACTACATTCACTAGTCCATGGTTAATAAAACTAGTGCCCAACTTAAAGAACAAATATTGGAATTAGATTGGTTAATGGAATTCATGTCCTCAAAATTAGTTCATGAATATTGAAAATAGTACCTTGTCCTGTCATAACCCATTTATAAAGTTTAATTATGTTGAGGAATGAATTTAGGGTCCGGTTGAAGGATTTAATTAAGTGCAAGAACTTAATTATACTTTAAATAGGTCAAATTTTATTTTATCCAAGGCTTTATTGGTGGAAAGTTAAGTTTGAGAGCCTAATTTGGGTTAAATTGAGAAGGTTGGAATGTTCAAAGATGAGATTTATTTTTTTACCAGGTCAATTGGTTGAAATTTAGGGAAATTGCAATAAAATCAGAGTCATCATAAGATAAAGGACCAAATTGAACTTTGGAGAAAACAAGAGGGTCAAGCAATTATCTATGATGGAACATGAATGAACATTTAATATTTTTTCTTGAAATTAATTTAATAGTGTTTTTGATTCATCATAACAGTGTTTTTCTTACTATAGATTTAAGGTTGGATAAATCAGTCGCAATCTACAATAAAAAAACTGATTTTGCAGCTGTCGAGGATTATAAGGTGAAAACTAGCCAGAGATATTTTTAATTATAATAAAAGATAGAATGTTTTGATTACACGAAGAGTTAGCCAGGTTGTTTTTGTTTTGATGGGAAGAAACTCAAAACATTCGTGTTTGAATGTGTAGTGTAAAAGTAGAGAATCATGTCGCAATCATGTGGCGAGAAGGATTCTTATTCCAAAGGCTCGATATAATATGTCGAGGATTTATCGGGATAATCAAAGGCCAATTTGAAATAAGGAAAGTTAATTAGACTCGTTGAAAAAAAAAACAGGGGATGGATCCAAAAACGTCATAGGAATTTTGTTACTTGATTGCTGCGTTTCATTATATTTTATTTCTTTTCACAAAACAAACAACACCATTTTTTTTATCATAGGTTTAAGGTTGGACCACGGCTGGGCGTCTGGCATGGAGGGGGGAGCTTCTAGCGATGAAGGGGTGATGCACGGTGGTCAGAGACGGTGGTTGGAGCTGATAATGGAGAAAGAGAGAGAGAGAGCTTGATTGGTTTTAGAGGGAGAGAGAGAGAGCTTGACTGGTTTTAGAGGGGGAGAGAGACAACAAACCATGAGAGAAGAGGGAACTGGTTGTCGGGGCTAGTGAAGAAGATTGCTCTCTTTTTTATGTAAATTTTCCTCAATCATCTCTGCTTTTTTATGTGTTCTTACGGGACCTTTTTTCTCGTTTTCTTCTACCATCTCCTCTGTTTTCTTCACCTCTGTTTTTCATGTAATTCTCTTATGTTCCTCTTCTCTTCTCCCATGTTTTTCTCTCTATTTCCCCTTGTTTCTCCCTCTTCTCTTCTACCTCCCTTCCTCCCCCTTGCGCATGTTGCGAACTGTTGCATTTATAGGGAAAAAAATGTAACTGTTTGGCATGCATATTGCATGATATTGTTGTCCTCTGCATTTTGCAGAGGGCTTAGGGGTGTGCATAATTGTTCCTGCACTGTTCAAGTGTCGGGATAGTGCAGGAACATGCAAAATTCATTTTAAGGAGGGTGTGAGAAAATACAATTTGGTACCTCAATGTTTAATTGGTTCGATCGCACCCTCGATTTGTTTTAAACTTTTAATTTTATGCAATCGTATCCCCGTCAAAATTTCGACAGCAACATTAAATGTGTGTGCCTTTTTTATTTTGGTCTCTTGTTTCTGGTTTGCGTGATTTAACCCTCAATTGACCATTAGATTCTAAATTCGTTTAATTCGGCCCCTGATTTCGCATAATTGGCTTAAAACAATTCAATTTGATCCCCAATTAAATTCAAGAACATGATTTCTCATTGACTAAGCCCTTAATAAAATTAATTTGATCAATTTAAAGTATAATTAAGTCCTTGCACTTAATTAAATCCTTCAATTTGATCTTAAATTAATTCCCGATCATAATTAAACTTTAAATTGGTCGACGATTAAATCGAATCAACCAATAAGAACATAATTATGTCATTTAACTTAATTTTTACACAGATTTATCCAGCGATAAATTATTTTTGCCTTAAATCTGTATTTTCCTCTATTTTTGGAACAAAAGAGATATGATTGGAATCGCGAAAACAACCAAAATTTCCACATTGATTTTTCTAACCACGTCGACCCCTTTTATTTTATTTTTTTGGTATATTTTGGGGAATGACCCAGACATTGGGTGATGACAGTCTACATGCTTCTTCTCTTTTGGTATTTAAACATGTTATTTTTTTCCATTAAGTTATGCATATGTACAAGATTTTAAGACTGCTAACAAACAATTTCCATTTCATAGACATAGATTCTCATCACTTTGTGGACTTTATTCTTTGATGCATGTGCTTGATTATCGTGTAATGTAGATCTTGTCCTCGTAAGCCTTGTATAGTGTCTGTCTGTAAAAGGAAATTTTTTTATTTTTTTTATTTTGAAAAATCTTTTAGGATAGTTTGAAATTGTTAAGATAGTAAGGTTAATTAATTTTATTATTATTAAGGTTAGAATAATTTTTGTTTTGTATTAGCCTATATATAGTCTCTTTGTATTTAGATCAAGGTTAATGGAATTCGTGTATTGAAAATTGTAGAGATAGTGAAATAACTTCATGAATATTGAAAATAGTACCTTATCCTGTCATAACCCATTTATAAAGTTTAATTATGTTTAAGAATGAATTTAGGGTCCGGTTGAAGGATTTAATTAAGTGCAAGGACTTAATTATACTTTAAACATGTCAAATTCATTTTATTCAAGGCTTAATTGGTGGAAAGTTAAGTTTGAGAGCCTAATTTGGGTTAAATTGAGAAGATTGGAATGTTCAAAGATGAGATTTATTTTTTTACCATGTCAATTGGTTGAAATTGAGGGAAATCGGAATAAAATCAAAGTCATCATAAGATAAAGGACCAAATTGAACTTTGGAGAAAACAAGAGGGTCAAGCGATTATCTGTTTTTAGTTGTTTTCATATGATTTTGATTTACTATTATAAAAAAATAATAATAAAATCCTGAAAAAACATTTAATTTAATGATGGAACATGAATGAACATTTAATATTTTTTTCTTGAAATTAATTTAATAGTGCTTTTCTTACTGTAGATTTTAGGTTGGATAAATCCCTCGCAATCTACACTAAAAAAACTGATTTTGCGGCTGTCGTGATGTTGTTCTATTAAAAAATATTTTCAAATATGCTTCAATCTGCTTCATAAGGTGAAAACTAAACAAAAATATTTTTAATTATAATAAAAGAAAGAGTGTTTTGATTACACGAAGAATTAGCCAGGTTGTTTTTGTTTTGGTGGGAAGAAACTCAAAATGTTCTTGTTTGAATGTGTAGTGTAAAAGAAGAGAATCATGTCGCGAGATGGATTCTTATTCCAAAGGCTCGATTTAATGTGTCGAGGATGTATCGGGATAATCAAAGACCAATTTTAAATTTGGAAAGTTAATTAGTCTCGTTGAAAAAAAAACAGGCGATGGATCGAAAAACATCACAGTAATTTTGTTACTTGATTGCTGCGTTGGATTATATTTTGTTTCTTTTCACAAAACCAACAACACCATTTTTTTTTATCATAGGTTTAAGGTTGGATAAATCCTTTAGAGGTTGCACTAAGAAAATTGATTTTTCCGCTGTCACAATTCCCTTCTTCAAAAACACTTTTGAGAAATTTTTTTCTATAAATTAATTAAATAGTGTTTTTGATTGATCATAATAGTGTTTTTTTACTGTAAATTTAAGGCAAGATAAATCCCACGCAAATTGCACTAAAAATTGATTTTATAGGTGTCGCAATTCTCTTCTTCAAAACGGCTTTTGAGAAAATTTAATTTGTATTTTTTTTCTTGAAATTAATTTAATAGTGTTTTTGATTCATCATAATAGTGTTTTCTTACTGTAGATTTAAGGTTGAATAAATCCCTCGCAATCTGTACTAAAACACTGATTTTGCGGCTGTCGCAATACTGGATCAAAAGAACTTGCAGTGGGTGGGCAACAATGCTGGTGTGCATTTCAAGGGAAGAAATGATTTGTAGTGATCTTTGTTATAATTTTTATTTGAAAAGAAAAGAAAATAAAACCCAACCAATTGTTGATTTAAAAATTGTGTGAATGGTTGTGATTTATTTTTTTTCAACAAAAAATTCAAACGATTGTGTTGACCGTTATTTTTCTGCTGGTAGATGTGAGCAGAGTTATTCCAGTTTAGAAATTAATGTGGAACATGAACAACTTGTCTGAAAACGATATTGAGCCATGCCTACGTGGAGAATACACACGTCAATCTGCTTCGCAAGTGAAAACTAGGCAGAGATTACTTTCAACTATATTAAATCCCTGGTGGCAGTGTTTTATTTTTGTTTTACCTGTGTTTTTGTTATTGCATTGTACATTCACTAGTAAAAAAACGATATACCCCTAGTGCGGTAACTATTCATAGGCTTAAGGAAGGGGTAAAGTAGTATTTGGATTGTGTAAAAATATGTAGAAAATACAAGAATACCTCCAAAAAATCTACTATAGTCAATTGGTCTCGTAGAAAAATCAAATATACCCCTGGAACAAAGGCAAGGTATGAGGCACATTGAGCGTTAAAATCGTTAATACACTTTTGTAATCAATAGTATTTTGTGGCTGTGTGCATAGTGTTTCTTCGAGCTCTTTTATCTTAGTATTGTATGTTTGTTTTTTTACCAGGAAAGTAGGCTTTGGTTTTATTTTATGTTTTTGTTTTGCGTCTGTATTATGTCCAAGATCCGGTCTAATCAAGAGATTTACTCAATTAAATAAGTTGTAATTAGAAGTGTTTTTGTCCAACTAAGAGCACTGATTGTTAAGTAACTTTGTTTTTTTCATTCTATTGTTTAGAATATAAATCCCAAGAAAAACATGAGAATTTTTTCTCTGAATGTACAAATTAATGTACGTGTATTTTTAAGACCTGGTGATGAGTGATCTCCTCTCCCTCAGCTATTTTTTTCTAGCACAAATGCCTTGTTCACGTTCGTAATCACCTGAAATTAACTCATGATAGTACTATTGTAATTAATAAAGCAGCATAAGCAACCAACTTTGATTTGGTTTCGTTCAATATGTGACCATCCCAACTATATTTTGTCATTCATGACTTGTTGAAAAATTGATCTGAACCTGTATTGCATCATGGAGCCCACTATACTTATGTCAGACTCTCAATCAAATGGGGGGTGCATGACATTGTTAGTTTCTGAATTAGACAAGAGATCCTTTTGACAATGTAGGTCTTGTCCTCGTAAGCTTTGAATATTGCTTGTTTGTAAAATGATTGTTTTTGTTATTTTTTTTTGACCAATCTCTTAGGATAGTTTGAACTTATTAGAATAGTAAGGTTAAATAATTTTATTATTTATTACAGGTAGAATATTTTTTGTTTTGGTTTAGCGTATATAGTCTCTTTGTATTTAGATTAAGTAGTTATTTAAACATTGAAGTTATTCATCAATGAAACTCTTACCTTCTCTCTAAGATTTGAATATTTGGTATTGGGTTTTAAAATAAAACTTAAATACAGAAACCTTAGGAATTTATGTGATGCTTTTACTATAACATGAGAGGTCATTCGGAATATACGACAACAAGTAACTTCTAGTTGAACATCAACTTTAGATAGGTGATTAATATCTTTGAATTATAAGAAAAATAATTTCTTAGGAATTCTTAAATTGAAATAAATTATAAATGTTATCTTTATAATTTGACTAAGTTGATGTATTTTTTGACATTGAAACTAGTTTTTGGTTAGTAAAACTAGTGCCCAACTGAATGGACAAATATTGGAATTAGATTGGTTAATGGAATTCATGTCCTCAAAATTAGTTCATGAATATTGAAAATAGTACCTTGTCCTGTCGTAACCCATTTATAAAGTTTAATTATGTTTAGGAATGAATTTAGGGTCCGGTCGAAGGATTTAATTAAGTGCAAGTACTTAATTATACTTTAAAAGGGTCAAATTCGTTTTGTTCAAGGCTTAATTGGTGGAAAGTTAAGTTTGAGAGCCTAATTTGGGTTAAATTGAGAAGATTGGAATGTTCAGATATGAGATTTATTTTTTTTACCAGGTCAATTGGTTGAAATTGAGGGAAATCGCAATAAAATCAGAGTCATCATAAGATAAAGGACCAAATTGAACTTTGGAGAAAACAAAAGGGTCAAGCGATTATCTGTTTTTAGCTTTTTCATATGATTTTGATTTACTATTATAAAAAAATAATAAAAAAATCCTTAAAAAACATTTAATTTAATGGCAGTAATATGATGGAACATGAATGAACATTTAATATTTTTTCTTGAAATTAATTTAATAGTGTTTTTTTTACTGTAGATTTAAAGTTGGATAAATCCCTCACAATCTGTACTAGGAAAATTGATTTTGCGGCTGTCGCGATAGAGTGGGCAACAATGCTGGTGTGCATTTCAAGGGAAAAAATGATTTGTAGCGATCTTTGTTATAATTTTTATTTGAAAAGAAAAGAAAAGAAAATAAAACCCAACCAATTGTTGATTTAAAAATTGTGTGAATGGTTGTGATTTATTTTTTTCAACAAAAATTCAAACGATTGTGTTGACCGTTATTTTTCTGCTGGTAGATGTGGTCAAATTTAGAGCAGAGTTATTCCAGTTTAGAAATGTGGAACATGAACAACTTGTCTGAAAACGATATGATATTGATTCATGTTTAGCAGATAGCCATACACACGTCAATCTGCTTCGCAAGGTGAAAACTAGGCAGAGATTACTTTCAACTATAATAAAAGATAGTGTGTTTCGATTACACGAAGAGCTAGAGCGCGTGCCACCTGGAGGATACATCGGATTGAGGGGGTTGTTTTTATTTTTGGCGGGAAGAATATCACGCTTTTAAAATTCCCAATCACGCAGGGCACACAAACAAACTATCACCCGACCGTTACACGTACAGAAACAAATATCACCCCTCCGTTATATATATGAGAAATATCACTTGGACTTTTTCTACTAAAATCACTTCTCTCTTCTCCTCCTTCTCCTGTCTTCTTTCTTTCTTTCTTTCTTTCTTTCTTTCTTTTGTGCTTTTTGTATGGCAGTTTGCCCCAAGTTTCGTAGTGTTTCAGATCCTTCATGGGAAATTTCGGTCCAAGAATACGGGCGGGCTCTAGTCGAATAATTTTTGAACGCCTTCCCCCTTCCCCCTTCTCTCACTGAACGCCTACCAAACGGTATTCACTTATCTCGTTGCTCCTCTCTATTTTCCTTGTAATTAAAGATTACTGTTTCGATGCCGTGGACCTCTTATATATATATATAATCAGCAATTCAATTTTCAGGATCTTGGTTTTCTCTTTTTGGTTCGCCATTGAAAGATCCATCCGATTTCTTGGGTTTTCATCAAGTGTGGTATTTCTTCTCCCTAAGAATAGGGATTGAGTTTCGTTCGATTATCGCTTTCTCATTTTCTTTCCTGTGAAATGGAAGGCTATGCAATGGGTTTTTCTCGAATTGATTGATCTACGACATGTTATTTTTAAGGAACAAATTCGCTGGTTATTTTCAAGAGGCAATTCGGTGTTCTTTGAAATGGTGTATCCAATACCTCTACTCTCTGTTTTTCTTATTGTGATCCCTCAAGGTAATTTGTTTTGCACAAAATGCCTTTTATTGCAGCCATCACTTTTTAGATTTTATTCTTATGATGTTGTCATAAAACAAGAATTTGAGCCTCACTACGTTCTTTGTAATGAAATGGGCAATGACAATGGTTTTTTTGTTTAGTTACGAGAAAGGGACTCACATGTTCGGTTTGGTAGTGTGTGCTAAATTTTTGGGATCGAGTACTTCTTTGAAACACCTTCTTGTAATATTGAGGTATGCGTTCTTTTTCTAACATTAACCAATTAGTTTGTTTATTTTCACATGACATGTGGGGTGTGTTTTGCTTGTCACGTGTATTAAGTGTGTGTATGTTTGCACTTTGTTGTATGTCTGTTTCCTAATCGTTGCTTACGTGGTTCCGGTATTTTAGAATCTTTTGTTCTCATTCTAGGATTATCTTGTTATCTCAATAAATATATTTCTTTATCAATCAACTGCTGGTTTTCCACAAGGGGAACGTTCCTAACGGGTCGGGACCAATTGGATCATGCACGAGTACCATCCAACTCTTAGCTTCCATAACCAGTGCACGTACCATTTCTGCATTTCTTAAGTTGGGATCGGACCAGTGATCACCAATCAACCAACTAAAATAATCATCACTTGTAAGACTTGAAGTAGTCTTGTCCCTGTTTTAGTTTCCAGAAGTTTTCTTATATTAATCCACAACGGGAACTCTTCGCAGATTTTAGCATTCGCTTCTTCTTCTCCTTCTTCTTTGTTGTAGAGAGTCATTGCCTTAGCTTGATTGAGTTTTTATATTTACTAGTCTACTTGTGTGCAAATAATTTGTTATCTCGCATTTGCTTCGACATTCGAGCAAAGGCGTCAGAAACTATTAATTTTTTTCCCTTAGTTCCTTTGGCTAAGTATGGAATTGTTGATGTCAATGAATTTTACAATAATGTTAGTTTTTTGTAATATACATCCTTGCAATTTTTTTCAGTTCCTTTGAAAGAAGCTGAAAACAAGTCTGCTGCAGTGAATTACAAGATTAAAATCTCAATAAAATTGTAACCAGGCTTGTGCAGAATCACTCGCAAATTATTGGAATCTCTCCAACAACACTGAATTTCTTCAATGGAAAATTATGGAATTCAAAAAAACTGATTATTCCTTACAATCGTTGTCCTTAAATAGATGCAACACTCACAATGATAAAGCTTAACTAAGGAAAGCGATAAATTAGGTAACTAAATAAAATTCGGATAACTAAAAGCAATCAACAATTAAAGTAATTAGATTCTTTGTAACGGCTTCTTGACTCCAACTTGTCGACTTCAATTGACGTGGTCATTCTCCAAAATTCCAGCAATTGTATCCATATTTAGAAGCCCTGTTACGCCTCGATTTTATCCTCTTGCTCATGATCCGTACTAGCCTCCCGATTGTGATCTGCGTTTGCCCTCGATTTGCATCAATTGCCGGCTCTCCCAAAGAACTTGACTCCGGCAAGTTATGATGGAGGTAATTGGTAAATAGATGAGGGTGTAGTCGTTGTAATTCGAAGCTTGTAACCACACGGACTCGGATCGAGGACGATTTTTCCATCGGACTAAAAATTTATAATAACCCCTCGACGTGTTGAGACGAATTGATGGTCAAGAATGGCAGCCACCTCATCACGTGATGATGTATGGTCTGGCAGTGGTATGGCTGGTTGTATATCCTGAGTTGTTGTTGTAGCAAGTTCCCCTTTGAACGCGGTAATATCTTCAATGTTGAAGACATGGCTGATGTTGAACTCGGCAGGTAGTCCCACTACATAAGCATTGTTGCCCAGCTTCTTAATTATCTTAAAAGGACCTGCTCTTCGTGCATGTAGTTTGGTAAAACTACCTGGTGGAAAACGTTCTGGTTTGAGACGAACAAGCACCATGTCCCCTTCCTTAAATTGGCGATCCTTACGATGTGAATTTGCTGCTGTGGCATAAGAATTAGCACTGATTGCTAGCCTGCGCTTGCACTCTTCATGTAGATGGCTCATGTAACTGGAAAAATCCAAGGCTGCTTCGCTGGGTCTAGGTGGTAATGGTAAGCAGTGGACATCTAGTGGTGTGTTCGGACGAATCCCGTAAACAACTTCAAATGGGGCACAACCGGTTGATCTGTTGACTGAATTATTAAACGAAAATTCAGCATGTGGTAGAACCAAATCCCAGCTGGTGGCATGATCTGTCACAAGGCAGCGTAGTAGATTGCCTAAGCTTCGATTGGTTACCTCGCATCGGCCGTCTGTTTGGGGATGAAACGCACTTGAAAACTTCAATTTTGTCCCCATTTTTGCCCATAAAGTTTTCCAGAAATAACTGACAAATTTCACATCACGATCCGAAACAATAGATTGTGGAATACCATGTAGACGAATAATTTCCTTCATGAAAAGAGCTGCTGTCTTGGATGCGTCGAAAGTCTTGTGGCATGGGATAAAATGGGACATCTTGGAGAAGCGATCTACTACCACCATAATGGAATCATGTTGTCGTTGAGTCCTTGGTAATCCAAGAACAAAATCCATACTGATGTGCTGCCATGGTTTGTCTGGAATGGGCAATGGTGTGTAGAGGCCGGCCTGGTGTTTAGTTCCCTTGTTAAGCTGGCATACTCTGCATCTGTCCACCACGGTATGCACATCTTTACGCAGTCGTGGCCAATAAAATCGGTCAGCTACAAGAGCATATGTTTTGTCATGCCCGAAATGTCCTGCTAATCCTCCTCCGTGGAGCTCGAAATGAGGAATTCCGAAAGGATCCCTTGGGAATGCACAGACGTGACTCGAAAAATAAAAATTAGTTATGTAGCATATAATCACCTTGGGTTGGAGTATCAGCACTGTTTAATTCCTTCCATATCTTGCCGAAATCCATATCTTCTGGATACTCCTCCTTTAAATGGTCAAAACCATTGGCTGTCACAGATGAGATTTGTAATAAATGGGGTCTTCTACTTAGCGCATCTGCCACTTTGTTTTGTGCTCTGGCCTTGTGCTTGATTAAGAACTCAAATTGTTGCACGTAATCCATCCAACGGGCATGTCTTGCATTCATTTTACTCTGGGAGTGTAGGTGTTTCAAAGAGTCATGATCGGTATAAAGAATAAATTCTTTATGGATTAAATATGGCCGCCAATGTTTCAACGCCTGAATTAGTGCGTAAAATTCCATGTCATAAACTGAATAGCGTCGACGCGTCTCATTGAGTTTCTCATCGAAAAGCAATAGGATGCCCCTCTTGACTCAACACCCCTCCAATCCCTACATGCGAAGCATCACATGCTACCTCAAACACCTTGGAGAAATCGGTAGTTTGAGGATCGGGCTTGTCCCATCTTTTCCTTGATCAAATCGAATGCTTTGTCTGCTGCTTGTGGTCCACAAAAATTTCTTTTCTTTAAGGCATTCGATGATTGGAGCCATTATGGTGCTGAAATTTACGATAAATCGACGATAAAATGTCGCCAATCCGTGGAAGCTCTCGACATCCGAAAAATTACGTGGTGTTGGCCACGCCTGGATCGCTTTACCTTTGCTGAATCAACCTCAACTCCCCTGTTCGAAATGATAAATCCCAGAAATCGCACACTTTCCTTCATGAATGTGCATTTCTCTTTATTAACAAAAAGCTTCTCAGCCCGTAAAACTGCTAGTACCTGTTCAACGTGACTCATGTGTTCCTTCAAATCTTGGCTGAAAATCAGTATGTCATCGAAATAGACAACCACGAATTTTCCCAAGAAAGGTTTAAGCACTTAGCGTCATGACACGCATAAATGTGCTAGGGGCATTCGTCAAACCAAAAGGCATGACTAACCATTCAAACAATCCATCCTTTGTCTTGAACGCTGTTTTCCATTCATCACCAACTCGTATCCGAACTTGGTGATATCCACTTCGCAGGTCTAACTTAGTAAATACAGAAGAACCATTCAATAAATCTAACATATCATCAAGGCGCGGAATGGGAAATCGATACCTCACAGTAATTTTATTGATTGCACGGCTGTCCACACACATTCTCCAGCTGCCGTCTTTCTTCGGTGTTAGAAGTACTGGGACCGCGCAAGGGCTGCAACTTTCTCGAATGAATCCTCTGTCAAGTAACTCTTGAATTTGACGACTAAGCTCTTCATTTTCAGTTGGACTCATTCGGTAATGGGGAATATTAGGCAAAGAGGAACCGGGTACTAAATCAATGGCATGTTGTATGTCCCTCATTGGTGGTAGTTGTTTTGGCATCTCCTCTGGCATTACGTCTTGGAATTCATGTAATATTGTTGACATTTCCATAGGAATGGTGCTGTCGTTTCGCCTTCTCCGTGAAATCAACATGAATACCATTTTATCTTCTTGCATGACCCGGGTGAATTGCCTCATTGTCAATATGGGCCAAGTCTCCTTTTCAGCCTTGAATTCGGATATATGCAGTGGGTCCAGGACAAATTTTCTGCCGTTGAATTTAAAGGAGTATGTGTTACTAAAACCATCATAAAATACCTTACGATCATAGAGCCATGGTCGTCCCAAAAGCATGTGACAAACTGTCATAGGGATGACATCGCACCAAGCTTCATCCGTGTAATGTTTTCCCAAGGAAAATTTAACCAAGCACCGTTGCTTTACCAGTACTGAACTGGTATCATTCACCCAACTGATTCGGTATGGTTGTGGATGTTTTTCTGTTTTTAAACCCAATCTTTCAACAGCTGTTTCAGCAACCACATTCATCCCACTCCCGTTATCAATGATAACGTTTAATGCTCGATTATTGTGCTCCATCCGCGTATGAAATATATTTGTGCGCAACCATTCAGGGTTGGCCTGGATTTCCCTTTTTTCTCCCGTCAATACTCGGTTAATCACACAACTAGGTAAAGAAGACGCACTCAAGTGCTCACCTTCATCATCACGATCTTGAAGGTTCTCCTGTTTCCGTGTCTTCTTCCTCCATTGTGAGTAGCTCTTTCTCACATATATAGGCTATTTTTTTGTCTCTCGTTGGGCACACCACAGCGTAGTGTCCATAGCCCTTACATTTAAAACATTGTGGTCCTTCATTGGTAGTCCTCGCGACACTCCTTGATCCTCCATTGCTATAACCCTGAACTGGATTTCGGATGGTGGTGTTTTACGAAACCATTGGCGATCGCAGACTTCACGCCTTAATTCGTTGTGATGCTTCTCCTTCCAAACGCAGTCTTTGTTTGCTTTTCGATGCGAAGAGCTAGCTGATACGCCTCCTCTATGTTAATCAAGCGAGCAGTCCACATCTCCCTCCTTAATTCCTCTCGTAATCCAGTACGATAACGCGTCAATGTCTGCTGTTCCGTTTCCACAACTTTGCTGCGAACAGTGAGTTCATGGAAACGATCAGTGAATTGAGCGACGGTCATTGGTCCGTGTTTGAGTTGTAGCATCTCCTCACACATCATTGGGTCTTAATCAATTGGCAGATATTTCTCGTTAAGCCGCTCCTGCATTTCTTCCCAATTATTCACAATTAGGCGTCTAGTGCGACGCTAATCTGTTCCTCCATGCTTCCCCACCAAGCTCGTGCGTGTCCTCGTAATTTCATTCGGACATAACGTACTTTCCTCTCCTCCAAAGCAATGAACCAATCGAAATAGTCTTCGATTGCTCGTCAACTAATCTTCAAATGCATGAGGTTCCAATTTTCCACAAAATTCTGGAACATCAATCTTCATTCTCTTGGTCATTTCGTCCATAGGTTGGTATCCTGCTCCTTGATGCATATGCACTCCTTGCATATGTTGCCTAGGTTGCCGAATTCGAGGTTCGTAATCCTCATATTCCAGGTTCTCCTCCACATTTGCGTGAATATTGTCTGCATTATTCGCACGCATGTTGTCACCATTATTAGGTTCTATTCCTGCTCCATGATTTCCCCTGCGTGTAGTCCGATTGAAAGGGTCATACTCGTTTCTGGCATGTCTCTCCTCCATGACATCCAATCGACGAATGACTTGCGCCAGAACAGTAGCAATCTGGTCTAATTGGTAGTGTACTGGAGGTTGGTCCGACTCCCGGTTGTTGGGATTTGGAAGGCTTGGATTCTGTTGGATTGAGGTGGATTGGTTTGGCACTTGGTTTGTGGTTTGTGGGTTGTTTGGATTATGGTTGATGGGGCTTGGATGAGTTGGTGTTTGACTGTTTGGACTTTGGTTGTTTCGGTTTTGAGCGACGACCATTGCGTAAGAAGTCCCACTTCTTGTTCTTGGCATGGATGGAACCAGGCTCGATACCAAAATGTTGCAGTGAATTACAAGATTAAAATCTCAATAAAATTGTAACCAGGCTTGTGCGGAATCACTCGCAAATTATTGGAATCTCTCCAACAACACCGAATTTCTTCAATGGAAAATTATGGAATTCAAAAAACCGATTATTCCTTACAATCGTTGCCCTTAAATAGATGCAACACTCACAATGATAAAGCTTAACTAAGGAAAGCGAGTAAATTAGGTAACTAAATAAAATTCGGATAACTAAAAGCAATCAACAATTAAAGTAATTAGATTCTTTGTAACGGCTTCTTGACTCCGACTTGTCGACTTCAATTGACGTGGTCATTCTCCAAAATTCCAGCAATTGTATCCATATTTAGAAGCCCCTGTTACGCCTCGATTTTATCCTCTTGCTCATGATCTGTACTAGCCTCCTGATTGTGATCTGCGTTTGCCCTCGATTTGCATCACAAGCATTTAATAATGGAGAGCCTCCTTGTATGGTGCAAGTGTGGAGCTATGATTACTACTAGATTTATTTTCATAATGATGTTTTGGGAAGAATTTGGTTGTTGCCTTGATATGCTGCTCGCTTTATGGAAGATATGAGCATGTGGAGAGCAGACAACACGCAAATATGGTTCTCATTTCTTCAATGATTTTATTGGTAAGGTCCACCAACATATCTCATTTATACGCTAGTTTTGTTATGTTTTATTTTATCTGGCAATTCTTAACCAACTGCTAAAACTGAAAAGCAATGCCTTAATATGTCCTTTTTCCATTTAATAGACAAATTTCTCGACCCTTTATTCTATAGATACCAAGGATTGGTTTACAAAGTACATATACCATTTCCATTTAATACTTGTATATTGACTGTTAAATGTATGGTTTATTTATTGTGATTGTGATGAGGATGATGTTTGTGCTTTTGTAGAGGCATGATGACTGGGTCAAGATCTAATTAAAGGCTATGTTACTTGGGATCTGTCAATACAGGAGAGGTTCTGCTGAAATTTTGTTAGAAAATTTGGTGAAAATTTGATTAAAAAAAGACATCTTTTCTTGGCAAATTTGCATTAATAAGATTTATTCGGTATGTTTCCTAGAAATGTTTGAGACAAACACCTAAACAATTGTACGAGAAATTTGACAAGATTATGTTGCATTATGTTATGTTTTTGAATTAGTTGTCCACTCTCTTATCAAACGTCCTCCCTATTTTACTGGATGCTAAGGTCACTTACATTTCTATGTTGTCGAGATCTTTTTCTATCTCTTGTCTTCTTCTTGCTTTCTTTCTTTCTTCCGTGTTGTTTGTATGGCAGTTTGCCTGATTCAGATCCTGCATGGGAAATTTCGGTCCAAGAATACAGGCGGGCTCTGGTCGAATAATGCCACCAACAATACAACCTTCCCCCTTCTCTCACTGAACGCCTACCAAACGGTACTCACTTATCTCGTTGCTCTTCTCTTTTTTCCTTGTAATTAAAGATTAGTGTTTCGATGTTGTGGGCCTTTTATAAAATAATCGGCAATTCAATTTTCTGGATCTTGGTTTTCTTTTGTGGGTTCGCCATTGAAAAATCCATATGATGTCTTGGGTATTCATCAAGTGTAGAATTTCTTCTCCCTAAGAATAGGGATAGAGTTTCTGTTGTGTTATTGTTTTTTCATTATCTTTTCTATTTCTTGGCAAAATTCTTGGGAATTTAGATTTTTTTAGGCCTGCTGATGGGTCTATAGTATTTTTGACATTTTGTTGGTTCTTACAAGTTGAATATTTACTTAATAGAAAATATCATATTCTATTGAATAACTTTATGCTTCAGTATGTTTTGGTGTCAGTTTGTAATCTTTGGAGAATCAATGAAGGCAAAAACTTTACCTGTCCCTTTTAAGTAGCAATGGTAATTTCTTGTCCTGATCTCTGCATTTTTTGCTCTGTGTGTTGTTTCAAATGTATTTCAACCCTGTGTCTAGCTTGAGTATTAATTATATTTCTTACACTATTTGAATTTGTTGTCATTGTGTATGTACGTATACGTATAGACCTGAATGGCACATTTCAGGTTTCCTTTGTGGTAAGATAGTTTCTATAACTATTCTCCTTTTATTTTGATGTGACCTTTTTTTCATGTGCACGATAAGACAATATCCAAATTCGGTTTCGAGTGTGATAATTAGCTGAACATCTCTTATTTGGTTAGCTTTAACATTACCGGTGCATGTAATCCTTCAGCTGATTCAATAGAATTGGATTCATCCAATCCTTCCACTAATCAGACTTGTACCTGCAGTAAGAAACGAGAAGGAATAAGGTGTTGGTGCTCATAATCCTTCAACTAATCCCATCAAAGAGCTTAATGCTGGAATTGCATCCTACTAGCATTTGAATAGTATTTTAAACTCTGCTTAATGAAGTTGAATGTTATTTCTTGTAACATTGAGGCATGCGTTATTTTCTTAACTTAACAAAAAATTTGTTTATTTTCAGATGACATGTTACTGACAGGGCCTACTCAGTGTAGCTCATTTAGTTTTGCGGCAATGAGACATAGGGACGAGTTATATGAATAATCAATACATACAGGTTTGGGAGAAATAGTAGGATTAGGTTGTGATGGTTTCTAAAGTGTCAGAAGAGTCAAATTGGCTGGTATGATTTCTTTGGGCGTCAATCATTGTTGACTTATATGGGCATCATTAGAAAAAAGAAAAGAACAGGAGAAGACAAGGCTTTGGTACCATGTAGTTTTTGAAACAGGACTTTCTTTCTTGTTCGTTCAATTTTTCTAATTGTAAGATTTATAGTAGGGAAGGCCACCAATTTAGGAAGGGCACAAAATCAGGAATCAGGATGTCAAATTAAATAGCAGATAGATCTTTAGGCTAGAAAATAAGTACATAAACTCTAGAAACTCTGGAACAATAATTCCCTTTTTATTTGCAGTATCACTTTTTATTATATCCTAGAAGCCCAACAGACGCCAAAATATTAATTTGATATTTTTGGGTGTTGTAGGTTCTTCGAATGGGGTAGGTGATTTTTGTTTTATACAGTCATTGCCTTAGCTTAATTGAGTTTTCATATTTACTAGTCTACTTGTGTAAAAATAATTTATCATCTACATTTTCATGGTCATTCAAAGAAGTGGCGTACAAAAACTATTAATCAGAGACTGCACATTGTGGATTCATTTGATTTAAAATGGTTTTGGACTGCTATTTGTCAAGTCTGCCTTTTCAAATCTCACGAAAAATAAATTATTCAAAAATTTCTTTATTTTCTTATGATTAGTTTGTGCTATAACTAAGAATGTCATTTTTCTCATTTCTCTGGGATTATTGTTGCCATACTTGTATGTTATTTTTGGCTCTCACTAGATATAGATATGGGATTGAAATGGATGTTAATAGCGAAGGTAAATTGATGGTTTTTGTGTCAAGACTCTCCCTCGTATGTGTGTGGTGATGATGGTGTTGGTTGGTTGGTCGGTTGGTCGGTTTCATTTGCTTCGGATGTCTCTCAAGCTTTGTTGATAGGCAATGGAAGCTTTGAGAAAGTTGTTCAGTTTTTCTTTCTTCCGTTCCTTTGGCTTAGAATGGAATTGTTGATGTCAATGAATGTTACAGTAATGTTAGTTGTTTCGGTGACATGCATCCTCGTTATACATGCATTGATCATATCTAAAGAAAATGTGTGCATTTTCTTCATATAAATGGGTAGTGATAAAAATAGATTGGGAGGACTATGCATAAAAGAGGGTTTTCTGCGGGCTATATAACCTTAGCTTCTCTTACTTTTAAATAAGCATTTAATAATAGAACCTCCTTGTATGGTGCAAGTGTTGGAGCTAAAATTAGTACCAGATTTATTTTTATAATGATGTTTTGGGAAGAATTTGGTTGGTGCCATGATATGAAGCTTGCTTGATGAAAGATATGAGCATGTGGAGAGCAGACAACACACGAATATGGTTCTCATTTCTTCAATGATTTTACTATTAAGTTCCACCGACATATCTCATTTATACATTAGTTTCTTTATCTCACTTTTATTTATTTGGCAATTCTTAACCAACTGCTAGAACTGAAAAGCAATAACACCCTAATATGTCATTATTCCATTTCATAGACAGATTTCCCAGCCCTTTATTCAATAGAAATCAAGGAATGGTTTACACACTACAAAAAAAAATTCCTTTCAATACTTGTATGTTGCTAACTAGTTTATAGTAATTGATTTTTGTCAACAAATGAAAACTCTGCTTTTAAATTATACTTGAAATTCAGAAAACTTCTTGCCACGTGCTGATATTTACTGTAGGTTTTGGGTTGGTATAATCAATGTGTGAATTGAGATGTTATTGTCCCTATATAAAAACTTTAATTCAATAGTCAAGATTAATTCAATAGTCAAGTTGGATCTGTCAGGCTCGTAACAGACTTGACAGTTAGCCTTCCTGAAATTAGTGTCCTTTCCGATTATTCCCGAAACTATCCATCCAAGTGTCTCACTTTGGGGATCCCTATGATTATTTTTTAAAACAAAAATTGGATGTATTCATATTTAATTGACATTAGACAATTGAAAAAGTGCTAACAAGTACCTTCTTTCACAAATAAATGATTTATATGATCAATTAAAGAGGGCACAAGTGTTCAAAAAATATATTTGAGATCAATATACCATCCATTTAGGATAAAGGCACTCAAAGTCAAGAGTAATGTTGAAATTCGGCCAGGGGTACAATTGTACAAAATTGAAAGTTTAAAACCAATTGAGGATGAAATTGAAACAATCATAAATTGAAGGACCAAATTGCACTTTCACCTTACCCAAAAAAAGGCACCAATCGCCACCTTTTACACCTCTCCCCGACAACTGCTCGAGCGCCGACCAACAAGCCAACGCCGACCAACCACCATCGCAGGCACGCTAGACACCACGTTGTCGACTTTCGATCGCCATTAACAGGCCGAGCATGCCTATAAAAGGCCACCATACACGACGGTTAGGAGGGGGAAGGCACGGGGAAAAACTCGTAGAGAAGAAAAAATAAAAGGAAAATTTAGCAGAGACGAGGATAAGCGAAAAACACAGGAGAGAAAAGAAGAAGTAATTACGCGATAGAGGAAACAAAAAACAGAGAAGAAACAGGGGAGAAGAAAAGAAAAAATTGCAGACTTCTCTCTACAAAACAAGCCCTGAATTCTCTCTCTCTCTCTCCACCATTTCTAGCAAACCGACCTCCCAATATCCCTCTCGTCGTCACCATGAACATCCCCTCTTCACCAGGAACAAAAACACATCTTCAGGCGAGTCCCCGACGACGTTTCCCACGACTTCCGTTGATGACGCCACCACGACAGGAATCATCACCTTGATCTCCTCTACCCAACGGTACTAGCAGGTACACCTTTCATTACACTCGGAAATTTATTGTTCAATCTTCTTCTTCCTCTCGATTGGTCGCATGCGAGTGGGACGTAATTTACATCCGATTGTTCATGCAGTCGAGCTAGCATCGTGGTGGGTTGACGCTGTTCGCGACCCAAGTTCCGAGGAAGGGGTTTTCCATCCCACAACCTTCTAGGCTTCCGACCGTGAGGGTAGCCTGATCCACTAAAAGCGGGTTGTCGACTCATTATGGTCGAAAGCCCGACTCCTAAATAAAAAATAAATAAATAAAACAAATAAATAAATAAAATTTTAAATTTTAAAAAATATTTTTTTTTAAAATATTTTTGAAAGATATATATATATATATATATATTATTACAAAAAAATAAAAATATAAAATCTGTTTTTGAGCATACGGTTGGATTCCAAAGCTTTTCTCATTGTATTTTTCGAAATAAATATGTTGCATATTTTTCCATATTTTTAAAACGAAAATTTCAATATCGTAATTAGTTTGTGATTATCCATTGGTATTCGCCCAAAATGTCAAAAATAATTTAACAATTTTTCTATTTAGCTTTTATGGTGTAAATTTATATTTTAAAATACACCCGTAAATAAAAAGCATTTTTACTATGGTGTAAAATTACATTGTATGACGCATCCGTAGATTTAAAAAAAAAAGATTTTTAACTACACTGTAAAATTACATTATAAAGTGCATCCGTAGATAAAAAAAGGTTTGTAATTGTGATGTAAAATTACATTGTCTGGTTTATTCTAAGTACATCCTAAGTATTTTTGGTTTCAAAGTTTCAATTTATTCTAATTTTATCCTTCCATGCAAATTTATCATATATCCTTAAAATGTTTAGTATCAAAGTTTGATTTTTTTCAATTTTATCCCTCCATGCAAATTAATTATAGATTTAAGTTTCATTTTGGTTAATTTCCTGTTTTTATTTTTATAATGATGTTTTGGGAAGAATTTGGTTGTTGCCATGATATGAAGCTTGCTTGATGAAAGATATGAGCATGTGGAGAGCAGACAACACACGAATATGGTTCTCATTTCTTCAATGATTTTACTATTAAGTTCCACCGACATATCTCATTTATACATTAGTTTCTTTATCTCACTTTTATTTATTTGGCAATTCTTAACCAACTGCTAGAACTGAAAAGCAATAACACCCTAATAAGTGGTGTCAACTGTTCCTGGTAGCTTCTCACTAATGTCCAAGAACAAAGACAAGCATAGAATCACTCTATGAGATGGAATCTCTCCAAAGACAATGTAGAATCGCAAAGATTGGCTCAAAAAGTGTGCTCTCTTTTATTCATCAGCCTTTTAAATATGAATGTAGTTCCTTGTTCTAATTAGGAACGTAAATAACTAGGAAACCATAACAGCCTTGATTTCCTATTTTAACTTGGAAATAGTGATCAATTGAAAAACAAATAACGAATAAAGAAACTAATTTCGTAGCAGCTCCAGCTTTGGCCACGGGACTGTAGGACTTTCCTGTTCTGCATTGCTTTCCTGACTTGCATCAATTGACAAGCCTCCTGAAGAACTTGACTCCGGCAAGTATCGGTTAGTGTATTCCGTGAAGAGTTGTGGATGCAATCTTTTGATTTATGAAGCTTGTAACCAGATAGAATCAGACTGTGGACGGTTTTTCCATTGCATTAGGAATTTATAATAACCTCCTCGAAGAGTAGTTATGAACCGGTGGTCAAGAATTTCAGCAATTTCATCCCTTGGTGTTGTGGTGTCTGGAATGCTTGGTACTGGTGAAATGGCTTGAACTGGTTGTGTAGAACTGGTAGTGACATCTCCTATGAACTCCGTTAGGTCTTCAATGTTAAAAATTGGGTTGATAGTGAAATTAGATGGCAGGTCAATAATGTAGGCATTTGTACCTAGTTTTCTTATGACTTTGAAAGGCCCTGCCCTTCGGGCATGAAGTTTAGAAAAACTCCCTGGACGAAAACATTCTGGCCGTAAACGAATCAGCACCATTTCCCTTACCTCAAACTGGCGATCTTTGCGTTTTGCATTAGCCTTCTCTGTATAAGAACTTGTTTGAATGGTTAAGAGCCTTTTGCATTCATCATGAATATCTCGCATGTAGCTGGAGAAGTCCAAGGCTGCTTCACTGGCTCTTGGTGGTGACGGTAATGGGACAATGTCAAGGGGAGCGTTGGGTCGAAATCCATATACCACATCAAATGGAGTGCATCCTGTAGAGCGGTTAACTGAACTATTAAAGGCAAATTCAGCGTGTGGAAGCACTAAGTCCCAGCTGGTTACGTGATCCGTGATTAGGTAGCGTAATAAATTGCCCAAGCTCCTGTTGGTAACTTCCGTCTGGCCGTCTGTTTGAGGATGGAAGGCATTAGAAAACATTAATTTCGTCCCCAATTTTGCCCATAATGTCTTCCAGAAATAACTTACAAACTTGACTTCCCTGTCTGACACAATGGAAGCTGGAATACCGTGTAGTCTAACAATTTCTTGCAAAAAGACAGATGTGATTTTGGAGGCATCGAAAGTTTTCTGACATGGGATGAAATGGGCCATTTTAGAAAAAGGTTGACCACCACCATAATAGAATCATGATGCCTCAGAGTTCATGGTAATCCTAGGATGAAATCCATACTCAAGTGTTGCCACAGCCTGTCCGGTATAGGCAGAGGTGTGTAGAGACCAGCGAGTTGTTTAGTCCCTCTATTCAGTTGGCAAACTCGACATCTTTCCACTATAGTGTGTACATCCCTTCGCATTCGTGGCCAGTAGAATCGGTCAGCAACTAAAGCGAAGGTTTTGTCATACCCAAAGTGTCCGGTTAAACCCCCACCATGGAGCTCAGTTATTACAAATTCCAATAGAGAACCACGCGGGACGTAGAGCCTTGATTTGTCCTCTCGTAGTGCATAGTCCTTCTCTGCTGTGTGCCCCTGGTTAGAGATGTTTCCATGAATACTACTAAAGTCTTCATCGTTGACATAATCAACTTTCATACTTTCGAACCCTAGCGTATTAGCTAAAAACATTTGCAGCAAGTGAGGTTTTCTGCTCAATGCGTCAGCCACCTTGTTTTCTGTTCCGGACTTGTGTCGAATGACAAATTCGAACTGTTGTAGGTAGTATATCCAACGGGCATGTCTTGCATTTATTTTATTCTGGGAATGCAAGTGCTTCAACGAGTCATGATCTGTTAACAGAATAAACTCCTTGTGTATCAAATACGGATACCAATGTTTTAATGTTTGAATCAGAGCGTAGAATTCCATGTCATATACTGAATATCATCGACGAGTGTCATTTAGCTTTTCACTAAAGAAGGCGATGGGATGGCTGTCTTGACTCAGCACTCCTTCGATTCCCACATGCGAGGCATCACAAGATACATCAAAAACTTTGGAAAAATCGGGTAGCTTGAGGACTGGTGCTTGCCCCATTCTGTTTTTGTATTTCCGTGAATGCCTTTGCAGCTGCTGGACTCCATGCAAAATAGACAACAATGAACTTCCCCAAAAATAGTTTGAGGATTTGTGTCATTACGCGCATGAAAGTGCTTGGTGCGTTAGACAACCCAAATGGCATGACTATCCACTCAAATAGCCCATCTTTTGTCTTGAATGTTGTCTTCCATTCATCCCCAACTTGAATACGAATTTGGTGATAACCACTTCGGAGGTCTATTTTTGTGAAAATTGAGGAGCCACATAATAGGTCCAACATATCATTAAGACGAGGGATAGGGAAACAATATTTCACCATAATTTTATTTAGTGCTCGACTATCCACGCACATCCTCCAACTCCCATCCTTTTTCGGTGTAAGCAACACTGGGAAAACGCAAGGGTTGAGGCTCTCCCGAATGAACCCTTTGTCCAATAATTGTTGAACTTGCCGATTGAGTTCTTCATTATCAATTGTACTCATACAGTAGTGTGGCAGATTGGGAAGAGTTCATCCTGGGATTAGATTAATTGCATGGTGTACTTCTCTCATTGGTGGTAAGTGGTTTGGGATTTCGTCTGGCATGATATCTTGATACTGTTTCAGAATTGTAGCCAGCTCTACTGGGATGCTACCATCTTGTTGTTTCACCTCTCGGGTTACTACTAGCAATACTAATTCCTCCTCCTGCACAACTCGAGAGAACTGTCGCATGGTCAGGACTGGAACAACCTCCTTTTTTGATTCAAATTCTGAGATTTGCAGGGGCTCAAGAACAAATTTCTTTCCTTGGAACTTAAAAGGAATAAGTATTGGCATAGCTGTCATAATAGACCCTCCTGTCATAAAGCCATGGACGCCCCGGCAGCATATGACAAACTGTCAAAGGAATCACATCACACCAGGCTTCGTCAATGTACTTCTTTCCCAATGAAAATTTCACCAAACATTGTTGTTTGACTAAAACTGAATTGGTTTTATTAACCCAACTGATCCGGTATGGGGTGGGATGTCTTACTGTTTCCAGCCCCAGACGCTCAATAGCAGCTTCTGAGATCACATTCATGCCGCTGCCATTGTTGATAATCACGTTCAAAGCCTTACCGTCATGCTCCATTCGAGTGTGAAAAATATTGGTGCGCAACCAATCAGGATTAGTTTGAAGCCCTTTCTTAATTCCTGCCAATATTTGATGGATAACACAACTAGGTAGTTTTGAAGCAGTCAAGTGTTCTTCCTCACTAAGGCTGTCCTTATTCGATTCTTCCCCTTCCATGTGTTCGGCAGTTGTATCCTCTGCTATCAATTCTTTCTCACAAATAAATGCTAGTTTTTTATCCCGTGTGGGATAAACAACAGCATAGTGACCGAACCCTTTGCACTTGTAGCATTGTGGTCCTTCATTAGGGGCTTTTGCTCTTCCTTTAAAGTCTCTGTTGGCTCTATTCTTTGCTTGATCTCGCAATGCTGGAGGTTGTTGGTTTGTAGCAACAGAGGCAAACTCGGATTTTGTCTCACATGTTGTCATCCTTCTTTCACTGGCAGGTCCCGCTTGCTTCTTCAGACGAAGTGCGAGCTGGTAGGCCTCTTCCATGTTGATTAGGCATGCAGTCCATATACCCTTGCGCAGGTCGCTGCGTAGTCCCGTTCGATATCAGGCTAATGTTTGTTGCTCCATTTCCACCTATAATTCATAGAAGCGGTCTGTAAATTGATCAACACTTAAGGATCCTTGGCGAAGGTGCAACATCTCTTCGAACATCATCTGCTCATAATCAATGGGCAGATATTTCTCTTTCAATTGTTCTTTCATCTCTTCCTAGTTTGAAATTGGTGGTCTGCGTGTTCAGCGCAATTGCTTTTCCACACTTCCCCACCATGCTCGTGCTTGTCCCTTTAGTTTCATCCGAACATATCGCACCTTTCTATCTTCAAAAATAGCAAACCAGTCGAAGTAGTCCTCAATTGCTGTCAACCAGTCTTCAAATGCATTGGGTTCCAGTTTGCCAAAGAAATCTGGTACATTAATCTTCATTCGTTTGGTTAACTCATCGAGTGGTGGTTGATAAACAGCATGTCCTCTATGCATAGCTTGTCTAGGGCGACGAACTTGATGTTCATGCTCATTAATTTCGTGAATTTCCTCCTCTACACTGTGATCATCTTCTTCATCAGCTGGTTCAACCTTCCTCTAACCTCTACTCTTCAACCTTGTTGATTAGGGAGACCATACTCCTCTCGAGCATAGCATTCTTCCATCACATCCAGACGTTGAATTACTTGTGCCACAACTGTGGCGATTTGGTCAAGTTGATAATGTAACTGTGGTTGATCTAAGTTCCGGGTGTTTGGGTTCTTGGTGTTTGGGTTTTGGTGGCTTGAGGTGGAGTTGTGTTTGGAGGGTTGGGATTGTGTTGATTAGGTTGGTGGGTGTTTGATTGGGAGGGATGGGGTGGACTGAGTTTTGGTTGGTGTTTATGGGGTTGTTTTGGTTGTGGGTGGAAGCCATAGCGTATGAGTTACCACTGCGAGTAACAAGCATATACGCAAGGCTCTGATACCAAATTTGTGTCAGCTGTCCCTGGTAACTTCGCACTAATTTTCATAAACAAAGACAAGCACAGAATCACTCTATGCACTGGAATCTCTCCAAAAACAATTCAAAGTAGAATCGCAAAGATTGGCTCAAAAAGTGTCCTCTGCTTTTATTGATCAGCCTTTTAAATATGAATGTAGTTCCTTGCTCTAATTTGAAACGTAAATAACTAGGAGATTCTAACAGCATTGAATTCCTATTCTAACTCTGGAAAATAGTGATCAATTGAAAAACAAATAAGAAATAAAGAAATTAATTCTACAGCAGCTCCAGCGTTGGTTACGGGGCTGTGGGGCTTTCCTATTCTGCATTAGTTTCCTGATTTGCATCAATATGTCATTATTCCATTTCATAGATAGATTTCCCAGCCCTTTATTCAATAGAAATCAAGGAATGGTTTCCACACTACAAAAACAATTTCCTTTCAATACTTGTATGTTTCTAACTAGTTTATAGTAATTGATTTTTGTCAACAAATGAAAACTCTGCTTTTTAAATTATACTTGAAATTGAGAAAACCTCTTGCCATGTGTTGATATTTACTGTAGGTTGTGGGTTGGTAAAATCAATGTGTGAATTGAGATGTTATTGTCCCTATATAAAAACATTAATTCAATAGTCAAGTTGAATGGTCACCTTGAAGGTTCAAGGATGTGGGAAATCCAAAATAATGCATCTAATATTTTTTTGTTAACCTGAAATTATGCATCTAATCTTTTGTTAATATATACATTATTAGTTTAAGTCCGTATTTTATTATACTACAGCTAAATCTGCTCAAGAGTCGATCCAATATTCACCCTTTCACAAAACACTATTCATGGTTACTATTCGAGTCGGGTCGGTTCGGTCCGTTCACTTTGGTTCGGTTGGTCCGGTTTGTTTTGTCTTTTTGCAACGTGTATTAATGAAATTGTCCTCGAAAAGACAAAAACATGCGCCTGGGTTGAGGAGTTCCATAGTAATTGCACATTTTCCATTTTTTTATTCTTTTTAGTGCCGATTTCTTGTTGGCTAGTTGTCGGACATGTTGTATGCTTCCTCCCTGCGTGTCTTTAGGTCGTAGCGTGCGACATGTTCCGAGCATCCAAAAATACCCAACCGGTGTCTAGAATGATTTTCATACATGTTCTATTTCACATGGTGTGGCGCGTGTGAATCACCGGTGGCCGGAAAAGTGTCGATGGTCATTCAAAACTTTTCCACCCTTTTCTCTCTCTCGTCGCGCAAGTCGACTTGATGTAGTCATGTTTCATCAAATTTCATTCCAATCCTCGAACTTGGATTTGTTTGTTTTGGTCCTTATTTCTATTATATAGGTTTTGATTTCTTTCAATTTTACCCTTCAACTCAAATTGATTATATATATTGTAGTTTCATTTTGGTCCTCATTCTTTGAATTTTCGTAATGGTCCGAAATCTTAAGTATTTTTGGTGTCAAAGTTTCAATTTATTCTAATTTTATCCTTCCATGCAAATTTATTATATATCCTTAAAATGTTTAGTATCAAAGTTTGATTTTTTTCTTCAATTTTATCACTCCATGCAAATTAATTATAGATTTAAGTTTCATTTTGGTTCCGATTCTTTATTATTTTATACATATTTCTTACATAGTTTCTATTTATGTCCATGTTTATATATACATGCTCTTAGTATTTGTTTTCATTTTTTTGTTATTTCCAATGTTATGAATTTTTTATTTAATGCTCAAATTTTAATATGTGTCGGTGTTCATTTGAGAATTAGTAATTATTATAATTTCTCCTTTTTCCCAGGTCAAATAATTTCTTAAAATCTGCATATTTATTTTTATTTTGTCGTTTATCTTGTTTTTAATTGCTTTTTAAAAATTATTAGGTTTTGGATTCTCTAATTATTATAGATAAGACATTAAAAAAACATAATTATTGTTTGTTGTGTTTGTTTTTGTTAAATATGTCGGACTAATTATATTGTTTTCATATTTATTTAATATTAGCACTTTAATATATATATATATATATATATATATATATATAACCTAGTTGTTTTAATCCAAAACAATTTTTATATAATAATATGACTAATAAATCTTATAGAATAAAAAAATTATGGAATATTTTTTTCCAACAATAATTATGGTCTCACCAATTTTATTATTTTCACTGTTATTAAGGTTTCTTTTAAAATATTTACATTTTAATTTGTGTTGATAATCATTTTAAAATTGATATTTATTATTTTTTCTCTTTGTTGTTTTTTAAATTAATTTTATTTATCTTTCAAGTAAAAAAGTTATCTACTTATTTTTTTTTTGTCATTTATTTAGATTTTTTCTTATAAATATGTGAGACTAATTATATATTCTAATATTTATTTAATATTAGAGCCTGAAAATATATATATACATATATATATATATATAGAGAGAAAAAACATGACCTAGGATTTTTGAAAGAACAAAAAAATAATATAAGAGTTCTTAAATATTTTTAATACAATAACATGAGAAATAAATCTTATAAAAAAAAATTGTGTTTTAATTCTAATTTTGTCCTCTTTTATTTAAGCTTATTTCTTATAAAAGAATGATTGTTGAATTGTTTATATAAGAAAAAAATTCATATTTCATATCTCATATTACTGGGGATAAAAAGGCAACTTACAAAAAAATAGGTAGAAAAATTAACTTAAGTTATTTACAATTAAAAAATATATGGACCACTTCCCGCATTTCGATTACACTTGTTCCTCTTAAGCGGAAAAAATCTAACAAATTTGATCTATTAAAATTTCATTAATTAAATATTAAAATAACTAATTACAACACAAAAAAATAGTTTACTACATAAGAAAAAGCCTATCGCAGTGTATGCAGGCAAATCACCTCAGTATATTCTATGACAACATGTTAGTTGGCACTTTGTCATGTTTTATGTATTTAGAGTAGAGCCCACCAAAAAATCATTCATTGAAGAGAATACTTGAGGCTATATTAATTAATTATCATCAATCGAAGATGATGACGCTAAGCTTATAAAGCATAAAAAAATAACCAAAATATTTGGTCCTAATTTCTTTCTTATTAGAAAATGGATCTCAAATCTATTATGAGGCATTGTCGTGTTTAGAAACTTTCTAAAGCGGGGATGGCGGGCGCAAAGCGTGAAAAATCATCGTCGGACACAGTTCATCCACATTTTAAGTACCATTTGAGGCCTTTTTTGTGTTGTATAGTGGTTAGTGTTGATTCTGGTTGTTCTAACCTTGATCGTGACCCAAAGTTATCTTGAAGAATCAAGAAAATAAAAAATATAACAAAAGTGTATGTAAAAAATAAATTAATGACAAAACAAAATAAATATTATTAGCCTTAAAGGTTTTTTGAAAAACACATATAAAGTACTTATTACCATTATTGCACAACAAATAAAAAAAATACCTCGAAGAATAAAAAACCTCAACATTATAACAAAAGGAGAATAAAAAAATCTAATAAATGACAAAAAAATATTAGCTTTAAAAATTTATTTGACCTGAAAGAAGAAAACAATTTAAATGATCACTAACACAAATTAAGATTTATGGGACGAATAAAAAAATAAGCAACTCCAACAAAAGAGAAAATTTTAAAAATAATTCTTAATATTATTGCATAAATAATAAAAAAGCATTAACCTTGAAGAATAAAAAACTAAAATTATAAAAAAAGAGTAAGCAAACAAATAAAATAAATGACAAAAGAAAAATCAATATTATTAGCCTTAAATTTTATTTTATTTTCAAAAGATATGAATTTTCAAATGATTACTAACACAAATAAAATTTAAAGACTAAATAAAAAATACAACCCCAACAAAGAGAGGATAATAATGAATTCGAAAGTAAAACAAAACAATACACACATAAGCATTTACAATAATAGGGATTGATGCTTAACAATATAAATACTAAAAAAAATTAAATTTTAAAAGAATAATTAAAAGTGTAAGTGGTGAAATAAAAATAAAATATGATTTCAATTGAAGGATCCCATTGACAATAATTAAAGTTTCTATACCAAACATATTAAAGGATTTAAAATCAAAAACAAAATTAAAAGAATAGGGAACGAAATGCAACTAAATATAACATCAATTTCAATTAAAGGACTAAATTGAAACCAATCGAAACTTCTATTACAAAAATTAGGAGAATACACAATAATCAAAAGAGGAAGGATGAAAATGAATCTACCATAAACCTAGGGGACTGTAGTGTACGATGAAAAGGAGGAGAGAGAAATGGGTACAAAAAAGTTCAACCAACCACTATCGCCTCTCTAGTAATCATGAGTTTCCAAGCACCACTCTAGTGGGTAGAGGACATGGCGATGAATCCTCTAAGTTGCCTGATAAACATTTTTGGACATCGTATGAGACTGCATGTGCCACTGTCAGAGGGCATGATGGAAAAAAGCTCTGATGTATCCCGATGACGTGCCAATAGTGCCCTAAGATAAAAAAAAATAGAGCAAATCACCTGCACACCCATACAAACATTTCTTTACTTTTGTCTTATCAGGGGGTAGAGTCGTATTAACACATTTTTTGAAATTGTGAAATCCATGGAAAACCCCTGCTGGCAGTGTTTTGTTTTTGTTTTAATTGTGTTTTTGTTATTGCACTGTACATTCACTAGTAAAACAACGATATTACCCCTAGTTCGGTAATTATTCATAGGCTTAAGGAAGGGGTAAAGTAGTATTTGTATTGTGTAAAAATATGCCAAAAATACAAGAATACCTCCAAACAATCTGCTAACATCAACTGGTCTCGTGGAAAAATCAAAAATACCCCTGGAACAAAGGCAAGGATGAGGCGCATTGAGTGTTAACATTGTTAATACACTTTTGTAATCCATAGTGTTTTGTGAGTGTGTGCATAGTGTTTCTCTGAGCTCTTATATGTTTTCTTCTAATTGCACACTAAGAATAGAAATTTATTAAAAAATAAATTATCTCATCTTTTCTAAGTATTGTATGTTTGTTTTTTACTACGAAGCGAGGCTTTGGTTTTATTTTATGTTTTTTTGCGTCTCTATTATGTCAAAGATCCGGTTTGATCAAGAGATTTACTCGATTAAATAAGTTGTAATTAGAAGTGTTTTGTCCAACTAAGAGCATTGATTATTAAGTAAGTTTGTTTTTCATTCTATTGTTTAGAATATAAATCCTAAGAAAAACATAAGAATTTTTCCTTGAATGTACAAATTAGCATGCGTGTATTTTTTAGACCTGGTGATGAGTGATCTCCTCTCCCTCAGCTATTTTTTCTAGCACAAATGCCTTGTTCACGTTCGTAATCACCTGAAATTAACTCATGATAGTACTATTGTAATTAATAAAGCATCATAAGCAACCAACTTTGATTTGGTTTCGGTCAATATGTGACCATCCCAACTATATTTTGTCATTCATGACATGGTGGAGAATTGATTTGAACCTTTATTGCATCATTAAGCCCACTATTCTCCTCTCCCTCAGCTATTTTTCTAGCACAAATGCCTTGTTCACGTTCATAATCACCTAAAATTAACTCATGATAGTACTATTGTAATTAATAAAGCATCATAAGCAACCAACTTTGATTTGGTTTCGGTCAATATGTGACCATCCCAACTATATTTTGTCATTCATGACATGGTGGAGAATTGATTTGAACCTTTATTGCATCATTAAGCCCACTATTCTTATGTCGGACTCTCAATCAAATGGGGGGTGCATGACATTGTTAGTTTCTGAATTAGACAAGAGATCCTATTGACAATGTAGGTCTTGTCCTCGTAAGCGTTGTATATTGATTGTTTGTAAAATGATTGTTTTTGTTATTTTTTTATTTTGACCAATCTCTTAGGATAGTTTGAACTTATTAGGATAATAATGTTAAATAATTTTATTATTTATTACAGGCGGAATATTTTTGTTTTGGTATAGCCTATATAGTCTCTTTGTATTTAGATTAAGTAGTTTTTAAGCATTGAAGTTATTCATCAATGAAACTCTTACCTTCTCTCTAAGATTTGAATATTTGGTATTGGGTTTTAAAAAAACATAAATACAAAAACTTTAGGAATTTATGTGATGCATATACTATAACATGAGAGGTCGTTGGGAATATATGGCAACAAGTAACTTCTAGTTGAGCATCAACTTCATATAGGTGATTAATATCTTTGAATTATAAGAAAAATAATTTCTTAGGAATTCTTATATTGAAATAAATTTTAAATGTTATCTTTATAATTTGACTTGGTTGATGTATTTTTGACATTGAAACTAGTTCATGGTTTAATAAAACTAGTGCCTAACTGAAAGGACAAATATTGGAATTAGATTGGTTTATTGAATTCATGCCCTCAAAGTTAGTTCAAGAATATTGAAATAGTACCTTGTCCTGTCATAACCCATTTATAAAGTTTAATTATGTTTAGGAATGAATTTAGGATCCGGTTGAAGGGTTTAATTAAGTGCAAGAACTTAATTATACTTTAAATGAGTCGAATTTTATTTTATTCAAGGCTTTATTGGTGGAAAGTTAAGTTTGAGAGCCTAATTTGGGTTAAATGGAGAAGATTGGAATGTTCAGAGATGAGGTTTATTTTTTACCATGTCAATTGGTTGAAATTGAGGAAATCGCAATAAAATCGAGTCATCATAAGATAAAGGACCAAATTGAACTTTGGAGAAAACAAGAGGAAAGCATGAGAAGGAAATTCAGCTAACTTTGGAATAGAGGAGAAATTGGAAGAAAAGCAATAGGTAAGCATGAGAAGTTTAGATTTCATGTGTTGATTTAAATGTGTTCTTAAGCTTATTTGATTAAGTTGGGAAGTAATTTCATGGAATTTTACCGTAGTTTCCCTTAAATCCTAGATTTTTGAACTTAGGGTTCTTATGTGAATTTGAGGGAATTAGGAGGGGAAAGAAGAATGATGAAATTAAAGTGGAATAGAATGAAAATAAGTTGAAATATCAAGTAAATGAAGAAAAAATTGGTGGAGGAAAAAGAAACACCACATTTGGCCAAATGAAGGAAAAAGTGGGAGAATGAGTTTCCATGTTAATGTTTAGAAACAAACCATGTTCAATCATGATAATTGAAAATGTAAGAAAGACTAAATGAAGAGATAGCATTTAAATTGAGAAAATAATAATAATAATAATAATAATAATAATAATAATAATAAGTAAATTCAAGAAATAAACTAGTTAAAAGAAAATATAAAGACAAGATATCTAGATTGTGTTTGAATATAGTATTTAGATAAAATAAATAATATGATGTGAGGGTATAAAGAATAGAAGAATTATTTGATGAAGGAATTATGAACATAAAGTAAGCAAAGAAGTAACTTGAGTTAAATATGAGGTTGTATGTAAAATAATGATGTTATATTTGAGAATGAATTTTTATTAGAACAAATTATAAATAAAAATATTACGTGCTTTGTGTTTCATCACTTAAGAAAAATATTGATGGACTAATGATATAATGACACTTGATTGATTGGCTAATAAAAGAGGTTAGCCAGCTACTGGGTAATTCAAATGGAATTACCAGATTGATTGGATAATAAAAGGGGTTAGTCAAATGTTCGGTAATTCAAATGGAATTACCGGATTAATTGGCTAATAAAAGAGGTTAGCCGGATGATGAGAAATTCAAATGGAAGTACTGGATCTATTGGTGACTAAGGAAGGAAACCAAATTTCTAAGTAATTATATGAAAGTGCTAGATTTTTTTGGTAATTAAGATGAGTTAGTTGTATTTATAAATTTTGAAAAGATTATGTAAATTGAGGGATTAAGTTAGATTGAAGTAAAATTATTAAATTTCAAAGGTTAAAAGTAATTAATTAATATTAGAATAATATGGTGAATAAGTGACTTAATATTGTTATTGTTGAAACAGGTACATCGCGAGGTGATGCAGATCGTTAGATATAGGAATACTCTTGTTTTTGAATTACTATTTTGGAATGTAATATTCATGTCGTTACTTTGAGTGTAAATCCTTTTGTGTTGTAAAAATTAAATAGAAGATGTAACATGTATGACCAAATCATTTTCAAAATGATAAGATAAGATTTATTATAAATATATTATGACTCTCAATCTTAATGTTGTATTTATGTGGTATAAAGGCTTATATGTAGTTAGTTAGCATATATTACATATAATGATGATTTTTTTTTTTTATCTTTTGAGTTATTTTGGTAGTACATTTATGTTAATTTACTAAATTGATATTATGAGACTTGCATATATTGATAAGTATGAATATTGAGTTATTGTTTGATGAATGGAATGAGATCTAGGATGATTAGATCAAGATGGAAGTTGTAATGACTTATAATAGAAGTATTGTCAATAACCTGGTATCAACAAAAATAGAGGAAACTCTGCCGAAATTTCAAAAACAAATCCCATAATTTAGACATATTACCCAACACTTAACAATGATAATGAAATGTTGAGATAATTCATTATATTATAATTTGAGGGTGTTACATAGTGCCCAACTGAAAGGATAAATATTGGAATTAGATTGGTTAATGGAATTCATGTCCTCAAAATTAGTTCATGAATATTTAAAATAGTACCTTGTCCTGTCATAACCCATTTATAAAGTCCTTACAGTTAATTAAATCCTTTAATTGGATCTTATATTAATTTTCGATCATAATTAAACTTTAAATTGGTCGACAATTAAATCGAATCAACCCATAAAAATATAATTATTTCGTTTAACTTAATTTTTTCACAGACTTATCCAATGATAAATTATTTTTGTCTTAAATCTGTATTTTCCTCTATTTTTGGAACAAAAGAGATATGATTGGAATCACGAAAAGAACCAAAATTTCCACATTCATTTTTCTAACCACGCTCGACCCTTTTATTTTATTTTTGTTATTTTTTGGTATATTTTGGGAATGACCCAGACATTGGGTGATGACAGTCTACATGCTTCTTCTCTTGTGGTATTTACACATGTTATTTTTTTCCATTAAGTTATGCATATGTACAAGATTTTGAGACTGCTAACAAACAATTTCCATTTCATAGACATAGATTCTCATAACTATGTTGACTTTCTTCTTTGATGCATGTGCTTGATTATCGTGTAATGTATATCTTGTCCTCGTAAGCCTTCCATATTGTCTGTCTATAAAAGGATTGTTTTTTTGTATATATTTTTTTATTTTGATCAATCTTTTAGGATAGTTTGAAATTATTAAGATAATAAGGTTAATTAATTTTTTTTATCATAGGTTTAAGGTTGGATAAATCCTCAAAGTTTGCACTAAGAAAACATATATTTTCGTTGTTACAATTCTCTTCTTCAAAAACACTTTTAAGAAAATTTAATTTGTTTTTATATTTTTCTATAAATTAATTCCATAGTGTTTTTGATTCATCATAATAGTGTTTTTTTACTTTAAATTTAAGGCAAGATAAATCCCATGCAATTTGCACTAAAAACTGATTTTACCGGTGTCTCAATTCTCTTTTTCAAAACCACTTTTGAGATAATTTAATTTGTATTTTTATTATTTTTCTTTAAATTATTTAATAGTGTTTTTGATTCATCATAATAGTGTTTTTACTGTATATTTAAGGTTGTATTAAAAATAATAATAATAATATATTTTTTATAATTTTAATTTCAAAAAATTAAAGAATATAACATATCTAGTTGACTAGTAAAATTACAATTATACCCCTACGGTCATGAGTGATTGAATTGTTGCTTGATGATGGAATGCGAACTTGATGATGTTCATAATGGGTGATATGAGCCGATACTCTTTTTTTTAAAAAAGGAGAAAAATAAATACATTGGAATTATAATAATTACGAATTGGTTTTTAAATTCTCTTGAAAAATCTTAAAACATGCATCGTAGGGAAATACCGGGGTTATAGGAGAGGAAGGATGAGATCAAATAAGTGACAAATTAATTTCTTGAAAATCTTCAAAACTGATATTAATGTGTATAAATATTTAATTCCAAGCAAATTATTAAAAAAAGGGCACTTTATTTCATTCCAAAGCTGAAATTTCTTGACATTTAATTTAATTTAATATTTTAGTTTCAGTTTTTGATAATTTAGTTGAATCAAAATACAATGAGAAGCTTTTTATATATTGAAAGGGGGTAGAGAGCGTTGTGAATTTAATTATTTTTATTAAATAGGCAATTTTGAATATAATTTTCCATATTTTCTAGATCTTTCTTAATGGTTGGTTATTGGGTTGGGCTTTATCCATGAAAAAAGAATTTGGTTTGTATATCTAAAAAAATATTAAAAAGATAATTATTTCCCTACTTGTATAATTAGGAACATAATTTACTATGAAAAGATATATTTTAATAAAAAGAATATGGTTTTCTCCTTTTCTTTTCATCTTAATTTTTTGTATTTACTTGACAAGAACTGTAAAAATATTCATATTATGAAATATCATTTTGATTTTTATAATTGAAGTGACACTAAAATGATTGATTCAAGAATTAAAAAAACAAATTCTCAAAAGTAAGTTTTACTTTTCGATTCTATATCAATCCTTGTTTTTCAACTTATTTTCTTTATTTTTAAATTTTGATTTTCCTGTCAATTATTTTTTTTAAAAAAAACAGAGTTGATGTTTAATCATTATAGAGAATTAATTAAATTTTATTTTAACGAGGGTATTGGAACTTGTTTTGGAGTCCACTTTAACAATGCATCGTAGAAAGAAAATAAAAAATAATTAAAAGATCAATTCTAAAAAACTCAATGTAAAAAGTAAAATTATAAAAAACAAAAAATAAATAGCAACAAACAGGATAACAAATCAAACACGATGAACTGGATAATGCAAACATGAGAACCTAATTAAGGCAGAACATAAAAAATGTGATGACTAGTTTTCAAATCAATAAAATATTAAATGATAAAATAATAAAATATTAAATGGATCATTCCACAAAACAATTTCATTTCTTTAAATATTATCCGTCTGCTCAATCCTCTTAAAAAAAAAAACAATGTTTGGGGATGCACGATAGTTTTCATTCTATTGTTTAGAATATAAAAAAACATGAGAATTTTTTCTCTGAATGTACAAATTAATGTACGTGTATTTTTAAGACCTGGTGATGAGTGATCTCCTCTCCCTCAGCTATTTTTTTCTAGCACAAATGCCTTGTTCACGTTCGTAATCACCTGAAATTAACTCATGATAGCAATTAATAAAGCATCATAAGCAACCAACTTTGATTTGGTTTCATTCAATATGTGACCATCCCAACTATATTTTGTCATTCATGACTTGTTGAAGAATTGATCAGAACCTGTATTGCATCATTGAGCCCACTATTCTTATGTCGGACTCTCAATCAAATGGGGGTGCATGACATTGTTAGTTTCTGAATTAGACAAGAGATCTTTTTGACAATGTAGGTCTTGTTGTCGTAAGCTTTGAATATTGCTTGTTTGTAAAATGATTGTTTTTGTTATTTTTTTATTTTGACCAATCTCTTAAGATAGTAAGGTTAAATAATTTTATTATTTATTATGGGTAGGATATTTTTGTTTTGGTTTAGCCTATATAGTCTCTTTGTATTTAGATTAAGTAGTTATTTAAACATTGAAGTTATTCATCAATGAAACTCTTACCTTCTCTCTAAGATTTGAATATTTGGTATTTGGTTTTAAAATAAAAACTTGAATACAAAAACCTTAGGAATTTATGTGATGCTTTTACTATAACATGAGAGGTAGTTGGGAATATATGGCAACAAGTAACTTGTAGTTGAGCATCAACTTCAGATAGGTGATTAATATCTTTGAATTACAAGAAAAATAATTTCATAGGAATTCTTAAATTGAAATAAATCATAAATGTTATCTTTATAATTTGACTAAGTTGATGTATTTTTGACATTGAAACTAGTTTTTAGTTAGTAAAACTAGTGCCCAACTGAATGGACAAATATTGGAATTAGATTGCTTAATGGAATTCATGTCCTCAAAATCAGTTCATGAATATTGAAAATAGTAACTTGTCCTGTCATAACCCATTTATAAAGTTTAATTATGTTTAGGAATGAATTTAGGATCCGGTTGAAGGGTTTAATTAAGTGCAAGAACTTAATTATACTTTAAATGAGTCAAATTTTATTTTATTCAAGGCTTTATTGGTGGAAAGTTAAGTTTGAGAGCCTAATTTGGGTTAAATGGAGAAGATTGCAATGTTCAGAGATAAAGGACCAAATTGAACTTTGGAGAAAACAAGAAGGTCAAGTGATTATCTATTTTTATCTGTTTTCAAATGATTTTGATTTACTATTATAAAAATAATAAAATCCTGAAAAAACATTTAATTTAATGGCGAGTACTATGTTGGAACATGAATGAACATTTGATGTTTTTCTTGAAATTAATTTAATAGTGTTTTTGATTTATCATAACAGTGTTTTTCTTCATTGTAGATTTAAGGTTGGATAAATCCTCGCAATCTACACTAAAAAATTGATTTTGCATGCTGTCGCGATGGTGTTGTAATAAAAAATATTTTCAATATGCTTCAATCTAGTTCATAAGGTGAAAACTAGCCAGAGATATTTTTAATTATAATAAAAGATAGAGTGTTTTGATTACACGAAGAGTTAGCCAAGTTGTTTTTGTTTTGTAGTGTAAAAATAATCATGTGGCGAGAAGGATTCTTATTTCAAAGGCTCAATTTAATGTGTCGAAGATTTATCGGGATAATCAAAGACCAATTTTAAATTTGGAAAGTTAATCAGCCTCGTTGAAAAAAACGGGTTGGATGGGAAAGCGTCCACGGTAATTTTTGTTACTTGATTGCTGCGTTAGAAAGAAGAAGAAGAGCGAACTGAGCCTGAAGAGATTTATTTTGATTTATGCTTGTGTGTTTGATTGCTGCTTGTTCATTTGTTTTGCAGGTCACCGGAGGGCCACCGCCGACGAGAGGAAGAAAAGGAGCAGATCTGCCGGTTCCCCCTGTCATCACTGTTCACCGGTGGCGCGTGGTTTCACGCGCCACCAGTGACGGTGGCGCGTTGACAGACGCGCCACAGCCCCTGCACTACCCCACTGTTCCGGGCATGTGGCACTGTTCCGGGAGCTTCCTTTTTTTTTATTTATCATTATGTAATTTTTCTTTTATATTTGTGTGTTTATTTGAGTTTATTGTATTTTAATTATTATTTGTAAAAGGTAAAGATAAACAAGGACAATGTGTGTGTGAGTTGTGTTTTATTTTTAAAATGTGATGAAAAAGAATAAAAAGAATTGTGTGGGTGTGTGTTGTGTTTTATTTATGTCGTATTATGTTATTTTCTTGAAAAAAAAAGAATACAAAATAAAATAAAAAAAATGTGTTTTCTTTGTAAAAATTCGAAACCAGCATGTCAAAAGTACAAAAATCTTTTTTTGGTAATTTATTATTCACGGTTAATATTTGGATAAATAAATCTTAAAGGTTTACACCCAAAATATTCATTGGGAATAATAATAATCAATAAAATTTATTGGACTTTTAAGCACTGATCGATTTCTTTTTTTTATCGTAATATTTTTCATGAATAAATACTGACTTATTGAAACATTTTAAATCACATCTAAATAGACAATGCAGCTTACCTCAGGTAAGGCGTATTAGGGGTGCTAATACCTTCCCTATACGCAACCAGTCCCTTACCCTTGAACCTCTGAGTAGACCAGTACAAATCGGGTGTTCCTAGCGACCCTCAACAGCCAGGTGGCGACTCCTCATCAACTCCACATGCGAGAGCCAGGATCCCTCCCGGGACGCAGCGCGGGGACGTGCGACAAGGATTTTGGCTCGATACCATGTCAAAATTGCATTGAATAGGAACTCGAATGCCTTTCTTCTTGAGTGTCTTGTCTCTTAAATAGACATTAAACCTAGCTACAAATTAGGCCTAAGTATGAAAGCATAAGTGTTCTACTAAAACACTACTATCTATAACTCATAATTACTTTCCTAATTAATACATAATTGATTCCCTTGACAATTTGCACTAAAAGCTGATTTTACCGAGTGTCGCAATTCTCTTCTTCAAAATCGCTTTTGAGAAAATTTAATTTGTATTTTTATTTTTTTCTTGAAATTAATTTAATAGTGATTTTGATTCATCATAATAGTGTTTTCTTCTTGTATATTTAAGGTTGGATAAATCCTCGCAATTTGTACTAAAACATCGATTTTGCAGTTGTCGCGATCATCGGACTGGTGTCCACTGTCTTAGGAAGCCTCACACTTAACACTAAAAAGAGACAATAGATAGAATCTCTCTATGTGTTTGGAATCACTCCAAGAATAATTCAATTACTGAATCAAAATAGTTCAAAAAATAATGCCTTTCTTGTTAACAAAGACCTTATAAATACTAAGGCGCCTCCTACTTCAACATAAATTCTATCTTAGAAAGAAAACATAAGTAAGGAAAGTCTAATAGTAGTAATTATCTTGATAGGAAATAAAATTAAAAGAAAGAAGCTAATTGAGCCGTAGTTTCGGTGTTGATCACGCCATTGTGGAAGCCTCCTGATCCGCCTCGGTCTCTGCTTTGTATTGATTTCTGATTTGCATCTCGATCTGCATCAATTGCCGAGTCTCTGAAGAACTTGACTCAGACAAGTACCGATTGGATTATTCAGATAGAAGTTGTGGATGTAGCGTTTGATTTCTTGAGCTTGTAGCGGATCGAATCGGAGTCGACCTATTTTTCCATTGCACTAGGAATTTATAATAACCTCCTCTGCAAGTGGATACAAGCCGGTGGTCCAAGATGGCGAGCAATTTCATCTCTTTGTCTTGTAGTTGTCGGGACTCGTGGTTACGGTGTGTCACTGGAATTGACTATGGGGAATTGTTATTGACGTTACCCTTGAATTCTATAAGATCTTCGATGTTGAAAATTGGACTAATAGCAAAATCAGAGGCGAGTCAATAACGTAAGCATTTGCACCCAATTTCTTTGTGATCTTGAAAGGTCCTGCTCTTCGCGCATGAAGCTTCGTAAAGCTTCCTTGAGGAAAGCGTTCGGTCGTGAGACAAATTAGCACCATGTCTCCTGTATTAAATTGTCGATTTCGCGTGTGGCTTTTGTCTGCATCTGCGTATGATGTTGTTTGAATAGTTAATTGTCTTTTGCATTCCTCATGTACGTCTCGCATATAACTTGTAAAATCCATGGTTGCTTCGCTTGCTCGGGAGGGGCAGGTAGAGGGCTTACATCAAGTGGGGTGTTGAGGCGAAACCAGTAAACCACTTCGAAAGGGGTGCAACTCTGTTGACCGATTAACTCGAATTGTTGAAAGCAAATTCAGCGTGTGGAAGTACCAGTCCCAACTAGTCACATGATCTATAATTAAACAGCGTAATAGATTCCCTAAGTTCTTGTTTGTGACTTCCGTCTAGTCGTCCGTTTGGGGATGAAAGGCACTTGAAAACATAAGCTTCATGCCCATCTTTGCCAACAATGTTTTCCGAAGTAACTTACAAATTTCACATCCCTGACGAAACAATTGAAATAGGAATACCGTGTAACCGAACAATTTCTTGTAGGAATAATGCTACTACTTTAGAGGCATCGAACGTCTTTTGGCGGGTAAGAAGTGAGCCATTTTAGAAAAGCGGTCAACCACAACCATTATTGAGTCATGACATCATAAAGTTCTTGGTAAACCAAGGATGAAATCCATGCTCGAGTGTTGCCATGGCACTGTCTGGTATTGGCGAGTGGAGTGTACTGACCAGCAGTTGTTTTGTGCCTTTATTTAGCTGGCAAATTCTACACTGTCCACCACGGTGTGAACATCTCAACGCATTCAAGGCCCATAAAACCGATCAGCAACCGGAGCTGAACGCTTTATCATGCCCAAAATGGCCAGCTAAGCCTCCTCCATGAAGTTCCGTGATGATGAGTTCCCTGAATGAGCCTCACGGGATGCATAGCCGTGACTTTTAAAATAAAAACCCTCACGCATCACATACTCCTTCTCGGATATGTGTCACTGAGTAGCCAAGTCTTTGTAAATTCTGCCAAAATCTAGGTCATTGTAATACTCGATTTCAAATTTTGAACCCTACCACATGTGCTTGAAGATAGGTGTAGAAGATGTGGCCTCCTATCGAGGGCATCAACCACTTTATTTTCTTCTCCGACTTGTGCACGATAACAAAATCAAACTCGCTGCAAATAATCGATCTATCTAGCATGTCTTGCGTTCATTTTAGTTTGAGAATTTAGATGCTTCATTGAGTTATGGTTTGTGAAGAGGACGAACTCTCTATGGATCAAGTAGGGACGCCAATGCTTGAGAGTTTGAATTAAGGCGTAGAATTCCATGTCATAAACCGAGTATCGCCGTCCACGTCTCATTAAGTTTCTCATTGTAAAGGCAATGGGATGACCCTCCGACTTAGTACGCCTCCAATTCCTACGTGGGATGCATCACGAGCCACTTCAAAAATTTTGGAAAAATTAGGAAGTTTGAGTACTGGTGCTTGTCCCATTTTGCTTTTAATTTCTGAAATGCCTTGACAGCTATTGTACCCCACGCAAATTGTTTATTCTTCGACCACTCCGTGATTGGGGCCATGATTGTGCTTGAAGTTGCGTATAAATCGTCGATAAAAGGTATCCAAGTTGTGGAAACTTCGATTTCGGACAGATTCTGTGGTGTCGGCCATTGTTGGATAACTTGTACCTTGGTCGAGTCGACTTCCACTCCTTTGCAGGATATGATAAATCCCATAAATTTGGCACTTGTTTGCATGAATGAACACTAGTCTTTATTAATATAGAGTTGTTCCACCTGCAACACCTTTAGGAGCTTCTCAATGTGGCTTACATGTTCCTTCGCATCTTTGCTGAAAATTAGGATGTCATCGGAATAGATGACAACAAATCTCCCGGAATGGCTTGAATATCTGCGTCATTACGCGCATGAAGGTGCTTGGCGCGTTGGTTAACCCGAACGGCATGACTAGCCACTCAAAGAGGCCATCTTTGGTTTTGAATGTTGTTTTCCATTCATCCCCCTCCTTGATACTGGATTTGATGATACCCACTTCAAGGTCGATTTTGGTGAAGATAGAGGAACCACTAAGTAAGTCTAGCATATCATCAAGATGTGGAATGGGAAACCGATATTTCACCATTATTTTGTTAATTGCTCGACTATCAACTAACATTCGTCAACTTCCTTCTTTTTTGGTGCAAGTAAAACTAGGACAGCGCAAGGGCTAAGGCTCTCACGAATGAATCCTTTGTCCAACAATTGTTGTATTTGATCTGTTGAGTTCTTCATTTTCCCTTGGGCTCATACGGTAGTGTGGGAGATTAGGCAAGGAAGACCCCGGAATTAGATCAATTGTGTGTTGCACCTCCCTTAATGGAGGGAGTTAGCTGGGTATTTCTTCGGGCATGATGTGGTTGTATTATTTCAACAGTATGCAGATAAATCAGCTAGAATGACACCATCAACTTGCTTCTTCTCACGATTCACAACCAACAGACACCATGTCTTCCCTTTGTATGACTCGAGAGAATTGTTTCATTGTCGGGACAGAACCACATCCTTTCTAGTGTCAAATTCAGAAATTTGTAAGGGTGATTGTGCATCAAAAACATTGTTAAATCTCTTATTTTACATATGTATTTATTATTTTTATTTGGGATTTTATAATAATTGATGTGCTTTTTAGTAATGAATTTCTTTTAATGTTTCGACAAGTTTTTGGAGCTTAAATGAATTATTTCAGGAAATTTAAACGTCAAAATTTGGAAGAAAGAATTGGAGGAGAAATCTATGGAAAGATGGAGGGAAGATTGTTACTTTATCTTGGGTCAAAAAGAAGAAAGATTCAGCTAAAAATGAGGAAGAAAATCGGACACAAAAATCTTCTTCAAGTTGCCGAAATAATAAGTTTTCCAGAACACCTTTCGGCATTTCAGTCATAACATTTTACTCAGAGCTACCAATTGCATGGTTTTTAATGTTCTGGAACTCTAACAGAAAGGCCTACAAATATGTGTCTAATAGCTGTCTCCCAAAAACGCTTCTAAAGTGGGGTAAAGTGCAGTCCAAAGTTTGCATCAAATCAGACACAAAAATATTCTCCAAGTTGCCAAAATAATAAGTTTTCCAGAACACCTTTCGGCGTTTCAGTCATATCTTTTGACTCCAAGATCCAAATTGTATGTTTTTCAATGTTCTGCAAATCTAACAGAAAGGACTATAAATATGTGTCTAATAGCCTTCTCCAAATATCGCTCCGAAATAGGGTTAAATTGCAGTCCAAGTTAGCATCAGATTTGTCTAGCAATATTTTTCCGAGATTGTGTTTTGTTATTCTTGTTTTAGATTTTAGTTTTAGTTTAGTTGTAAAACTTATTATTTCAGTTTGATTCAAGTTATTTCATGTTTATTAAAGTGTTATTATATATAATTATGGTTGGCTAGTCTCTTTCTTGGATCCAAATCAAGGATGATGGTGATTGAGGTGAGTTCTTTAAGATATGAATGAATCCTAATGTCTATCTTCACTTTTTCTTCATGAATGTTTTGTTATTGCAAAGAAATTTTATAAATCATCTAAGTAATGTTATAATCTTGAATTTTTATGAACAAAACTTAATTTTGATATAGAGATTGCTTGATTCAATGTCTTACTTAATATGAAAACACTCGTTTATTCTTAAGCAATAATCATCTTCATGTTTTAGATCTTCATTGTAATATCTTCCGATCTAATATCACCATCGTTGATATTAGGTTGAGTTATCTTATATATGTTGAAGGATTCACCAATATGTCACCATCAAAATTGATTTGGAACCAAGACTTACCCTTTTCTTATCATTTAAATCTAATTACTCTCTTTTATCTTAGAAAACAAATTCATTCATCATTCTCCTAAAATATTTTTGTTGTTACCTAGCTTAATTTATAAATCTAGCTCTCTGTGGATATGACCTCGATCTTACCGAGTTAATTGCTACATCGCACACTCATGCACTTGTGAGTTAAAACAAGTCGATCATAAATAGCGGTCAAGTAGAGGGTCGAGTAGAAACCTTTTGCCTTGGAAGTTAAATGAATAGGTGTTAGTATACCCATCATAACAAACCCTTACATCATAGAGCCAAGGACGCCTCAGCAGCAGGTGACACACAGTCATTGGAATTACGTCACACCAGGCCTCATCCATGTATCTCTTCCCCAATGAGAACTTAACCAAGCATCAGCTGTTTACGAGGACCGAATTGGTCTCATTAACCCAGCTGATTCGGTAGGGGACGGGGTGTTTTTCTGTTTTCAGTCCCAAGCGTTCAACAACAAGCTCGGATATCACATTCATACCGCTTCCATTGTCAATAATGACATTCAATGCCTTGCCATTGTGCTCCATGCAGTATGAAAAATATTGGTGCGTAACCACTCTGGATTCAGCTTGAAGTTCCTTCTTAGTTCTGTCAATACTCGATGAATAACACAGACTTGGTATTTACGATGCGGTTAGGTGCTCTTCCTCGCTAAGGTTGTTCCTCTCACACTCTTCTTCTTCTTCGGGCTCATCCACATCTTCCATTAGTAGTTCTTTTTCGCAAATGAATGCTAACCTTTTGTCTCGAGTTGGACATACTACAGCAAAATGGTTGAAACCTTTGCATTTGTAGCATTGGGGTCCATCGTTAGAGACTTTGGCCTTTCCTTGAAATCTCTATTGATTCCGCTACGTGGTTGATCCCTCAACGCTGGAGATTTGTTGGTTGCAGATGCGAAGGCAAGTTCGATTTTGTATCCCACGATTGCATTCTTCTCCCGATGTGCAGACCTTGCTTGTCTCTCAAGACAAAGTGTCGATTGATAAGCTTCTTCCAAATTGAGTAGTCGTGCGGTCCACATATCTTTGCGCAGTCGCTACGTAATCCCGTCCGATATCGAGGCTAGTGCTTGCGTTACTGTTTCCACAACTTTACTACGTCATTGATAATTCATGGAAACAATCTGTAAATTGATCAACACTCAAGGATCCTTGATGAAGTTGCAGCATCTCTTCGAACATCATCCGCTCGTAGTTAATGGGCGGATACTTCTCTTTAATCGTTCGTCATCTCTTCCCGAGTTGGAGATTGGTGGCCTACGTGTCCTGCACAATTGTTCTTCTACACTTCCCCACCATGCTCGTGCATGTCCCTTTAATTTCATTCGGACATATCGCACCTTTCTATCTTCGAAACAACGAACCGATCGAAGTAGTCTTCAATGGCTATCAACCGATCCTCAAATGCGTGGGGTTCCAGTTTGCCAAGGAAATCTGGTACCTCTACCTTCATTCGTTTGGTTAATTCATCTAGAGGTGGTTGATAAGTAACATGTCCCCTGTGCATGGCTTGTCTAGGGTGACGAGTTTGGTAATCTGTTAAGTGAATTCGTGAATTTCCTCCTCTGCATCAGGGTTGTCTTCCTCCTCGGCATGGTTCAACCTTTCCTCGTGATCTACTCTTCGGCCTTGTTGATTAGGGAGACCATACTCCTCTCGAGCATAGTGTTCTTCCATCACATCTAGGCGTCGAATTACTTGTGCCATAAGCTGTGGCAATTTGATCCAGATTGATAGTGCAACTATGGTTGGTCTAAGTCTCGAGTGTTTGGGTTTTCGATGTTTGGGTTTTGGTGGCTTAAGGCGGAGTTGTTTTGGAGTGTTGGGTTTGGGTTAATCGGGTTGATGGGGTTAATGGGTGCTTGGTTGGAAGGGCTAGGTTGGGGTGGATTTTGGGTGGTAGTTATGGGGTTGTTTCTGTTGTGGGTGGAAGTCATAGCATATGTATTGCCGCGACAAGTAACGAGCATATGCGTCTGGCTCTAATACCAGATTGGTGTCCACTTGTCTTAGGAAGCCTCACACTTAATACTAAAACATAGACAATACATAGAATCTCTCCATGTGTTTGGAATCACTCCAAGAATAATTCAATTACTCGAATCAAAATAGTTCAAAAAACAATGCCTTTCTTGTTAACAAAGACCCTATAAATACTAATTGAGTCGTAAATTCGAGTCTTGATCATGTTGATTAATAAGCTGCCCACAGGTATTGAAGGAGATTGACTAAGTCTGCTAAAGACAGATTAATGAAGAAGTCAAAGAAGAAGATAATGAAGAAGTCTGTACTAGTTATTTCCGGTTTAGGAAATTAAGACAGATTATTCAAACTAGCCGTTACAAGTAAATCATGTACTTGATGTAGTATAAATACTACTGAATTTGTAAAAGGAATCAAATGAGAAATAAGAAGAATCGACATTTTTCTGTAAAATCCTTTCTTCTCTTTGTCTCGCACAAGTCTCAAATTCTCCCCAAATTGAACTCAATTGAATACCTACAAACCAAGATAACACAATCAATTGAAGTTTAAACAAAGACCCACAATCAATTGAAGCTCTAAACAAAAGACCCGAACTTACAATCAAAAACTTACAGATCATGCATATCTCACTATGTGCAAGTTCAAAAGAGTGCTAGTGAAGCTACACTATACACAAGGTCCGATGGTGAAGGAAATCAGATTGTGGTATCCATTTATGTGGATGACATAGTGTTTACTTGGCAGCGAGTGAACCTATGATGAATGAATTCAAAAGGAAATGATGCATAAGTATGAAATGACTGATCTAGGTCTTCTCCACCATTTTCTAGGGATGGGAGTGCTTGCAAACTAATCAAAGTATTTTCATTCACCAAGGAAAATATGCAAGAACTTTGCTAGAGAAATTTGGGCTTGCTTGATTGCAAACCAAGTATCTACTCCACTGGTTATGGGAGAAAAACTAAGGAAAGAAGATGGAAGTGAGTTTGCGAGATGAGAATCTCTATAGAAAAATCGTGGGAAGCTTTGTTATACTTGGCAGCAACAAGGCTCGACCTTATGTATGCTTGCCTGACCCTCTTGTCTCGGTTCATGAATAAACCCACAAAGAAACACATGGGGTTGCAAGAAGAGTGCTTGCGATATGTTCAAGGAACAATTGACTATGGGATTGAATATGTCAAACAAAAATCAGCCACACTTGTAGGATTTTGTGATGCAGATTGGGGTGGAAGTGAAGATGACGAGTAGAAGCACTTCGGATATGCATTTGGATTTGGAAGTGGGGTATTCTCATGGGCATCGGTGAAACAAGCTACTTGTGGCACTATCTACTGCAGAGTCGAGTATGTCTCGACTCGAGGCAACCTGCACGAGCTCTATGGTCGAGAGCGTGCTTGATGATCTAAGTGAAGTGCGGACAAAAGCAACAACACTCTCATTGTGACAATATGTCAGACAATTGCTATAGTAAAGAACCCGAGTTTTCACCAAAAGACAAGACATATAAACAGGAGAATACACTTCATACGAGAGGCGATACAAGAGAATTTAATTGACATTAAGTTACGTAGTAGTGAAGATCAAGTAGCTGATATTTTTACTAAAGAGTTGTCTAAGGACGAGGTTTAGTAAACTAAGAGCAATGCTCGAGTGTCAAACACTGTAGCGACTTAAGAGGGATGTTGATTAATAAGTCGCCTACAGGTATTGAAGGAGATTGACTAAGTCGCTAAAGACAGATTAATGAAGAAGCCAAAGAAGAAGATAATGAAGAAGCTGTACTAGTTATTTCCAGTTTAGGAAATTAAGGCAGTTATTCAAACTAGCCGTTACAAGTAAATCATGTACTCGATGTAGTATAAATACTACTCGAATTTGTAAAAGGAATCAAATGAGAAATAAGAAGAATCGACCTTTTACGTCAAAATCCTTTCTTCTCTTTGTCTCGCACAAGTCTCAAATTCTCCCCAAATTGAACTCAATTGAATACCTACAAACCAAGATAACACAATCAATTGAAGTTTAAACAAAGACCCACAATAAATTGAAGCTCTAAACAAAAGACCCGAACTTACAATCAAAAACTTACATGGTATCGAGTCAGTAACTCTGATTCATCAAGAAGGGACGTGAACTGTGAAATCAAGAAATCCAAGAAAGCCAAGTTTTCAACATGGCAGGATCATCAAGTTCAGGAGGTGATCTAAGAACTCCCAAATTCAATGGGAGTAATTACGATTTACAGTCGAGTCAAAATGGAAACCATTCTTATTGCCTATGATCTTTGGGATGTGATTGAATTTGGCACACTTGCCTCAATCAAATCCGAAAAGGTGTCTGAAGAAGGGAGTGCATCGGGAGTACAAAAGCTGCTGCTGCACTGAGATTACCAAAGAATTGAAGATCAAGAATGCAAGAGCCTTAAGCCTCATTCAAGGAGCAATAATGGATGAGTCTGTTTCCAAGAATCGAAATGAGAAGACAAGCAAAGAAGCATGGGACATTCCGAAAGGGAATTCAGAGGTGATAAAAGGTTAGAGCAATTAAACTTCGGGCCATTAGGATCTGAATTTGAATATATGAAGATGTCGGATAAAGAAGACTTAGATGACTATCTTTCTAAGTTCTTTGACATGATTAACAATCTTAAGTCACTTGGGGAAGAGGTGGCGAAACAAGAATTGTTCAAAAATTGCTAATGAGTCTTAATAGGAGATATAATTCAATTGTCTCTATTATTGAGGAGACAAGAGACATTGAAACCCTTAGAGCAGAAGAAGTAGTAGCCTCTGTTAAGGTTTTTGACATAAGAGAAGGGTTGTATGATGAGAGGGAGAAACAAAAGGGTTTTGAAAAGGCATTCGATGAGCCTAAAACTGAGCAACAAGGGCTCACAATACAAAACTTGACCAAGTTGGCAAGGGCAGGAAAGAAGGCCTACAAACTAGTCATCAAGTGGCAACAACAATTACGGTTCAAACCAGAATTACAGAAATGAAGCAAATTCTAATGGTTTATTCAATCCTCAAAACAGACATGGGAGTAGTAGTCATGGTGCTGTGAAACCAAAATGCAGTGTATGCCAAAAATATCATTTTGGCACCTGCAGATACAAGGGAAAACAAGATGCAGCGAGATGTAATCAATTTGGGCATAATGCAAAAGATTGCAACAATTACAAGCCGAGTAGCAAACATTGCACAAGAAGAAGAAGATGTTTCTACAGACAACAATGTACTATGCATGTCATGCAGCAAGTATAGAGGATGAAGACGTGTGGTTTGTTGGCGAGTGCTTGCGAGCAATCACATGACATCTCGGGAGGATAAACCGATTGATCTTGACAAAGAAATTACCCGCAAAGTGAAGATGGGCTCGGGTGACTTAGTTCAAGCAACTGGAAAAGGGACACTTGTGGTTGATACAAGTCAAGGAAAAAATACATTGAAGAGGTGTCTGCTGGTTCCAGTGCGGATGAGAATCTGCTAAGTGTTGGGCGGATGATTGAAGAAGGGTATTATATACTCTTTGGGGGAACAAGGCAGTAGTCTTTGAAGATGGAAGTCTTAAAATGTACTCGGCCAAAGTGTTGATGAAGGGGAATAGATGTTTCCCTCTATCCCTTGAAACATTGTTACCTGCGAGCAAGAAAAGCATCGATGGTTGAAGAATCATGGATTTGGCACAAAAGATTGGGTCACTTGAACACGACGACAGATGCAGAAAATACAGCAAAAGAAATTGGTTATTGGATTACCTACCTTAACCAATATGGATGCAAGTGTGTGAGGCATGCGTGATGGGAAAACACAAAAGGAAAAATTCCCTAAGGAAGGAAGCTGGAGGGCTAGCAAACCTCTCGAATTAATCCACACGATTTGTGTGGACCAGTGCAGATAGAATCCAGTGGAGGTAATAGATACTTCATCATCTTTGTTGATGACTATACAAGGATGTGTTGGGTGTATTTTTTGAAGTTTAAATCATGAGCTTTAAATGTGTTCAAAAAAATCCAAGTATTTGTTGAACTACAAAGTGGCTTCAAAATACAGAAATTAAGAAGTGACAGGGGGTGAATACACATCCACCGATTTTCGAATTTCGTGAACAACAAGGAATGGAAAGACAGTGATCGTGGCTTTTTCCCTCGAGCAAAATGGTGTGGTGAGAGGAAAAATAGGACCATAGTTGAGATGGCCGAACTATGATGAAGGAGATGGATATTCCAGTTGAGTTTTGAGTGAAGTCGTTAATACAGTTGTGTATGTGCAAAGCAGATGCTTCACAACATCATTAGCAAATCGACCCCATTTGAAGCATTCACAGGAAGAAAGCCTAGCATAAAACACCTCAAAGTGTTTGGATGTGTGTGCTACACTCATGTTCCAGCACACATGCGACAGAAGCTTGATAAAAAGGCTGAGAAGGGGATATTCATGGGTTATGGAAGTCTGTGAAAAGGGTTACTGAATATACATTCTGCAATCTAAGAAAATTGTGCTATCTAGGAGTGTTGTGTTTGATGAAAATAACAAGTTCCCATGGAAGAAGGGACTTGAAGATGAAAATGACTTCATTCCACTTGTCATTGTTGCTTCATGACGATGAAGTTGAAACTCAAACTGAAAGAATTCAGTCAAGCTAGGATGACTCCTCTCGGGAAGTAGAAGAAATCAGTGAGAGTGATGTCGGAAGCAATCCACAGTCAAGGTTTAATACCTCAACCCGATAGAAAATCGGAACACTAGAAGACATATATGCTAGATGCAACCTAAGCATGTGTGAACTCGAGACCTATGCTTGAAGCAATTGGAGAAACAGATATGGCGGAATGCAATGAAGGATGAATTGGAGATGATCGAGAAAAATGATACATGGGATCTAGTGGATAGGCCCTCTGAAAAACCTGTCATTGGAGTGAAATGGGTCTTCAAGACCAAGCTGAACCTAGATGGGACAATAAACAAGCACAAGGCTAGACTAGTGGCAAAGGGGTATGCACAAAAATTTGGGATAGATTTTAATAAGACCTTTGGTCCTGTGGTTAGGCTGGACACAATTCGAACATTAGTAGCACTTGCAAGCTAGAAGAACTGGAAATTATTCCAGTTAAATGTTAAGTCAGCATTCCTAAATGGAATGCTAGATGAAGAGGTGTTTGTTGAACAACCTGAGGGGTTTGTTGTTCAGAAGGCAAGGCACAAAGTGTATAAGCTGAAGAAGGCACTATATGGCCTTAAACATGCTCCTAGGGCTTGGAATAGTGAGATTGATGCATATCTCATTAGGTGCAAGTTCAAAAAGAGTGCAAGTGAAGCTACACTGTACACAAGGTCCGATGGTGAAGGAAATCGATTGTGGTATCCATTTATGTGGATGACATAGTGTTTCTTGGCAGTGATGAACCTATGATGAATGAATTCAAAAGGAAATGATGCATAAGTATGAAATGATCGATCTAGGTCTTCTCCACCATTTTCTAGGGATGGGAGTGCTTGCAAACTAATCAAAGTATTTTCATTCACCAAGGAAAATATGCAAGAACTTTGCTAGAGAAATTTGGGCTTATTGATCGCAAACCAAGTATCTACTCCATCGGTTATGGGAGAAAAACTAAGGAAAGAAGATGGAAGTGAGTTTGCAGATGAGAATCTCTATAGAAAAATCGTGGGAAGCTCTGTTATACTTGACAGACAACAAGGCTCGACCTTATGTATGCTCGCCACCTCTACTGTCTCGGTTCATGAATAAACCCACAAAGAAACACATGGGGGTTGCAAGAAGAGTGCTCGCGATATGTTCAAGGAACAATTGACTATGGGATTGAATATGTCAAACAAAAATCAGCCACACTTGTAGGATTTTGTGATGCAGATTGGGGTGGAAGTGAAGATGACAGTAGAAGCACTTCGGATATGCATTTGGATTTGGAAGTGGGGTATTCTCATGGGCATCGAGTGAAACAAGCTACTTGTGGCACTATCTACTCGCAGGCTGAGTATGTCTCACTACGAGGCAACCGCACAGTGCTCTATGGTCGAGAGTCGTGCTTGATGATCTAAGTGAAGTGCGGACAAAAGCAACAACACTTCTATCGTGACAATATGTCGAGCAATTGCTATGGTAAAGAACCCGTTTTTCACCAAAAGACAAGACATATAAACAGGAGAATACACTTCATACGAGAGGCAGTACAAGAGAATTTAATTGACATTAAGTTACGTAGTAGTGAAGATCAAGTAGTCGATATTTTTACTAAAGAGTTGTCTAAGGACAGAGTTTAGTAAACTAAGAGCAATGCTCGAGTGTCAAACCTGTAGCGACTTAAGAGGGATGTTGATTAATAAGTCGCCTACGGTATTGAAGGAGATTGACTAAGTCTGCTAAAGACACTTAATGAAGACGCCAAAGAAGAAGATAATGAAGAAGCTGTACTAGTTATTTCCAGTTTAGGAAATTAAGACAGCTTATTCAAACTAGCCGTTACAAGTAAATCATGTACTCGATGTAGTATAAATACTACTGAATTTGTAAAAGGAATCAAATGAGAAATAAGAAGAATCGACCTTTTTCTGTAAAATCCTTTCTTCTCTTTGTCTCGCACAAGTCTCAAATTCTCCCCAAATTGAACTCAATTGAATACCTACAAACCAAGATAACACAATCAATTGAAGTTTAAACAAAGACCCACAATCAATTGAAGCTCTAAACAAAAGACCCGGAACTTACAATCAAAAACTTACAGATCATGCCATTGTGGAAGCCTCCTGATCCGCCTCAGTCTCCGATCGAGCATTGATTTCCGATCCGCATCATCGGATCAAAAGAACTTTGAGAGGGTGGGCAACAATCGTTGGTGTGCATTTCAAAGGAAGAAATGATTTGTAGCGATCTTTGTTATAATATTTATTTGAAAAGAAAAGAAAATAAAACCCAACCAATTGTTAATTTTTGAACGCCTTCCCCTTCTCTCATCGAACGCCTACCAAACGGTATTCACTTATCTCGTTGCTCCTCTCTATTTTCCTTGTAATTAAAGATTACTTGTTTCGATGCCGTGGACCTCTTATATATATATATATATAATCGGCAATTCAATTTTCAGGATCTTGGTTTTCTTTTTTGGTTCGCCATTGAAAGATCCATCCGATTTCTTGGGTTTTCATCAAGTGTAGTATTTCTTCTCCCTAAGAATAGGGATTGAGTTTCGTTCAGATTATCGCTTTCTCATTTTCTTTTGTTTCTTTTCTCGTGAAACGGAAGGCTATGCAATGGGTTTTGCTCAAGGTAATTGCTTTGCACAAAATGCCTTTTATTACGACCATCACTTCTTAGATTTTATTCTTATGATGGTGTGATAAAACATGAATTTGAGCCTCACTACGTTCCTTGTAATGAAATGGGCAATGACAATGGTCTTTTTTGTTTAGTTACGAGAATGGGACTTTCATGTTTCTGTTGTCTGAGTCGTGGGTTTGTTCTTGAGCACCTTACCGTCTCTCGCCTCGTCTTGGAAATTCTGTTTTATGTCTCTCCTAAATCTGGATTTTTAGAATATTTGAAGGAGAAAAGTTAGTAACAAAGTAAAAGATTCGATTCAATTTTGCAATCAGCCTCGTTTAGGGCAATGTTTTTTATTCTCATTCATGAGTGCTAAATATTGTGATTATGTATTTTGTAGTATGTGCTAAATTTTTGGGATCAATACTTATTTGAAACAGTTTCATGTTCCACAAATGTCGAAATCGACAGTAAAATCCATGAGTTGGTCGTTGATAGGAACCATGCCTTAATGATCTGTCGCTAATTTCCCGCTCCCAAAGGCAATGGGAATCTGGTTGAAGTTGATGCTTGGGAAGGATGCTCCAAGTTAGCTGATGGGAATATGGTTTTCTAGGGCCTGCTGATAATCTTGCTAATGAAAATACAGAGTGAGTTATGTTTCTTTATTTGCTTGCTCGTGTATTCTTTTTTCATGACTTTATTAGATTTTTATTTGCATAATTAAATCACTATCATCCTCTCTCTCTGCTCTCTCTCTCTCTCTCTCTAATCGTAGATATTCAAGCAAGTTTCTCTTATCAAATGCTTAAAAGTTATCAAAATCACAAACACAGGGATTGCGGGAGGGCACACGAGCATTATTGATGTAAAGGTTAAATGCCTTGGAGTCATGCCTGGACAGTTTCAATCGAAAAGAGAAAAAATTATCTAATCAGGGTATTTAAGCTTAAATACAAAGTGGAGAAGGTGTAGATACTGTTATTTCTGAACTATCTCGGTGAAAAAGAGAATGGAAATGATGTCTGGCTTACCTCGTTGTGGTAAACCTAACTATTGTGCTTTCGGTTGAGAATCGGTGTGGAAAAGATACGGTGCATATTTCTTTATTTGCACTGGTCGTGTATTTTTTTGTATGACTTTATGAGATTTTTATTTGCATAATTAAATCACTCGTCATCCTCTCTTTGTTTCTCTCTCTCTCTTTGTAATCGTCGAAATGCAGGAGTATAGGCACGAGCAAGTCGCTCTTATCAAATGCTTAAAAGTCGAAATACAAAATGGAGAAGGTGTACATACTATTATTTCGAACTAGCTGGTGACAAAAAAATTGTAATCCTTTTGTGAAAAAGAGAATGGAAATGATGTCTGGCTTACCCTGTTGTAGTTAACCTGACTTACTGATTGCTTCCACAACAATTGTTTTCCCCGCCTCTTGTTTGCCTATTCTGGACAAGTCGCCTACCTCATGAAGAACACATGTCACGTTGTTGATGCATTTTACAACTTGCTCCAGGTTTGCAATGATTCCTCCATTTCGACAAATAGGGGTGTCATTGATTGTAGACTGGAAAGTCATTGAAATGAGAAAGAAAATTGGACCATCGGATAATACTCGAGGATCGAGAGAGGAAGTTTGGGGTATGGGAGAAGCAGTAGTTCCAATTCTTGCTTGGAATCTTATCGGCTTTAAGAAGGGTTATTGCACGCAGTGTTTCACTCAAGGTGTTAAAATTCAACCATTTACATTATTGTTTTGTTTCCTATTGGCAAATGATTGCAACTAACCATTGTTCTCTTAACTACGCCACATGTTTTCTTTTTCTTGTAGCCATGCTCGGACTTCATCTCTGTAAGTTATAGATCCGAGATTTTCAGTCTTGTTTTTATTTTAGTGTATCAAGCTTTGGAAATTATTTCTTTGTTTAAATCCCCATGGAGCTCGGCTCGATTAAAAATCTTTTGTGCCCTGTAATAAAACTTATTATTACAAATTCAATGATAAAAATTGGAACTACACAAGGTTTATTACTCTTTCTCTAAACTCGCATAATGAAGTCGAATGATACTTCTTGTAACATTGAGGTATGCGTTCTTTTCAGATGACATGTAGGGTGTGTTTTTGCTTGTAACGTGCATTATGTGTGTGTATTTTTGCACTTTGTATAGATGAACGAGGAGAAGATCTATGTATAGATGAAGGTTTTTTGTGGGCTATGCGGTCTTAGCTTTTGTTTTTTAAAGAAGCATCTAACAGTGGACCCCTTTTATGGTGTAAGTGTAAAAACTAAAATTAGTACCAAATTTATTTCCATATTGATTGCAGTATATTGTCAATGATAATGTGGGAAGAATTTGGTTGTTGCTTTGATTTGCCACTCACGATCAAAAGTCTGTTTCTTTCCTCACTCTTTTAACGGATGTTAAGGTCACTTATATTTCTATTGATTTGCAGGTGATAGCTAGAAGGGTCTTGGAATCAAAATAGATGACATCACATTTATATTTATCAACAGAGTTATATGCAACTCTTTGGGATCTATTTCTCTCAAGTATACAATATTTGTTCTAACGAGTGTTAGATGTGTCCATTTAGATGTTCTGGATCCTGTCCATTTTGGTTGGTTTAATCAAAGTGAGAATTGAGAGATTAGTGTCTATACAGCAACTTTCATGAAGCAGTTAAGTTGAAACATTATCTTGAAAGCTTAGGCATGTGGGAAACTTGAATCATGTATTTGCCTTGAAATTGAGTAAACTTCTTGTAGCTAAATAATGTTTTGTTTGCTGCCTTTGCATCCTTTAATTTTCTTATGTTTCATTATGTTATGTTTTTGAATTAGAAGTCGACACTCTCTCATCAAACGATTGTTTCTTAGCTCACTATTTCACTGGACGCTAAGGTCACCTACATTTCTATTGATTTGCAGGTTATAGCTAGAAGGTTCATGGACATACATTTATATTTATGCACAGGTTATATGTAACTCTATGCGATCTATTTCTTTCTCAGGTATATATGCTTCTATGAGTTGTAGTCGGCATTGTTCATGCATTGGCTTACTGAAAACTGAATAAAATTTTGTGATTACCATTTAGGCTGCTCCAATTTAGGCGTCATGTATAGGTCCTTACATTGCTCGTAAAAAGGTGATTTCCTCCTCGACTCATTCGTAAATACCATTTATGTTTTACATGGTGTTATTTTCATTACTGTGTGGCAGCTCATTTTCTTTTGCCAAGTCGATGGCATCTAAAACTTTTCTGATCGAGTGCATTATTGAACATGTTGCATATTTTTTCTTGGGTTCTTACCAGCTGCGATCGCCATACTTAATAGAAAGTATCAGTTTGGTGTCAGTTTGTAAGAGCATCGAAGAACAGTGTTTCTAAACTCAGATAACTAGATTAGTTTTCAACGAAGTAATCTTTCTTTTACTCCTTTTAGTTCAATTCATATGATTTACTCTTCAAATATATTTTAACTGAGATGAGTTATACTACAAAGGTTTGCTTCCATTTACTCTGCGGACTGACTTTTTATTTATTTATTCTGCTCTTCCTTTTGTGGTTTGGTTTGTTGTTTGGTCTGTATTCAGCTCTGCTTTTGTTTCCTGTTTCCCTTTTTATTCGTGCTTTCATTTGCTGTGCTTTTTCTCTCTCTGTTTTTTACATTGATGGGTTGGTTCATGTTTAGATGCTTGTTAGATTTCTTTTTGAGGTTTTGCATCTATTGTTTGGTTGTTGTGGATACGGTGTTTTGGTCTTTGTGCCTTTTCAACCGCCTATGGGGTTGTTGTTTGTTGACCTCCTTATGTGTGTAGTGTTTGAAAAGGACCCCTACAGAGTGTAAGCCTTGTTGATTATTGAAACCATGTGCATCATCGTGAAAGGCCTTTTACATTGGTCATGCCCTGCAGAATGACATGTTAATCAGCTGTTGTTTAGGGCATTGGTCAGTGATGAAGCTGTGCTGGGTGCTGTTTTTCTGTTCATACTCTTGGTTTTCTCATCAATTTCCTCTTTGACGGGGCTTAGTTGAGTTTTACTTGGTGCCGCACAAACGACAAGTAAATCTAATGAAGCTTCAGTATATTCATTCATATTCCTTATAATTAAATTTATTTTTTTAAGCAATGCTTTCTTGCTAGCTGAGCAGGCATGAACAACCATGGCCATCAAGATTCAATAGCTCGTGCCGGTAGAGACTAGCTATTGGAGTCTGGTCGAAGTAGATGCTGGGAAGGGATGCTCCAAGTTAGCTGATGGGAATATGGTTTTCTGGGGCCTGCTGATGAGCTTGCTAATGAAAATACAGGCGAGTTATATTTTTTCTTTATTTGCTTGGTAGTGTATTTTTTTGCATTACTTTATGAGAGTTTTTTTTGCATAATTAAATCACTATCTCTGTTTCTCTCTCTCTCTCTCTAATAGGAGAAATTCAGGAGTATAAACACAGACAATTTGCTCTTATCAAATGCTTAAAAGCTGAAATACAAAGTGGAGAAGGTGCAGATACTGACAAAAAGAATTGTAATCCTTTGGTGAAAAAAGAGAATGGAAATGATGCTGGCTTACCCTGTTGTAGTTAACCTTACAGATTGCTTCCACAATATTTGTTTCCCTCCCTACTTTTTGCCTATTCTGGACAAGCTGCCTACCTCATGAAGAACACATGTCATGTAGTTGATGCATTTTACGGCTCTATTCCAGGTTTGCAATAGCTCCTCCATTTCTGTTTTTCTAGGGTGCCTGACTGTTGTGACTGGAATGAGAAAGAAAATTAGGACCATCAAATAATATGTGAGTATTTACACCTAAATCTGTAGGAAAATTGAGAGTACATGTGTTAATGACAAACAGCGAAGCACTCACGTATGATAGGTACATTTTCTTCAAAATTCTTAGAGAAGTAATTCTTATAAATTTTGGAAGAGGTTTAATGGTCAGGCTCTGTTTATTAACTGAATTGTTTTAACATGGTTTTTAATCCTTTCCTCTTTAGTAATTGACCAATTGAACAAATGAATGGGCTAGCACTTTGTGTAACAAAATTGCCAGAAAGCAATCTTTGATAGTATGATTTAGTTATTAAACCAAAAACATCTTTTCCTGTTTGTATTCGCATAGAATTTTCTTTTTCTATGAAAATTTACAGAATTTTGTCAAATATGGTTGGTGGCAGTTTTATAATTTAAAACCAGTAACATTTATCATTCTGCAGATTGCATTTATTGGCCAGTACTTCTAGTGGCAACTGCAGCTTCTGATGTTGCATGCCAAGCCACCATTTGTGCAACTTTTTCATTAATCAAGGAGGTCCTTGTACTTGGCTGTTTTCCAAGAGTTAAAATTGTACATATATCGAAAAGGTTTCTAAGCGACATATATTTCAGACATTAATTGGATCCTTATAGTTCTCTGCGTTGGTGTGACAGCTGGCTTGAAGAATCAAAGCCTAATTGGAAATGCTTCTGGTATGTTTATATACTATGAAGTTAATCAGATCGTTTATATCTTTGGTTAAATATTTGATAAATACTCTGTATATTATTTCATGTCATAACAGGGACTGCTGTCGTCATATTGATGCTGGTGACCACATTGCTTATGATTTTAGTCATGCTATTAATATGGCGTTGCCATTTGATTCTTGTCCTGATATTCACGGGTTTATCACTGGTAGTGGAGTGTACTTACTTTTCTTCCGTCCTCTGTAAGGTCAATCAAGGTGCCTGGGTTCCTCTCGCCTTAGCATTTTGCTTATCATCATGTACGTGTGGCATTATGGTACCAAGAAACGATATGAGTTTGAGGTGCACAGTAAGGTTTCAATGGCAAGGATTCTTGGGGTTGGTCCTAGCGTAGGACTAGTTCATATGCCTGGAATCGGACTTGTATACACTGAATTAGCAAGAGGAGTGCCACACATTTTTTACCACTCCATCACAAACCTATCTGCCATCCATTCAATAGTTGTTTGTCTGTGTGAAGTACCTTCCTGTCCACTCAGTCCCTGAAGGAGAGAGATTCCTTGTCAAGCGAATAGGACACTGCAGCATCCTATTACTTGAAAAATGTCTTCTGCGAATAGAGGCCGAGTTTGATTTGACCTTTTTTCTTCATGTGAAGGATAAGACAAAGGCAAATTCGGTTTACAGTGTGGAATTAGCTGAACATCTCTTATTTGGTTAGCTTTATGAATCTTCACCATTACACTTTAATTTGTCACACATCAAGAGTGCAGAAAGATGTCTTAGTTTACACTTCAGTCAATGCTATTAGAGAGTGATGATTTAGGTCATTTTATTTAAGCTTGTAACTACTAGAAAAGCATAATGTATATGATGGGGATTGGTTAGGCGCAAATGCAAAGTGGCTTGAATGACTTGGATGGGTGAGTAAGTAGTTATCCATCTGATTACAATTGCATATGAATTAAAAGACATATCATGAGGTCAATAAAGAGTAAACCAATGAATTAGTCAATTAGGATTAGATATTTTAAGCTGATTCTTTGTGGTGCATATAACAAGGTTATATGTGTGTTTGTGTTTGCAGTTTAATATATTTGTTAAAGTATTATTTCAGGAGTTGTAGATGACATCTCTCATATTGATGTACGAAAGATTCAAAAAAAGAGAGAAGAGATAGAAAAAACGATCTCGATAACATAGATAAGCAAGTGACCTTAGCGTCCAGTAAAATAGTGAGGACGTTTGATAAGAGAGTGGACTACTAATTCAAAAACATAACATGATGCAACATAAGAAAATTGAGGGATGCAAAGGCAACAAACAAAAATAAGATGCTTTATTTCAAATTTTCCAAATTCCTGATCTTTCAAGATAATCATTCAACTTAAATGCTTCATGAAAGCTGCTATATATGGACACTAATATCTCAGTTCATAATTTGATTAAAGCAACCCAAACTTTACAGTACAAATCAGCTTTGTCATGTAAAATAAATAGCGGCAAGAAGTTTTCTGGATTGCATGTTAAATTGAGGAAATAGAGATTTCACCGGCTAATAAACAATCATCATTAGCAGCAAGATAGCAATATATAAATATATCAATCAAAAGAGAGAGATGAAAGATTGACCTCAGTTGCATCATTTATGCAGAATAACTCTTACCACATTAATACCTTTGTTATCAGCTTGTAACCAAGATAAAATTGAAAAAACATACTGTCTATCGGTATTCTTTCTGCCAATCCTTGAGATCTATGGAACAAAGGGTCCAAAAATCTATCCAGTTCTGCCAAAGGTTAGCAAAAAACAGTTTGGACAACTCAATCGGATGATGATGTCCCAACCAATTACCAATACATTCACAAGATTACTATACTTAGTGCAAGGATATGAATTCCATCCATTTAAAGGGATTTTCAACTCGGTACTTCTTTTGATTACCTAAGCCAACCTAGCATCAAGGAATACAAACATGTAAAATTTCCTTTTCTAATGATGAATTACAAAAAAGAAGGGCAGGGTATAAATGGAGAAATACCAAAAGATGGTCAGCAACAAACTTTATGTACTCACCGACAAGCGCTGTATTCACCAACAATATGATAAACTTTTTGCCAATGAAGTTGCCTCTACAACAATCTATGAACAACAAGAGCATAAATGTCCCCTGTAAATGCTATTTCCATGATATTAGGAACGCTAGAAGATTTTTACATGTACCTGCGGCTCAAGAATTAAAGAACAAACGGAGTTGAAATGCAGTCCCTCATCTCTAGATAGTAATTCATTCATAGAATGTCAAACCTGTCAATCAAGCCTTTCTTTTTAAGCCAAAAAATGGTGCAGAAGATTAGACAACAAATATACAAACATCTTAAAGTGCAATATGAAAGCCATAAGAGGAAAAAGAAAAGAGATGAAATATCATAAATAACATATTAACAGTCTATGGTTGTAATATTTAAGGAACATTACCTTGCCTGGCAAAAAGATTCCTTCAATACAAGCAAAAGCAACAAGTCTCTCTACAAAAAGCATGGAACTGAAAATGGAGAGGAGAAATTATTGAAAGCATGTGTTCCAACAAGAACACGGGATCAAACAATAATTCTAATCTTCTTTGCAAAGATTTTATATATTGTTTTAAAAGCATCAAAGAAGAATGATGTTACCTCTGGAGCGAATCCAATGCCACCTTGCTTTCTTAGCCATACAATGAATTTTAACAATAGCAGTGAGCACACGCTCAAACCGTAATTCTAATCCTCTTTGCATAGTTTTTATATATTGTTTTAAAAGTATCGAAGAAGAATGATGTTACCTCTGGATCCAACCCGATGCTTACTTTGCTTTCTTAGCCATACAATGAAAGTTTTCAGTAGCATTGAACACCCTATGCTCCTCCCTTGAGTCTTTGAAGTACATCTCTAAAAGAAAACTATACCTCTTAAGATGAGAAGAAACAATTTTCCAAATCAAGGTGTTTGTAAGGCACCCAACATTTTTTTTTTTAATTTCGCACCTGCTTTAATTATGACTGAATCGTGCTCTTTATATATTTTGATAGACATGTTCCTAATCAAGTCATGCATCTTGACAGCACTACAACAATCAATGCCTTCCAATAAACAAGCATCTTTAAGTCTATCAAGCAGACCATGGCATGTGCGAAATTCTGCCTCCTTACTTTCCTGCTTTGCTATCACTCCCTCATCAATCAAATAAGCTATCAAATCATCTTTAGAGATCTTGAAGGCTTTTGGAAATAATGCACAGTACAAGAAACCTCCTTTCTGATCATGCTTCTTTAGGTGGGTATAGCTTGATTTCAACGATGAGAATACCATTTCCATGTGAGATTGGCTGGCACTTGATTGTATCAGGTCTTGTAAAGCATTCTTCCATTGGTGATCGTAACTTAAGCTCTTCATGGATCCACCCATTGCTATTATTCTTAGTGGCAAATGACCACACTCATTTACATTTTGCAATTGGTTTCTTTTCTAAAAAAAGTTCAATTTTCTGTCGAAGTTTCATCATGAACAAAGACAACTTTTTCATGTGAAAGAGTATGTACTTTGATGATGCTTGGACTAGCCATCTTTAGAAAAACTTCTTTAGATCGAGTTGAAACAAACAAATTGCATCCCTTATTTGACTCAGGAATCCCCACTACGTGTGGTTGAAAACAATCCCACATATTATCTAAAATAAGGATCTATTTTTTATTCTACGGTAGTTTTTTTGACAATTTGACAGATCTACGCAGATTATCATCTTCACTTGAATGATCTAAGCCAATATATTTAGCAATAAGATTTGACAATCTTTCATTGCTGCAATTTTAAGACACAGGCAACCAGTAAAGACGATGAGAAATGTCTTTACTTTGTAGAACCTCCTTATGGATATGTTTTAGAAATTCTGTTTTACCAACCACTACCATTTTATAAATGCCAATGGTTGGGACTTTATCATCCATTATCCAAGACCGTATCTTTTTTGTATTCTCTTCAAATGCTTCCTCTAGCATTGTAGAGCTAGTAGGTAATGGATCTCCCCTAGTCTTTTTATCTAATTGAAAAACAGTACTTTCCGCGAGCATCCTTTCCCAATTGTGACCAGCTAATCGACCTACTAAATATTCACCAGGGGTATGTGAGAAGAGTCATTTCTACCTAAAGCTGCTTCTTTAATTTCTTGAGGAACTTTACCACATGATTTAACACCATTCCCTGTCTCTCCTAACAAATGGAATCTGATCCTCGTAATGGGTGTACCTTCGGCAAAGTTATGGCCACTGGCCTCATTTAATTTGATGCACCCAAGGTGGTTTACATCTTCGGTTGTTTTTATTTAAAAAAAACCATTTGAAATGTTGTCTAATTACTATCACTACTATATAGCTAAAAGATATCCCTTTTGCACAGTAGAATTCGTTGTGGCTTTATATATCAATTATTGTAGATTTTAATTGTTAAATTATTATTTTATCCCTTACTAAATAGTGATTTTAGCCTTAGACTCAGGGTATTTTTGATTTTTTATATTTGTATGCATAGTAAAATAACCATAATATTCACGAATAAGAAAAAAATCAAAAAAATTTAAAAATATATAAATACATATATGCTCTCATATAAGACAAAATACAAGATTTGGTTATAAATGTGTTTTGATAATTGACCTTATTCAATCTACTTTTTGTCGGGGTTACTATTGGCGCGTCTCTAGACGCGCTGTCTTTTCCAAACTCACACATACTAACGCAGCAGAAAATATGAAGAATTCAACCAACATCGATATTCCATAAATAATTGTGGGATGAGAGAATCTCTCAAGAAAGTTCAACATTTTATTCAATAATTGGATAATAATTCAGCTAGAGGCTTACTTAAAGCAGACACCCTAGCCATAACCCTTATTGGATAAGGAAATGACACTAATTAATAAAATTACCATTGTCGCACCCTCCACGAGAGAGTGGTGTCGCGGCAACCCTCCCCGTGAGCGAGGAAATTCATGTTGGGATGTTATCTTTATTTTATGTGAAAAGGGAATTGTCATCTAGTATTATCGTTACTAGAAAACCTAAACTGACCTTTCAGAGATTTTGGGGTAAGGGACTGGTTGCGTAAAGGGAAGGTTTTAGCACCCCTAGTACGCCCTACCTAAGGTAACCTGCTTGATGTTTTGAGTTGCCTATGATTTGCTATGGTGTTGATCTTTTTTTTTAAAAAAAAAAGTAATTTTGGTTAAATGATGATAGTGCATTATTCCCGTAAAAATATTTTACATATTTACCACTTAATTTTTTTTATCCAAATACTAACAGTGAATAATAATTGAATTATCCTCGCCAATATTTTCAACATTAACCCTTTTGCGATTTATTTATCTAAATATCAATAATGAATAATATAAATAACCAAAAATAATATTTTGATATTTTTGGAATATTGACCAATACCGTTTGGATTTTTACAAATATGTTGTGAAATCCGAGAATACAAGAAATGATTTTTCTTTATGAAATCCATGCTAAAACACATTTGTTCTTCAAACTCCGAGATAATATATATTTTGAAAGAAAAGAATTTTTTAAAATATACTAGTGTATTGGCCATATGCACAAAAAAACATATTTTATATTTTTAAAAAAGAGATATATTGTTTTATTGCAAATTTTGTATTTTGTATTTTTTGTATTTGGTTTTTACTATTCTTTTCGTGGGCTGGGTCGCAGCCAACCTAAAATCGGTCAGTGTCATCCAACTAACTTTGTGTTCTGGCTTCCAGCCAGATAACGCCACCACGGTCTGGGCTTCCAGCCCATATGACTGGAAGCCCAGAATATATCTGGGGTGGGCTTGCAGCACGGATAGATTAAAGGGGACCAGCCCACTGTCCACGTTCAGCGACAGTGGGTAGGGAGTGAATTGGCAGTCCCCTACATGCAAAATGCAGATAATGAGGACGATGAATTGTAAATTGTTAACTCCTTTGGGTAGAGGGGGTCGAAGTGATTCTTCCTGTCATGGTGGCCTCGGAAATGGTGGCCGGAGTGGTAGTCGGAAAGTGACGTGCCTGCGTCGCAGCCTCTGTTGCTGCTACTGCCAACCTTGCCTGGGACTGTGGTTTGGGTCGTCGGTGGAGGGGGCGCTTCTGGTGAGGTCGAGACGGTTCTTGTTGGCCAGAGTTGACAACAACTGTCACCGGCGTCTGGTTTTAGTGAGAGAGAAAGTGGACTGACGGAGAGAGAGACGACGGATGAAGATTAAATCAATATTTTTACGTGAATTTGACTCTGCAATTTTCTATGTTTCATTCGTAAATTTCCTTCCCTGCTCGCTCTCCCCTCTGCTCCTTCCTTTCTCCCCCTCTCTGTTCGTTCCCCCCGTTGTTCGTCTGCATGCTTCCCATTTATAGGGGGAAGGGGACATGCCATTTGTGTTGCCCTGTATTTGCAGAGGGTTGAAGGCTGAGGTGTGCATAGAGCCGTTGCAGCCTGCAAACATGCAACTTTCATGGGATAAAGTACATTTTCGTCCTTTAATTGCTCTAATTGCATCCCCAAATAATTTTAAACTTTTAATTTATGCAATTGTATCCCCATCAGAATTTCAAGAGCATCCTCAGCTTCGCACGCCTTTTTCATTTTGGTCCCTGATTTATGATTTGCACGATTTAACCCTCGATCGACCATTAGACTCTCAATTTGTTCAAATTGGTCCCCAATTTCAAATAATTAGCTTGAATAAATTCAAATTGGTCTCTGAAAACTCTATTCTCATCAATTGAGCCCAAATTAAATTTAAGAACTTGATTTCTCATTGACTAAGCCTTTAATAAAAATTAATTTGACCAATTTAAAGTATAATTAAGCATCGTGCTTAATTAAATTCTTCGATTAGACCCTAAATTAATCCCCAAACATAATTACATTTTAATTGGCCAATGATTAAATCAAATTGGCATATGAAAATATAATTTTTATCTTTCGACTTAATTTTTACATAGATTTATCTGATAATAAATTACATTAGCCTTGCATCTGCATTTTTCTTCAATTCTGGGCATAAAAGAGATACGATAGAGGTTTCAAAAATTGCAAAAATTATCGTCTTGATTTTTCTGCTGACACTAATCCTTTTTATTTTATTTTTCCTTATTTTTGGGTAGATTCGGGGAATAACCCAAAATCGGGTTACGACAACCATAAATGACAAAAACGACAAAAATATGGAAATTTAATATGCTAGAAATCCTAAGCAAGCCAAAATTAACGGAAGTTGATTCGGACTTGGAAATCAAGAGTTATGGCTAGAACAAAACTTTCTTAAAATGGAAAAAAAACGATTATTTCAGAGCCTAAACAATGGAATTCGGTCAAAAATGGCATACACCAACACCAAAGCTGTTGATTAATTCTGGAATTGCCGAGACGGATCAACTAGGTGAGTTTCGCTTCATTTTGACTTCAGCGTCTGGATTGTTGGAAATTCTGTTGCCTTTGAATTTTGGATGTTCTCTCTTGAGCATGTACGCCTTTGCCACTTGATCTACATCACATACTTCAGATGGCACGTGAGGCATGCTAAGGAATTGAAAAATGTCATTCCGGTGTATAGAAGGATACGCCACCATGTCCTCTTCCTTATGGCGCGGTGCGTGGCGTGACAAAGAGGCAAATACATGACATGGTCAATTGAATCCCCCCCCCCTTTTCTCTCTCATGAATGCTAAATTACTCAGTAGACTCCTTAGTTTATTATTGTTTCATTTCTGTCCCTTATATTTTGATTGTGTTGTATGGTCATTATTTTTATAATGAAAATTTTTATTTGTTTCAATTATATCCTTCAATTGAAATTGATTATATATTTGAGTTTCATTTTGGTCCTCGATTTTCAAATTGTTGGATTGGTTTTAAATTCCTTACTATTTTCGGTATCAAAGTTTGAATGTTTTTCAATTTTATCCTTAGAATGAAATTAGAAGTTTTGATTACTTTCAATTTTGTCCTCCAATTAGAAGAATTGATTATATATTTGGGTGTCATTTTGATCATCGTTCTTTTAATTTTCAGACTAGTTTTATATTCTTTAATATTTTTGGTATCAAAGTTTTAATGTTTTTCAATTTTATCCTTTGAATGAAATTTATCATATATGTTTTTTTATTTCAACCATTATACTTTCAATTTTTATTTTATTTTAATTCCTTTATTTTTTTTATATTTTGAAAATAGTTTCTATTTTTGTCCATGTTAATATACATATGCTTTTAGCTTTTGTTTTTAATTTTTATTATTTTCTCTTTTGGTAAGTTTTTTAATTTAATTCTTAAATTTCAATTTGTGTTGGTCATGATTTGAAAATTAATATTGATTATTTTTTCATTTGATCTTTTTATTATTATTATTTGTATTTATTCTTCAATTCAAATATTTTTTTGAACTAATAATGTTTATTTTTTTGTTTTGTCATTTATGTAATTGCTCTTTTGCTAAAATGTTTAGGAGTTTTTTTATTCTTCAAGGTTTTTTGGTTTTTTCAAGTATTTAAGCTGTAATACTAATAATTTTAGTTTTTTTTTGTTGGTTGCCCTTTTATTAATAATATAAAGACAAACAATTATAATAATGATAAGAATACTAATTAGAATTTCTATTATATTAATAAAAATAACGATGTTGATTATCATATGATTATTGTCATTATAGTGACAATAATTATAACAATAATGATGGTAAAAACGATAGTACGCCTAATAATAATCAGAATAATAATGAATGTTGCCATAAACCTTTTGAAGGCTGCTGCGATTTCTTGCTAATTATTCATCGTTGTGAATACTTGCTTGTACCATAACCTGATCCAGTCATTCACACAGAAACAAAAACAAAAAACACTAATTAATTTGATTTATAACAAATACCCTTTTTTGATTTAGACAAAAACCGAACCGAAAATACTCCCCCGAAACAGAAGCTATAACAATAATATTATCTGTATTTGAAATTTATGATGATTTTGACATATCTAATATGATCACAAGAAACCATTTCTAAAAAGATTCCTACATCTTAATATCATCCATGAGATTAACCAAACTATGCAATGAAACAGAGGAGGAGCTTAACAAGGTAGCAATATCACACCTTCTACTCTGGCTGGTCCAGATCACGTTGCTATTAATTTCAATGGTATTAATGTATAAAGGGTCTGCAAGCTTCCAGGTCGAGAAAATTAAATGACTTGAACAAGGAACAAATGCCTATATAAAAACAGATAGATAAACAAATGCAGAAGCAAAAGAAGAGAATTCAATTACAATTAACAGAGATGTAACAAACAATCACATGCTATATAAAAACAGAAACTAACTGCCTCTTCTTCCTTACTGTCGATCCATTTCTTCAATTCTTCTGCAATTGTTTTGTTAAGCTAGTAATCAACTTCAACTTCCAACAATATCTTCCATGTCCAAGACACAATAGATCTATCGGGTGGGATGAATTTCCTCGAGGCTCATCAGCTTGAGTAATGGTTGGCCTCCCAAGAGAAGCTATCTCTCTCCAGATGCTGGACTTTCCTGCTTTGCTATCACTCCCTCATCAATCAAATAAGCTATCAAATCATCTCTATGGATCATGAAGGCTTTGGGAAATAATGCACAGTACAAGAAACCTTCTTTCTGATCATGCTTCTTTAGGTGGGTATAGCTTGATTTCAACGATGAGAATACCATTTCCATGTGAGATTGGCCAGCACTTGACTGTATCAGGTCTTGTAAGGCATTCTTCCATTGGCGATCGTAACTCAAGCTCTTCATGAATCCAGCCATTGCTATTATTCCTAGCGGCAAACGACCACACTCATTTACAATACATTTTGCAATTCTTTTCTTTTCCGGAGAAAGTTCAATGTTCTGTCCATGTTTCATCATGAACAAAGACACGGCTTCTTCATGTGAAAGAGTATCTACTTTGATGATGCTTGGAATATCCATCTTTAGAAAAACTTCTTTTGATCGAGTTGAAACAATCATCTTGCATCCCTTATTTGAGTCGGGAATCCCCACAACGTGTGGCTCAAAACAATCCCACAGATTATCTAAAATAAGGATCCATTTTTTATTCTGACATAATAGTTCTTTTGACAATTTGACAGATCTACGCACACCATCCTCTTAATTTGAAAGATCTACGCCAATAGATTTAGCAGTTAGATTCTGCAATCTTTCAATGCTGCAATTTTGAGACACGGGCACCCAGTAAAGACGATGAGGAATGTCTTTACTTTGTAGAAGCTCGTTATGGAGATGTTTTAGCAATTCTGTTTTACCAACCCCCGCCATTCCGTAAATGCCAATGGTTGAGACTTTATCATCCATTATCCAAGACCGTATCCATCTTGTATTCTCTTCAACTGCTCGACCCACTAGCATTGTAGAACTAGTAGGAAATGGATCTCCCCTAGTCTCATCGGATAGAAATGCAGTGTCTTCCAACCTTTGATCAGCTAATCCACATGCTAAATCTTCACCAGGGGGCGTGCTAGAAGAGTCATCTCTACCTAAAGCTGCTTCTCTAATTTCTTCAGGAACTTTACCACATGCCTTAACACCCTTCCCTGTCTCTCCTGACAAATGGTGTCTGATCCTCGTAGTGGATGTACCTTTGCCAAATATATGGCCACAGAAAATACACTCCTCTCTATCATCATGCAGCCTTACAACATATTCCCGAAATCGAACATTTGGTCTAGTCAGTTTGATGAGTGTCTCTGTAAGAAAGAGAAGAAAAGGATACATGTCAACACGATGTCGTAAGGAAAACAATATTGAACAAGAATTAATGAAAGTTACATTAGGATCAGATAAAATAATTAACAACAAATCTTATATTAGAATCACGGGGCCATATTTATTGTTCAACTACAATATTACTCTTAACTATATATAAAAATCTTACCAAATTCTTATCCCTAAACATGTCAATTAATTTATTAATACCAAACATGTATACGTAATACATATGCTTCCTGTGAGGCCATGTGAAAAACCATTAATGATCCCACTCCAAAGATTCAAACAATAGTTCCATGTGAAAAACATGGTAAGATAAAAAAAGACAATTTACCTAGGGAGTCATTCCTGTCAACATGCTGAATATATTCTGCACAGGTGTTTTCCATGCCACTTTCTGCTTCAGGATGCAAGCAAATTAACTCTTCCTCTGCACCTTGTTCCATGCTCTGAAGTCCAGCTTGTATCCTTCCATCATTACGTGACAATTTGTCAAGTATTGCATTGCTTTGCTCCAACATGCTAGCTATGGGTTCTGTTTTCTCTTTAACATCATCCATAATGACATCGTGTTTTACTGATGGAGAACAAAGTTGATCATAATAACTTCCAAGGCCAGGACAAAATAGATTCTTTGGTGGATGAGTGACCTCGTTATTGCTTGAGCCTGCTCCAGTTTCAAGTTTCTTCTCTGGAGGGCCATCAATTGCTGCAAGGGCTGCTTCTTGGACATCTTGAGGCACTTGTCCACAAACTCTAACACCACGGCCTACAGATCCTGCTAAATGATATCTTATCCTCAAAATGGAACTACCTTTGTCAAATACATGCCCACAATACTTGCACCCCATGCGACCATCATCCATCTTCTCAGCATATTCCCAAAAAGATCTGTCAACATGATGCAAAACTGGATCATTCTTTCGAAGCATTTTGACAAGCGGCTCTGTAGAAAAAACAAAAAAAGATCTGTCAACATGATGCCAAAATGGATCGATCAGGGTCAAAATAGTGAATGGAAGTTACATTAACTGTGAAAGGGAAGGTTGAAACTGAAATTCAAGGATTATAAGAACCTTGTAAAATATTCTCTGCTGCTTCTTTTATTCATCTGTCCAACAACTATATATACAGGGCAGTAAGGAAACCTATTCCACATAGAATCCTATTCTTAATCGGACAACAATTTGTACAAGGAAACAAACAGATTTCCTATAATGTTTGGGATCCATACGTATCTTTCCAGCTAAAACCGATAAAGACAAATTTATTTTCCTGATTTGTATCACTTTGTTATTGTTGGCGTGTGCTGTACAAATCTCTACACATTAGGAAACTAGAGCTGTCATATTTCTTATTTATAAGCATCCCGATTGTTATGGGATACTCATTATATCTTTCCTAAATTATTGAACTTGAGTGAGTTAACGTGTGGAAAAAGTTGTTTTTTTAAGAACAAGCTGTTTCGCAGTCCAATTTCTAACTAATAATATTTTTAAACAATTTAATTTATTTTTAATTAAAGATCAAATTGTTGATCACAATATGCTAGCTATTTCCTATTTAAGAAGTTTTAAATTTTCCTGGTTTAGTTGAAGAAGTTGTAATAGACTGGAATTCCTATTCTTGTGTTCAATTTTCTTCTATAAATAAATCCAAGTTGTTTATTTTCATCTGCCTTGTATCTCAAGTTTCTGCAAATCCCAGGCAGAAATTTCGTTGATCTCAACAGTGTCTGTTTTTCTGGGCAGTGTTCAAAATTCCTGACAGTGATTTGAACAGTAGTTGTTTGTTCATCAGGTTTTTTTTGTATTTATTTCCAACAAAAAGCACTGGCCATGGCCCTGAGGGTAAGGTAGCTGCTGCTGCTGAGAAATGGGGACGGAGTGTGTGAGTTTTTCTATCTTTCTGCTTCATTCACTTGTATGTCCAATATCTGTGATCTATAAAATCAAGGATACCAGAGTGTATCAATCTTTGTCATGGAAAAGGTCTCCCAAGTGTCCTTCCATTTCATTGCTAACAGGTTCTTTCTTTTTGGGCTGTCAATTTGTTTCTTGCTTCATTTGTCTCCGTAACTATTCCATCGATCCTGCTAGTCTTCTGGATATTCATTTCTAATAACCCTGCAGTATTAATGGCAATAAATGGACAACGAGACTAACTTTTGGTTGATGCTTGTTAGGGATAGCAAAACCAAATTAACTTGAGAGGGATTTTATTATTTGGAATGACAAAATTAAATTGTAGGTTCTATCAACTTCTCATATAACTTCTTTTCTTTCTTTTTTTTCACATTCTCATGTAAAACTACTACATAATCCCTTGTATATGGAACTTAATTGTTGGACTTTTGATGTCTTGAATGGTTTCTCGATTAGATTTTCTACATATATTGATGCAAATCAGGAGCCAAATATTGATACAATCCAGGAGACAAGCTCGCAACAGGATCAGGAGGCAGAACAAGAGGAAATTGGAGCAGAGCGTGGGACAACTAACGTGACAGACATGGAAACAATTGATACATTACCTTAATCAAACACTCTACCGTTACAAGAAGACACATGGAAATTGCAACTTCAACACAGCTGCTGGAGTCATGGAATTTCACCGTTGCAAGGAGTCCGATTCTTAGCCAATTTTATTAATTAGTGGATTGCTTTTATTTATCTGCATTTATTTAATTTCCTAATTTGTTGCTTTCCTAGTTAAGTTTGAGTTATCATACCTATTTAAGATGAAGATTGTAAGAGATTTTGCACCAGCCTAATTGCGTTTTCTTTGAGACTTAGAACCTGCTGTCATAACTCAATTTTTGGGTTACTCCCCAAAATAAAAAATAATAATAACAAAAATAAAATAAAAGGAGTCGGCATGGGTAGAAAAATCAATCTGAAAATTTTGGTTGTTGCTGCGAGTCCAATCATATCTCTTTGGTTCCAAAATAGAGAAAATACAAATTTAAGGCAAAAGTAATTTATCGTTGGATGAATCTGTATAAAAACTAAGTTAAACGACATAATTACATTTTTTTTTTTGGGTTGATTCAATTTAATTGTCAACCAATTTAAATTTTAATTATGATCAAAAATTAATTTAAGGTCCAATTGAAGGATTTAATTAAGTGCAAGGACTTAATTATACTTTAAATTGGTCAAATTAATTTTATCAAGGGCTTAGTCAATGAGAAATCAATTTCCTGAATTTAATTCGGGCTCAATTGAGGAGAATGAAAATTTTGGAAACTGGTTTGAATTTTTAAGTCAATTATATGAAATCAGGGATCGAATTGAACGAATTGAGAATTCTCCGCAATACTATATATATATATATATATATATATGCTGACGTGGCCATATTACCTTCTCCGCATGAGCCGCTACAAATGGCAGCTCATGCAGGAGAAGGTATTTTTACCTTTGCTTTTACACTCCCGCTACAGTGTCCACAGTTTCAATAAACAAGTTAAAGAATTCTTTTATTTTTATTTTTAGCTCTCCTGATACCTCTACTGCTGCAGATGCTCTGACAGGGGAGTGAAAGAAAGCCATATGGACAATTTTACTGTAAAACAATAATAAGAAGACTAGATCATATCCTATATATGTCAAGATCTTCGACACAATCCACAAACAATAGTCCTCTTTTAAACAAAACACAAATCAAAATATATAATTAATTCTAATTGAAGAACAAAATTTAAACAAATAAAAACCTTAGGACCAAAACAAATAAATGTATTTTTAAAAAAATATTGCAGTGTAATTTTGTTTAGAAATTAAAAGAATAAAGAACGAAATGAAGAGTAGAATATATGATCAATTTCAATTGGAGGACATAATTAAAATAATATGTATAATTAATAACAATTGAAGGATAAAATTGAAATAAATAAAAAACTTGGGACCCAAGCAAATAATGGTATTTTTAAAGGTAATTGTAGTGTAATTTTCTTTAAAAATTTAAAGAATGAAAACTGAAATGAAAAGTAGCATATATGATCAATTTCAATTGGATGACAAAATTAAAACAAATTAAAACCCTTGTACCGAAAAAATTAAAGGAACCAAAAACAGATAAAAAATAAAAAGAATAAGGATTGGAATGAAAACTAACATATATAATCAGTTTCATTTGAAAGGCACAATTGAACTTTTATGTTCCATTGAATGAAATCTTTATTGTTATATATTGTCATTCTATTATATTCGACAAGATTTTATTTTATCACAAACACATTACAATTAAAATTAAAAAAAATATATGGGTTATCCATTATAGGAGTAGAGAGAAAACATTGTTTTTTAATTATTTATTTTCCTCTAGTTTTTTTTTTCAAATTACATTGGTGTTTTTTCTTTTAATCTATTTCTCTACCCAAAAAAAAAAGGCTGGCGTCAACAAAAAAATCAAGGTTGAATTTTAGATATTTTTGAGAGCCCGATCGTACTTATTTTATGCCAAAAAATACAGATTCAATGCCAAAATAATTTATTATTGGATAAATTTGTTTAAGACTTAAGTCAAAAGGCATAATTATATTTTTATGGGACAGTTTGATTTAACCACAGGTCAATTTAAAATATAATTATATTTAGGAATTAATTTAGAGCCTAATTTAAGGATTTAATTAAGCGACATAATTATACTTTAAATAAATCAAATTAATTTTATTAAATACTTAATTGATGAAAAGTCTAATTTGAATTAAATTGAGAAGATCAAAATTTACCGAAGCTGCATAACACCACAATCACAAATATTAAAACAATAATAAGAAGACTAGATCATATCCTATATATGTCAAGATCTTCGACACAATCCACAAACAGTAGTCCTCCTTTAAACAAAATACAACTGTTTTTTCGAGTTAAGAAAATACCCTTCCTAAGCACTCTCGTCAATGAACTCTGTTTTTAATATAATAAGAAAATGAAAGGTAGAAGACACATCTTAATTGGATTCTCTTTCTTCTGACGAGCATACGCATACTCCACTGTCGAATAAACACGTTGCCACACAGCACCAACAAATCCAAGATACTCAACAGTCGATGGGCGCATTCTTCCTTTTCGTGCCATGTGAATGATCATACTTTTAAATAAGCATTTAATAATAGAACCCCCTTGTATGGTGCAAGTGTTGGAGCTAAAATTAGTACCAGATTTATTTTTATAATGATGTTTTGGGAAGAATTTGGTTGTTGCCATGATATGAAGCTTGCTTGCTTGATGAAAGATATGAGCATGTGGAGAGCAGACAACACACGAGTATGGTTCTCATTTCTTCAATGATTTTACTATTAAGTTCCACCGACATATCTCATTGATACATTAGTTTCTTTATCTCACTTTTATTTATTTGGCAATTCTTAACCAACTGCTAGAATTTGGTTCGGTTCGATTCAGTTCGGTACGTTCACTTTGGTTCGGTTGGTCTTGTTTGTTTTCTCTTTTTCCAACGTGTATTAATGAAATTGTCCCTCGAAAAAGACAAAAACATGCGCCTGGGTTGAGGGGTTCCACGGTAATTGCACATTTTCGGTTCGGTTTGGCTAACCAGTTTAATTATTATTAAATGTTTCTTTGCACGGTGAAATAACCCTTTCATCCCTCGAAAACGACATATATGGTTTGGCCTGAAGGGGTGTCTCGGTAATTTGTCATTTTTTTATTCTTTTTCGCGCCGATTTACTGTTGGCTCGTCGCCGGACATCCCGTACGTTTCATCCCTCGCGTGTCTTTAGGGCGGCGCGTCCGGCATCCAAAAATAATGCGCAGGTGTCTAGAATAATTTTCATACATATTCTCTTTCACATGGTGTGGCTCGTGTTAGTCACCGTTGGCAGGAAAAGTGTCAATGGTCGTTCAAAATTTTTCCACCCTTTTCTCTCTCCTGCCTGCGCATGCCGACGCTAGCGCAACTGTTTTCTGTCAAATTTCATTCCATTTCTATTATATAGGTTTTGATTTCTTTCAATTTCTTCCTTTAATTGAAATTGATTATATATTGTAGTTTCATTTTGGTCCTCATTCTTTGAATTTTCAGAATGGTCTGAAATCCTAAGTATTTTTTGTTTCAAAGTTTCAATTTTTTTCTAATTTTATCCTTCCATGCAAATTTATTATATATCCTTAAAATGTTTAGTATCAAAGTTTGATTTTTTTTCAATTTTATCCCTCCATGCAAATTAATTATAGATTTAAGTTTCATTTTGGTCCTGATTTTTTTAATTTCCTGTTTTGTTTTAAATTATTTAATTTTATCGGTATCAATGTTTGGATTTATTTCAATTTTGTTCTTCGAATTAAATTTATTACATATATTTTTTTATTTCTTTTCCTTTATACTTTGAATCTTGGATTTTCTCTTAGTACCTTTATTTTTTGTATACATATTTCTTACATAGTTTCTATTTATGTCCATGTTTATATATACATGCTCTTAGTATTTGTTTTTATTTTTTTTGTTCTTTCCAATGTTATGAATTTTTTTATTTAATGTTCAAATTTTAATATGTGTTGGTGATCATTTGAGAATTAGTAATTATTATAATTTCTCCTTTTTCCCCGGGTCAAATAATTTCTTAAAATCTGCATATTTATTTTTATTTTGTCATTTTTTTTTAATTTCTTTTTTTAAAATTATTAGGTTTTGGATTCTCTAATTATTATAGATAAGACATTAAAAAATCATAATTAGTGTTGGTTGCGTTTGTTTTCTGTTAAATATATCAGACTAATTATATTTTGTTTTCATATTTATTTAATATTAGCACTTTATTATATATATATATATATAACCTAGTTTTTATTTTAATCCAAAACAATTTTAATATAATAACATGAGTAATAAATCTTATAAAATATAAAATTATAGAATATTTTTTTCTGACAATAATTTTGGTCTCACCAATTATTATTATTGTGACTGTTGTTAGATTTTGTTTTCTTAATATTTACATTTTAATTTGTGTTGATGATCATTTTAAAATTGATATTTATTAGTTTTTTCTCTTTGTTGTTTTTTAGATTCTTTTTTATTAAAAATCTACCTACATTTATTTTTATTTTGTCATTTATTTCAGTTTTCTTCTTATAAATATGTTAGACTAATTATATATTTTAATATATATTTAATATTAGCACCTGAATATATATATATATATATATATATATATAGACAGAAAAAACATGACCTAGGATTTTTGAAAGAACAAAAAAAATATAGGTTGAACAAAAAAAAAATTGATTGTTGAATTTTAGATTGTTTATATAAGGAAAAAAAATCATATTTTGTATCTGATATTACTAGGGATAAAAGGCAACTTACAAACAAAATGGGTAGAAAAATTTACCCAAGTTATCTACAATTAGAAAATATATGGACCACTTCCCCTACGTTTTGATTACACTGTTCCTCTTAAGCAGGAAAAAAATCTAACAAATTTGATCTATTAAAATTTCATTAATTAAATATTAAAACAACTAATTACAACACACAAAAAAATAGTTTTCTACATAAGAAAAAGGCTAACACAGCGCGCAGGCAAATCACCTCGTATATCCTATGACAACATGTTAATTGGCACTTTGTCATGTTTTATGTATTTAGAGTAGACCCCCCAAAAAAATCATTCATTGAAGAGAATACTTGAGGCTAGGTTAATTAATCATCATCAATTAGAAGATGATGACGCTAAGCTTATAAAGCATTAAAACAATAACCAAAATATTTGGTCCTAATTTCTTTACTTATTAGAAAATGGATCTTGAATCTATTATGAGGCATTGTCTTGTTTAGAAACTTTCTAAAACAGGGGATGGCGGGGCGCAAAGCATGAAAAAATCATCGTCAGACACAATTAATCCACATTTTAAATACCATTTGAGGCCTTTTTTTGTGTTGTATAGTGGTTAGTGTTGATTCTGGTTGTTCTAATCCTGATCGTGACCCAAAGTTATCTTGAAGAATCAAGAAAATAAAAAGTATAACAAAAGTGTATGTAAAAAATAAATTAATGACAAAAAAAATATATTATTAGCCTTAAAGGTTTTTTGAAAAACACATATAAAGTACTTATTACCATTATTGCACAACAAATAAAAAAAATACCTCGAAGAATAAAAAACCTCAACATTATAACAAAAGGAGAATAAAAAAATCTAATAAATGACAAAAAAATATTAGCTTTAAAAAATTGTTTGACCTAAAGGAAGAAAAAAATTTAAATGATCACTAACACAAATTAAGATTTAAGGGACGAATCAAAAAATAAGCAACTCCAACAAAAGAGAAAATTTTAAAAATAATTCTTACTTTTATTGCATAAATAATACAAAAGCATTAACCTTGAAGAATAAAAAACTAAAATTATAAAAAAGAGTAAGCAAACAAATAAAATAAATGACAAAAGAAAAATCAATATTATTAGCCTTAAATTTTATTTTATTTTCAAAAGATATGAATTTTCAAATGATTACTAACACAAATTAAAATTTAAAGACCAAATAAAAAAATACAACCCCAACAAAAGAGAAGATAATAAAGAATTCGAAAGTAAAACAAAAAACATACACACATAAACATTTACAATAATAGGGATTGATGCTTAACAATATAACTACTAAAAAGAATTCAATTTTAAAAGAATAATTAAAAGTGTAAGTGCCGAAATAAAAATAAAATATGATTTCAATTGAAGGATCCAATTGACAATAATTAAAGTTTCTATACCAAACATATTAAAGGATTTAAAATCAAAACAAAAATTAAAAGAATAGGGATTTAATGTAGAATTAATTTCAATTGCAGGAGAAAATTGAAAATAATACAAATTGTTATACCAAAAAGATTAAGGGATTTAATACAAAACCAAAAATGTAAAGAATAAGGACCGAAATGCAACTAAATATAACATCAATTTCATTTAAAGGACTAAATTGAAACCAATCGAAACTTCTATTACAAAAATCAGGAGAATACACAATAATGAAAAGATAAAGGACGAAAATGAATGTACCATAAACCCAGGGGACTGTCGTGTACGATGACAAGGAGGAGAGAGAAATGGGTACAAAAAAGTTCAACCAACCACTATCGCCTCTCTAGTAATCATGAGTTTCCAAGCACCACTCTAGTGGGTAGAGGACATGGCGATGAATCCTCTAAGTTGCCTGATCAACATTTTTGGCCACCGTATGAGGCTGAATATGCCACCGTCAGAGGACATGATGGAAAAAAGCTGTGATGCATCCCGATGACGCCCCAATAGTGCCTTGAGATAAAAAAAATAGATCAAATTTCCCGCACATCCTTATAGACATTTCTTTACTTTTGTCTTATCAGGGGGTAAAGTCGTATTAACACATTTTTTGAAATTGTGAAATCCATGGAAGACCCCTGCTAGCAGTGTTTTGTTTTTGTTTTACCTGTGTTTTTGTTATTGCATTGTACATTCACTTGTAAAAAAACGATATTACCCCTAGTTCGGTAACTATTCATAGGCTTAAGGAAGGGGTAAAGTAGTATTTGTACTGTGTAAAAATATGCCAAAAATACAAGAATACCTCCAAACAATCTGCTAACGTCAACTGGTCTCGTGGAAAAATCAAAAATACCCCTGGAACAAAGGCAAGGGATGAGGCACATTGAGCGTTAACATTGTTAATACACTTCTGTAATCCATAGTGTTTTGTGAGTGTGTGTATAGTGTTTCTCCGAGGTCTTTTATCGTTTCTTCTAATTGCATACCAAGAATAGAAATTTATTAAAAAAATAAATTATCTCATCTTTTCTCAGTATTGTATGTTTGTTTTTTTACCAGGAAAGTAGGCTTTGGTTTTATTTTATGTTTTTTTTTGCGTCTCTATTATGTCCAAGATATGGTCTGATCAAGAGATTTACTCGATTAAATAAGTTGTAATTAGAAGTGTTTTTGTCCAACTATGAGCATTGATTGTTAAGTAAGTTTATTTTTTCATTCTATTGTTTAGAATATAAATCCCAAGAAAACATAAAAAATTTAAGATGAATGGAGCTCGGTAGTGCTGGTAAAAATTAAATCATTAAGAGTAAAATGGAAATTGGCCATTGAAAACACATACAAAACCCTCCTTCTCTTAGATGCCGATGGTCAGAAACGAAAACAAGAAGAAAAAAAGAAGAAGTGAAGAGAACAGGGCATAGCGTGAGAGAAAGAGAGAAAAAGAGAGAAAAGTGAGGAAAAATACAAGAAATTGAGAAAATACCCTTAAAAGCTTGCAAGTTCAACTTATAAAGCATTTAAGCAAGTGAAGGAAGGAGAATTTGAGAAGAGGAATTCATCTAGCCTTGGAAGAAAAGAGGAATTGGAAGAAAAACAATAGGTGAGGATGAGAAGTTTAGATTTCATGTTTGATTTAAATGTGTTCTTAAGCTTATTTGATTAAGTTGGGAAGTAATTTCATGGACTTTTACATTAGTTTCCCTTAAATCCTAGATTTTTGAACTTAGGGTTCTTATGTGAATTTGGGGGAAATACGAGGGGAAGGAAAAATGATGAAATTGAAGTGGAATATAATGAAAATAAGTTGAAATAACAAGTAAATGAAGAAAAAAATTGGAGGAAAAAGAAACGCCACATTTGGCCAAATGAGGGAAAAAGTGGGAGAATGAGTTTGATGTTAATGTTTAGAAACAACCCATGTTTAAGCATGATAATTGAAAATGTAAGAAAGACTAAATAAAGAGATAGCATTTAAATTGAGAAAATAATAATAATAATAAGTAAATTCAAATTAAAAGAGAAATAACCTAGTTAAAAGAAAATATGAAGACAAGATGTCTAGCTTGTGTTTGAATATAGTGTTTAGATAAAATAAATACTATGATGTGAGGGTATAAAGATTACAAGAATTATTTGATGGAGGAATTATGAACATAGAATAAGCAAAGAAGTAACTTGAGTTAAATATGAGGTTGTATGTAAATAATGATGTTATATTTGAGAATGAATTTTTATTAGAATAAATTTCAAATTTCAAATATTATGTTCTTTGTGTTTCGGCACATAATAAAAATATTGATGGACTAATGATATAATGACACTTGGTTGATTTAGGACTGGTGTGTGGAGCTGGTTATCAGACAAAAGGAATTGGGTCGTCCCGAGCAGAAGGTAGGTGATTCGTCACCTTATTTCAATTTTTTTTAGTTTCCCTAATAATTTGTATTGATTATGATTATGTGAATTACCAGTAAATTACGTGAAATTACCGGTTTTCTTGGTTAACAAAGAGATTAACCGGATGCTGGGTAAAATGGAATTACCAGATTGATTGGCTAACAAAAGAGGTTAGCTGGATGCTGGATAATTCAAATAGAATTACCGGATTGATTGGCTAACAAAAGAGGTTAGCCGGATGCTAGGTAATTCAAATGGAATTACCGGATTGATTGGTTAACAAAAGAGGTTAGCCGGATGATGGGTAATTTGAATGGAAGTACTGGATCTATTGGTAAATGAGGAAAGAAACCAAATTTCTGAGTGATTATATGGGAATGCTAGATTTATTTGATAATTAAAGTGAGTTAGTTGGATTTGTAATTTTCAAAAAGATTATGTAAATTAAGGGATTAAGTTAGGTTGAAGTAAAAGTATTAAATTTCAAAGGTTAAGTGTAATTAGCTAATATTAGAATAATATAGTGTACAAGTTACTTAATATTGTATTTGTTGAAACAGGTACGCCGCATGGTGATGCAGATCGTTAGATGCAGGAACACTCCTATTTATGAATTACTATTTTGGAATGTAATATTCATGTTGTTACCTGGAGTGTAAATCCTTTTGTGTTGTAAAAATTAAGTAGAAGGTGTAATATGTAGGGGATGTAATATATATATATATAGTTGTTAGTATGATCAAATTAACGTTCATGTTTTTACCTAGAGTGTAAATCCTTTGTGTTGTAAAAATTAAGAAAGTGTAATATGTAGGGGATGTATTATATATATGTATAGTTGTTAGTATGATCAAATCATTTTCAAAATGATAAGATAAGATTTATTATAAATATATTATGACTCTTAATCTTAATGTTGCATTTATGAAGTTTAAAGGCTTATATGTAATTAGTTAACATTTATTACGGTAATGATAAATTTGTTATCTTTTGAGTTCTTTTGATAACACATTATGTTAATTTACTAATTGATATGATGAGATTTGCATATATGGATAAGTATGAATATTGAGTTATCGTTTGATGAATAGAATGTGATCCAGGATGATTGGATCAAGATGTAAATCGTAATGACATATAATAGAAGTGTTGTCGATAACTTAGTATCAACAAAAATAGAGGAAACTCGGTTGAAATTTCAAAAAAACAATTCCATAATTTAGACTTATTACCCAACGCTTGACATTGGTAAAGAAATGTTGAGAGAATTCATGATATTATAATTTGAGGGTGTTACAGCTAGGTAATTCAAATGGAATTACCGGATTGATTGGCTAATAAAAGGGGTTAGCCGAATGCTGGATAATTCAAATAGAATTACCTGATTGATTGGCTAATAAAAGAGGTTAACCGAATGATGGGTAATTCGAATGGAAGTACTGGATCTATTGGTGACTGAGGAAGGAAACCAAATTTCTGAGTAATTATATGAATGTGCTAGATTTATTTGGTAATTAAGATGTGTTAGCTGGATTGGTAAATTTTGAAAAGATTATGTAAATTAAGGGATTAAGTTAGACTGGAGTAAAAGTATTAAATTTCAAAGGTTAAGAGTAATTAATTACTATTAGAATAAGATAGTGAATAAGTGACTTAATATTGTTATTGTTGAAACAGATACATCGCGAGGTGATGCAGATCGTTAGATATAAGAATACTCCTGTTTTTGAATTACTATTTTGGAATGTAATATTCATGTCGTTATTTTGAGTGTAAATCCTTTTGTGTTGTAAAAATTAAGTAGAAGGTGTAACATGTAGTGGATGTATTATATATATGTATAGTTGTTAGTATGACCAAATCATCTTCAAAATGATAAGATAAGATTTATTAATAATATATTATGACCCTTAATCTTAAAGTTGTATTTATGTGGTTTAAAGGCTTATATGTAGTTAGTTAGCATTTATTATGTATAATGATGAATTTGTTTATCTTTTGAGTTGTTTTGGTAGTACATTTATGTGGTTTAAAAGAAGTGTTGTCAATAACTTGGTATCAACAAAAATAGAGGAAACTCTGCCGAAATTTCAAAAAACAATTCCCATAATTTAGACATATTACCCAACACTTGACATTGGTAAAGAAATGTTGGGAGAATTCATGATATTATAATTTGAGGGTGTTACATAGTGCCCAACTGAAAGGATAAATATTGAAATTAGATTGGTTAATGGAATTCATGTCCTCAAAATTAGTTCATGAATATTGAAAATAGTACATAGTCCTGTCATAACCCATTTATAAAGTTTAATTATGTTGAGGAATGAATTTAGGGTCTGGTTGAAGGATTTAATTAAGTGCAATAACTTAATTATACTTTAAATGAGTCAAATTTTATTTTATTCAAGGCTTTAGTGGTGGAAAGTTAAGTTTGAGAACCTAATTTGGGTTAAATTGAGAAGATTGGAATGTTCACAGATGAGATTTATTTTTTTTACCAGGTCAATTGGTTGAAATTGAGAGAAATCGCAATAAAATCAGAGTCATCATAAGATAAAGGACCAAATTGTACTTTGAAAAAAACAAGAGGGTCAAGCGATTATCTATTTTTAGCTGTTTTCATATGATTTTGATTTACTATTATAAAAAAATAATAATAAAATCTTGAAAAAACATTTAATTTAATGGTAGTACTATGATGGAACATGAATGAACATTTAATATTTTTTTCTTGAAATTAATTTAATAGTGTTTTTGATTTGTCATAACAGTGTTTTTCTTACTGTAGATTTAAGGTTGGATAAATCCCTCGCAATCTGCACTAAAAAAACTGATTTTGCAGCTATCGCAATGGTGTTCTAATAAAAAATATTTTCAAATATGCTTCAATCTGCTTTATAAGGTGAAAATTAGTCAGAGATATTTTTAATTATAATAAAAGATAGAGTGTTTTGATTACACGAAGAGTTAGCCAGGTTGTTTTTGTTTGGTGGGAAGAAACTCAAAATATTCTTGTTTGAATGTGTACTGTAAAAGTAGAGAATCATGTCGCGAGAAGGATTCTTATTCCAAAGGCTCAATTTAATGTGTGGAGGATTTATCAGGATAATCAAAGACCAATTTTAAATTTGGAAAGTTAATTAGTCTCATTGAAAAAAAAAACGCGGATGGATGGGAAAACGTCACAGTAATTTTGTTACTTGATTGCTGTGTTCGATTATATTTTGTTTCTTTTCACAAAACCACCAACACCATTTTTTTTTATCATAGGTTTAAGGTTGGATAAATCCCTCAGAGTTTGCACTAAGAAAATTGATTTTTCCGCTGTCACAATTCCCTTCTTCAAAAACGCTTTTGAGAAAATTTAATTTGTTTTTTTTCTATAAATTAATTTAATAGTATTTTTTATTCATCGTAATAGTGTTTTTTTTACTGTAAATTAAAGGCAAGATAAATCCCATGCAATTTGCACTAAAAATAATTTTACCGGTGTCGCAATTCTCTTCTTCAAAACCGCTTTTGAGAAAATTTAATTTGTATTTTATTTTTTTTCTTGAAATTAATTTAATAGTGTTTTTGATTCATCATAGCAGTGTTTTTCTTACTATAGATTTAAGGTTGGATAAATCCCTCGCAATGTGTACTAAAACATTGATTTTGCGACTGTCGCGATACTGGATCAAAAGAACTTTGAGAGGGTGGGCAATAATGCTGGTGTGCATTTCAAAGGAAGAAATGATTTGTAGCGATCTTTGTTCTAATTTTTATTTGAAAAGAAAAGAAAATAAAACCCAACCAATTGTTGATTTAAAAATGCTGGATTGAGGGGCTTGTTTTTGTTTTGGCGGGAAGAATATCACGCTTTTAAAATTCCCAATCACGCAGGGCACACAAACAAACTATCACCCGACCGTTACACAGAAACAAATATCACCCCACCGTTATATATATGAGAAATATCACTTGGACTTTTTCTATCTCTTCTCCTGTCTTCTCCTTCTCCTCCTTCTCCTGTCTTCTTCTTTCTTTCGTGCTTTTTGTATGGCAGTTTGCCCCAAGTTTAGTAGTGTTTCAGATCGTTCATGGGAAATTTCGGTCCAAGAATACGGGCGGGCTCTAGTCGAATACTTTTTGAACGCCTTCCCCCTTCTCTCACTGAACGCCTACCAAACGGTATTCACTTATCTCGTTGCTCCTCTCTATTTTCCTTGTAATTAAAGATTACTGTTTCGATGTCGTGGACCTTGGTTTTCTTTTTTTGGTTCGCCATTGAAAGATCCATCCGATTTCTTGGGTTTTCATCAAGTGTAGAATTTCTTCTCCCTGAGAATAGGGATTGAGTTTCTGTTCTGTTATCGTTTTCTCATTTTCTTTTCTATTTCTTTTCCTGTGAAACGGAAGGCTATGCAATGGGTTTTCCTCGAATTGATTGATCTACGACATGTTATTTTTAAGGAACAAATTCGCTGGTTATTTTCAACAGGCAATTCGGTGTTCTTTGAAATGGTGTATCCAATACCTCTAATCTCTGTTTTTCTTATTGTGATCCCTCAAGGTAATTTGTTTTGCACAAAATGCCTTTTATTGCAGCCATCACTTTTTAGATTTTATTCTTATGATGTTGTCATAAAACATGAATTTGAGCCTCACTACGTTCCTTGTAATGAAATGGGCAATGAGAATGGTTTTTTTTTTGTTTAGTTCTGAGAAAGGGACTCACATGTTCCGGTTTGGTAGTATGTGCTAAATTTTTGGGATTACTACTTCTTTGAAACACTTTCTTGTTCCATAAATGTCGAAATCATACAGAAAATCCATGAGTTGGCTGTTGCTAGGAACCATGACTTTATGATCTGCTGCTAATTTCCCATTCCCAAAGCCAATGGGAATCTGGCTGAAGTTGATGCTGGGAAGGGATACTCCAAGTTAGCTGGCGGGAATATGGTTTTCTGGGGCCTGCTGATAAGCTTGCTAATGAAAATACAGGCGATATTATTTCTTTATTTGCATGGTCGTGTATTTTTCTGTATGACTTTATGAGAATTTTATTTGCATAATTAAATCACTGTCATCCTCTCTCTGTTTCTCTCTCTCTCTCTCTCTCTCTCTAATCGTAGAAATGCAGATATTGTATAGGCAGAGGCAAGTCGCTCTTATCAAATGCTTAAAAGCTGAAATACAAAGCGGAGAAGGTGTAGATATTGTTATTTCTGAACTGGCTGGTGACAAAAAGAATTGTAATCCTTTGGTGAAAAAAGAGAATGGAAATGATGCTGGTTTACCCTGTTGTAGTTAACCTGATTTACAGATTGCTTCACAACAATTGTTTTCCCCGGCATTTTGCCTATTCTGGAAAAGCTGATCCCTCATGAAGAACACATGTCACGTAGTTGATGCATTTTACAGCTCTATTCCAGGTTTGCAATGATTCCTCCATTTCTGTTTTCCTAGGGTGCCTGACTGTTGTGACTGGAAAGTCATGGAAATGAGAAAGAAAATTGGACCATCAGATAATACTGAGGATCAGACAGGGGAAGTTCGGGTATGAGAGAAATGGTAGTTCCAATTCTTGCTGGAATCTTATTAGCTTTAAGAAGGGTTATTGCACGCCGTGTGTCACTCAAGGTGTTAAAATTCATCCATTTACATTATTGTTTGGTTTCCTACTGGCAAATGATTGCAACTAACCATTGTTCTCTTAACTGCCTTTTTCCTCCGAGCATTATGTGAAACTCTAATATTAATCCTGGCCATTCCTTGTTGTCAGAATCAACTTAAAAGGAGGCTTAATGCAATAACCATAACTTCTGCGACATATTTTCTTTTTCCTGTAGCCATGCTGGACTTCATCTCTGTAAGTTATAGATCTCAGATTTTCAGTCTTGTTTTTTATTTTACCGTATCATGCTTTGGAAATTATTTCTTTGTTTAAATCCCCATGGAGCTCTAGCCTGATTAAAAATCTTCTGTGCCCTGTAATAAAACTTATTATTACAAATTCAATGAGAAAAATTGGAACTACACAAGGTTTATTACTCTTTCTCTAAACTCTGCATAATGAAGCTGAATGATACTTCTTGTAACATTGAGGTATCGGTTCTTTTTCTAACATTAACCAATTAGTTTGTTTATTTTCAGATGACATGTGGGGTGTGTTTTTGCTTGTAACGTGTATTAAGTGTGTGTATGTCTGCACTTTGGGGTATGCTGTTTCCGAATGCTGTTCTGTGGTTCTGGTATTTTAGAATCTTATTGTTCTCATTCTAGGATTATCTTGTTAGCTCAATAAATATATTTCTTGATTGGAAGGGAAATGTTTTTGGCTATTTAGACTCAAGCATGTCTTTATGTGTGTTCATGTTGGAAAATGTCTTCTGCGAATAGAGGCTGAGTTTCCATGTTGAAAATAACTAATAGGGAAGTCATGTTAAATTTTGAAAGAAAAGGTTAATCATTTTCCATGTTGTTTGTTAAGTTCTTTGTGTGTGTTGTCTTTGAAAAGGACTCCTACAGTGTGCAAGTGATTTAGATTATTGACACCATATGTTTGAGTGTGTATTGAGTTCTGATTGGTCTAAGCTGCCTTCTTTCCCTTTTGTACACAAGAAGTTAGTGATTTCTCCTCTTCATTTTTTTAGCTTGGTTTGATGCTTGGTTGTGTTTTAGTCCCGTTTTTGCATTTTTAATGCCCCTGCAAAAAGGCATGTCAATCAACTGCTGGTTAGGGAAGTCTTTCGTGAAAAGAGCTGTGCTGGGTAATGTTTATTTGTCCATACTCTTGGTTTTCTCATGACTTTCCTCTTTGACCTGGAGATACAACTTAATCTGTCTTCTGTTATGCTGCTCTGTTTTCTGGGTTGTAAAATCTTCTTTTTCTGTATTGTTATTACCTGTCTTTGACTCTTTTTTTCTTTTTTATTATTTCCGTTCCCTTGGTCTATTGGTTTTTAATACTTTCGCTTTGTCTGTGATTCCTTTTTCTTTTTTTTCTATCCCAGGATATCATGGATTCGGGATTGAAATAGGTTAGAAAAGGTAAAAGGGGGAGTTTTTATGCAAAGACTCTCCTGTCATGTGTGGTGATTTTATATTTCTAGATATACATGCATTAATCATGTCTAAAAGTGGAAGCTATGCTAATATGCATAATCTTCATATAAATGGGTAGTGGAAAGGTATACGGGGAGAAGATCTATGTATAGATGAAGGGTTTTTTGTGGGCTATGCGGTCTTAGCTTTTTGTTTTTTTAAAGAAGCATCTAACAGTGGACCCCCTTTTATGGTGTAAGTGTAAAAACTAAAATTAGTACCAAATTTATTTCCATATTGATTGCAGTATATTGTCAATGATAATGTGGGAAGAATTTGGTTGTTGCCTTGATTTGCCACTCTCGCTGATCACTCTTTTAACGGATGTTAAGGTCACTATATTTCCATTGATTTGCAGGTGATAGCTAGAAGGGTCTTGGAATCAAAATAGAAGACATCACATTTATATTTATCAGCAGGTTATATGTAACTCTTTGGGATCTATTTCTCTCAAGTATACAATATTTGTTCTAACAGTGTTAGATGTGTCCATTTAGATGTTCTTTGTTTTCTCAAAGGAGCTTAAAGGTATAGAATTTTAGTTATTGTTATATATTTCTATGAGTTGTTGTAATTGGCAGACTGTTGATGCATTAGATTACTGAAAACTAAAAAAACTCTTGTGATTATAAGATTGTTGAATATCACAGACCCTTGATAGAGAAAAATGCCACACTTTATTGATCAGAGGTGAACTGTATATATATACATTGCATTTTTGACTGTAACGTTGGAGGAGCAAATGTACAATTAATTGAAAGATTTGTACAGTTATGGTGCTTGTCAAGCTGATTTTGTGCAGCTTTCCCCAATACGCCCCCTCAAGCTATATATACAGTTCACCTCTGATCAATAAAGTGTGGCATTTTTCTCTATCAAGGGTCTGTGATATTCAACAATCTTATATGGTATCAGAAGAGCCTCTCTCTCACGAGCACTCAGATCCTATCAATTACAACACCACCACAAACATGTCTTCCCCTGCAGACCCAACTTCCATTCCCACACCAGTTTCCTCTGCAGACCCAATTTCCATCACAACACCAATTTCCAACGGCTATTGAATGCTAAATAAGGGAACAATTTGCTTGAATGATGCTGGGACTGAAATGATGCTTGTCAAGCTGATTTTGTGCAGCTTTCCCCAATACGCCCTCTCAAGATAGGGCTTCCATCAGCAAGACCAATCTTGGATCGTAAAGCTGCAGTACGTTGCTGAGATAGAGGTTTTGTAAGCAGGTCTGCAAGTTGATCTGTGGTGTGTACATGCTGAACTGAAATGGTGCCTTGTTGAACGAGATCTCGGACAAAATGGAGATCGATCTGAATATGCTTTATACGGGAGTGATCAACTGGATTGTAGCTAAGATGAGTGGCCCCCAGATTATCGCAGAGCAGTGATGGGGGAGCTTGTAGAGGAAATCCAAGCTCCCGGAGTAGATGAGTTAGCCAAAGTGTTTCCGAGGCAGCAGTTGCAAGAGACCGGTATTCGGTTTCGGTGGACGACCGGGCAATGGCTCGTTGCTTCTTGGAACTCCAAGAGATGGGATTATTACCCAAGAAGCTTATGTAGGCCGAGGTAGAGATGCGATCATCAAGGTTGCCAGCCCAGTCCGCATCGGAGTATGTTGTGAAATTCCAGGCAGAAGTCTTTCGAATGTGAATCCCATGGAAGATGGTGTGCTTCAAGTACCTGAGAAGTCTTTTAGTTGCTGCCCAGTGCAAGTGTGTGGGTTTGTGCATAAATTGAGATAACTTATTAACCGCAAAAGAAATATCAGGACGTGTAAGAGAGAGGTATTGAAGACTCCCAATTACACGTCGAAATTCAGTGCTGTCAAAGGCAGTAGAGCCATCAACCAATTTTAATGAGGCACTGGTGCTTAATGGGGTGGAAACATCTTTAGCACCTGACATATTAGATTTATCTAACAAATTTCTAATATATTGATGCTGGGACAAAAATAGACCTTGGGGAGTTGGAAGAACTTCCACTCTCCCAGCATCATTCAAGCAAATTGTTCCCTTATTTAGCATTCAATAGCCGTTGGAAATTGGTGTTGTGATGGAAATTGGGTCTGCAGAGGAAACTGGTGTGGGAATGGAAGTTGGGTCTGCAGGGGAAGACATGTTTGTGGTGGTGTTGTAATTGATAGGATCTGAGTGCTCGTGAGAGAGAGGCTCTTCTGATACCATATAAGATTGTTGAATATCACAGACCCTTGATAGAGAAAAATGCCACACTTTATTGATCAGAGGTGAACTGTATATATATACATTGCATTTTTGACTGTAACGTTGGAGGAGCAAATGTACAATTAATTGAAAGATTTGTACAGTTAATGAAGAGATTTCCAACGGCTATTGAATGCTAAATAAGGGAACAATTTGCTTGAATGATGCTGGGACTGAAATGGTGCTTGTCAAGCTGATTTTGAGCAGCTTTACCCAATAGTGATTTCTATTCAGGCATGTGAAATTCAAGGGTCGTGCAAGGGTCTTCATGATGCTCGTAAGAGAGGCGATTTCCTTCTATACGTGTTAGTAAATACCATCTATTCAAAATTTACACTAACTGAATTTGTTTTCATTGTGTATGCACGTATATGTATAGGCACATTTCAGTTTTCCTTTGTGGTAAGATCGCTTCTATTACTATTTCATTTCTTGAATTTTTGTCCTTTTATTTTGATTTGACCTTTTTTCTTCATGTGCAGGATAAGACAAAGGCAAATTCGGTTTCCAGTGTGGTAATTAGCTGAACATCTCTTATTTGGTTAGGTTTATGAAGCTTCCACATTCCACTGGATAGATTTCTGGACCCTTTATTCCATAGATCTCAAGGATTGACAAAAAGAATATGGTAATTTTTTGTCCTTATCTCTGCATTTTTCGCTCATTATGTTGTTTCAAATGTATTTCAACCCTGTTGCACATTTCCTCCTTTATGACTTATCGTTCAGAAAAAAAGTACCCATCTGGAATCATTTTATACCTGTGCTTAGGATTTCTGTGCTGTTATTGTTTTGTCATTCTCTCTTCTTTCTTTTTCCTATAATAAAACAAAAGGAATGCAATGAGGCTTGATAATATTTTTGATGGAAAATTTCAGGCAAAAGTAATAAGCTACTTGTTCAAAAGTTAATATCTATGCAGTTTTTTTGGTTCTTATTATTCTAGAATTCTTTCTTCCTGTGAATAGGGTTAGTGTTTCAATATTGTTGTCGTTTTTTCATTATCGTTTTCTTTCTTTTCGTATAAAACTAAATGTAATGCAACAATGACATTGGATGGAAAATTAACGGCAGGTTATTTGTAAGGAACAAATTGACTGCTTATTTTGAAGTGGCAATTAGGTTTTCTGTAAAATGGTGTTATCCAATTCCTGTAGGTAATCTCTGATCTTTCTTATTATGATCCCTCTAGGTAATTGTTGTGATAAAACATGAATTTGAGCCTCACTATGTTCCTTCTATTGAATTGACATTGTTAATGGCCTTTTTTTGTTTAGTTGTGAGAATGGGACTCACATGTTTTGCTGTTTGGAGTTATGTGGTTTTGTTCTTGAGCACCTTACCCTCTCTCGCTTCCGTGCTGGCAATTCCTGTTCTATCTCTCTCTCTAGTTCTAGATTCTTAGAATTGTTTGAAGAAAATAATCTAGTTAACAAAGAAAAAGATTCAGTTTCGATTTTGCAATCAGTTTCTTTTTGAGCACTGTTTTTTTATTCCCGTTCATGAGTGATATGATTATTGGAAATTGAGCTAAAACTTGTGATCATGTAATTTATAGTTGTAAAACTTGTGATTAGATATTATTTTCCGTTAGTCTTCTGGACTTTTATTTATTTCTTCTGCTCTTCCTTTTGTGGATTGGTTTGTTGTTTTCTCTTTCTTTCAGGTCTTTCTTTGTTTCCTATTTGAGATTTAAGTTTAAGAAAAAGATTTAGTTTCGATTTTGCAATCAGTTTCTTTGTTTCTTTGGTAATGCCAACTTCCCTTTTTCTTTGTGCTTTGATTTGCTGAACTTTTTTTCTCTCTTTTTTCACATGTATGGGTTGGTTCGTGTTTGGATGTTTGTTGGGCTGAATCATAGTTTGAAATTTTAATGGGATTTTTAGTTGAAGTGAAATATCATTATCTAGATTTACGTTTAATTTTGCTAGCGAATAGATAATAAGAACAGAAAATAATGAACCTTGGATTTATTTCATTGAACTCTTTGTTTCTGTTTTGCTCTTATGAACCTTTCCTTCTTTGTTTTCCTTCCACTTGGGTTTTTCGGTTGTTGCTATCGGCAAATCCCATGGCTTAATAAAAAAAAAAGGTCAAAGACTCGAAGAATTCATTGTTAAAAGAAAGAAACAAAATAGGTCGGTGAAAGCTCTTGTACCGAACTGATTGATGGCCTTAAGACTCTAATTTTCAAGTTCAAATCTCGTATTATTCTCCACCAACGAGAATCGATCAACCTTTCAAGTTGTCCTGTACTTTTTTCAAATTACATTTTTTTTGGTATTAGGAATGTGTGGGAGAGGTTGTAAGCAAGCTTTTTAGATTGATGCAAATGATGTCATAATTGCATGTGGTATTTTTTTCATGTGCATATCAATTACATCTAGTACTATTCCTATAGTTTTCGATTGATGTCCTCCACGTAAGCTTTGATTTGAAGATGAACATTTGTTGCCTCCATGTATTTGAGAGTGTATGAAGAAATTTGGTTAACAAAGTAAAATGATTCAGCTCAATTTCCTAATCTGTTTTGACCAAAATTTTAATTTGATATTTTTTGGGTGTTGTAGGTTCTTCGTATGGGGTAGGTGATTTTTGTATTATACAGTCATTGCCTTAGCTTAATTGAGTGTTTATGTTTACTAGTCTACTTGTGTAAAAATAATTTATCATCTACATTTTCATGGACATTCAGAGAAAAGGCGTACAAAAACTATTAATCAGAGACTGCACATTGTGGATTCATTTGATTTAAAACGGTTTTTGGACTGCTATTTGTCAAGTCTGCCTTTTCAAATCTCACGAAAAATAAATTATTCAAAAATTTCTTTATTTTCTTATGATTAGTTCGTGCTATAACTAAGAATGTCATTTTTTTCTCATTTCTCTGGGATTATTGTTGCCATACTTGTATGTTATTTTTGGTTCTCACTAGATATAGATTTGTGATTGAAATGGATGTTAATAGCGAAGGTAAATTGATGATTTTTGTGTCAAGACTCTCCCTCGTATTTGTTAGTTGTTTCGGTAACATGCATCCTCGTTATACATGCATTGATCATATCTAAAGAAAATGTGTGCATTTTCTTCATATAAATGGGTAGTGATAAAAATAGATTGGGAGGACTATGCATAAATAGAGGGTTTTCTGCGGGCTATATAACCTTAGCTTCTCTTACTTTTAAATAAGCATTTAATAATAGAACCTCCTTGTATGGTGCAAGTGTTGGAGCTAAAATTAGTACCAGATTTATTTTTATAATGATGTTTTGGGAAGAATTTGGTTGGTGCCATGATATGAAGCTTGCTTGATGAAAGATATGAGCACGTGGAGAGCAGACAACACACGAATATGGTTCTCATTTCTTCAATGATTTTACTATTAAGTTCCACCGACATATCTCATTTATACATTAGTTTCTTTATCTCACTTTTATTTATTTGGCAATTCTTAACCAACTGCTAGAACTAAAAACCAATAACACCCTAATATGTCATTATTCCATTTCATAGATAGATTTCCTAGCCCTTTATTCAATAGAAATCAAGGAATGGTTTACACACGACAGAAACAAAAATTTCCTTTCAATACTTGTATGTTGCTAACTAGTTTATAGTAATTGATTTTTTGTCAACAAATGAAAACTCTGCTTTTTAAATTATACTTGAAATTGAGAAAACCTCTTGCCACGTGCTGATATTTACTGTAAGTTTTGGGTTGGTATAATCAATGTGTGAATCGAGATGTTATTGTCCCTATATAAAAACTGTAATTCAATAGTCAAGTTGAATGGTCACCTTCAAGGATCAAGGATGTGGGAAATCCAAAATTATGCATCTAATCTTTTGTTTGTTACCCTGAGATTATGCATCTAATCTTTTATTAATATATACATTATTATTTTAAGTCTGTAGTTTATTATACTACAGCTAAATCTACTCAAGCGTCGATCCAATATTCACCCTTTCACAAAACACTATTCACGGTTTCTATTCGGGTCGGGTCGATTCGGTTCGGTACGTTCACTTTGGTTTGGTCAGTCTGGTTTGTTTTGTCTTTTTCCAACGTGTATTAATGAAATTGTCCCTCGAAAAGGACCAAAAGATGCGCCTGGGTTGAGAAGTGTCAATGGTCGTTCAAAATTTTTCCACCCTTTTCTCTCTCCTGCCTGCACAAGCTGTCGTCAGCGCAGCTGTTTCTTAACAAATTTAATTCCAATCCCTGAACTTCGGATTTGTTTGTTTTGGTCCTTATTTCTATTATATAGGTTTTGATTTGTTTCAATTTCATCCTTCAATTGAAATTGATTATATATTGTAGTTTCATTTTGGTCCTCATTCTTTGAATTTTCAGAATGGTCTAAAATCCTTAGTATTTTTGGTTTCAAAGTTTCAATTTATTCTAATTTTATCGTTCCATGCAAAATTATTATAAATCGTTAAAATTTTTAGTATCAAAGTTTGATTTTTTTTCAATTTTATCCCTCCATGCAAATTAATTATATATTTAAGTTTCATTTTGGTCTTGATTCTTTTAATTTCCTGTTTTGTTTTAAATTATTTAATTTTATCGGTATCAATGTTTGGATTTATTTCAATTTTTTTCTTCGAATTAAATTTATTACATATATTTTTTATTTCTTTTCCTTTATACTTTGAATCTTGGATTTTCTCTTATTACCGTTTTTTTTTACATATTTCTTACATAGTTTCTATTTATGTCCATGTTTATATATACATGCTCTTAGTATTTGTTTTTATTTTTTTGTTATTTCCAATGTTATGAATTTTTTTTTTAATGTTCAAATTTTAATATGTGCTGGTGATCATTTGAGAATTAGTAATTATTATAATTTCTCTTTTTTTTCCCCGGGTCAAATAATTTCTTAAAATCTGCTTATTTATTTTTATTTTGTCATTTATTTTGTTTTTTAATTGATTTTTTTTAAAATTATTAGGTTTTGGATTCTCTAATTATTATAGATAAGACATTAAAAAAAATTATAATTATTATTTGTTGCGTTTGTTTTCTGTTAAATATGTCAAAATAATTATATTGTTTTCATATTTATTTAATATTAACACTTTAATATATATATATATAACCTAGTTGTTTTAATATAAAACAATTTTTATATAATAATATGTGTAATAAATCTTAAGAAATATAAAATTATGGAATTTTTTTGTCTGACAATAATTATGGTCTCACCAATTATTATTATTGCCACTGTTGTTAGATTTTGTTTTCATAATAGTTACATTTTAATTTGTGTTGATGATCATTTTAAAATTGATATTTAATATTTTTTTCTCTTTGTTGTTTTTTAGATTCTTTTTATTTATCTTTCAAGTCAATTTTTTAAAAATCTACCTATATTTATTTTTATTTTGTCATTTATTTAGGGTTTTTTTCTTATAAATATGTGAGACTAATTATATATTTTAATATTTATTTAATATTAGCACCTGAATATATATATATATATATATATATATATATATATATACATACACACAGAAAAAACATGACCTAGGATTTTTGAAAGAACAAAAAAATAATATAAGTGCTCTTAAATATTTTTAATATAATATGAAGAATAAATCTTATAAAATAATACAAAATAATTGCATTTTAATTCTATTTTTGTCCTCTTCTGTTTAAGCTTATTTCTTATAAAAAATTGATTGTTGAATTTTAGATTGTTTATATAAGAAAAAAAATTCATATTTCATATCTGATATTACCGGGGATAAAAGGCAACTTACAAAAATAATGGGTAGAAAATTTTACCCAAGTTATCTACAATTAAAAAATATGTGGACCACTTCCCCTGCGTTTCAATTATAGTGTTCCAATGAAGAGGGGAAAAAATCTAACAAATTTGATATATTAAAATTTCATTAATCAAATATTAAAATAACGAATTACAGCACAAAAAAATAGTTTTCTACATAAGAAAAAGCCGAGCGCAGCGTGCAGGCAAATCACCTCGTATATCCTATGACAACATGTTGATTGGCCCTTTGTCATGTTTTATGTATTTGGAGTAGAGCCCACAAAAAAATCATTCATTGAAGAGAATACTTGAGGCTAGAGTAATTAATCATCATCAATCACAAGATGATGACGCTAAGCTTATAAAGCATAAAAACAATAACCAAAATATTTGGTCCTAATCTATTATGAGGCATTGTCTTGTTTAGAAACTTTCTATTGAAAAGAAAAAGGTATAGTAAAATTGAATTCATCATGAGTAATCAAAATGAGATGTAATGGATCTTCTTCATGGAAATAAACCATGATGCTACTCTAAGTGGATCTTTAAAACAAAGATGAAAGTTCATGGACTATTAACAAATATAAAACTTAACTTGTTAAAGTTTTTAGATAACACGGTGTGAAACATTTTGACACATTCACTTATGTCAAGTATAATTTCCATATAAATATCAATAGCAATTACAACTACGAATAAACTTGAAATACATCAAATGAATGTAAAAGCAACTTTCTCAAATGATAACGTTTAATATGACGTTTATATGGAACAAATTTAGTGTAAACCCGGGAAATAAATGCAGGTGTAAATTATATACTAAATAAATGGGAAAAAAGTGGAAGAATCCATGAACAAATTTAAATAAAATGAGATTCAGAAAATTTGGATTTAATGTCTGGTTGAAATATTCGAGATATTGTAATTTTAACTCGAAATTAATTGAGGCTAGTTTAAATTGAAAGAATGATTTAAAAGAGAGATAAAATAGGTTGAGGGGGACGAATTGAAAGAAATGTAAACACTAGGATTTAATTATAAGAAGAGAAAATGAGGGGCAAAAAAAAACATTTAAAGGAAATGGAGATCGAGTGCAAATAAGAGAAATTGACAGGTATAAATCCCCTCTCTTTTCTCTTATTCTCTTATTCTGGCTTTCAAATCAAATCAATTTTGTACAAAATGGACTTTTATAACTCCCATTATAGTGAAAAATATGGGGAGAGGTCGAAATGCAATCTCTGGGCAACTTTAAGAGAAAAAAAGATGTGGGAGGTCACGAAGCGATGATGTTAGACTTGTTAAAGAAAAAAACTATGTTATAAATATGTGTTTATAATAATATTGGATTGGCAAATGTTATAAAAATAAAAATGAAAGAATAACATATTTATTGCTTATTGGATTGTTTTGGTGTGGTTATTGTCGTCCGTTGAAAATAATTTATGAGTTTCATGTAACTGCAAGAGGGACTACGAGTGTGGTGCAACAACAACAATAAGAGACCACGAGCTGAGCATCCACAATAGGGAGGTGATTTGTGCCTATATTTTCAAAATGAAAATGTATCAATTATGCTTCAAGCCTTGGTGTAAGTATGAAAAGATTTGATTTATCAGTAAGATGGTTTAAGGCATGTGTGTCAAGGAAGTCAGATTCATGTGTAAAACTATCAGGTTATGGCAATAGCGCCATTGTAGACTGTATCGAATGAAAGAAACTTGGTAGTGACTAACATATATTTAGTGTATGTTAGGATTCGGATAACGGGATCACCAAAAAAGGCTAACATACATTTTAGTGTATGTTAGGATCCTGGATAAGGGGATCGTCATGAATGAATGTTGTACATTCAGTGCATGTCAGGATCCCGGGTATGGGGATCACTATACGCAGGCTATTATACATCGAGTGTATGTTAGAATCCTAGATATAGGGATGATGGTGCAATGTTTAATACACATTCATGTATGTTGGTTTTTAAAATAAGAAATGGAATCAATGAATATCCTCAAATAAATGAGGAGGTATGTCAAGGACTCGGGAAGGGTTCTTCTTTGGTTACTGATGTCGATAGGATGAAGAGGGTATTTAAATTCAGCACTACATAAGTGGGGAAGTTAGATTATGTTGTTGATTATTATAATTATGTATGATTGCATACCATGGGTTTAATAACTTTATTATTATTTTTTCAAATTTACCTTATGGAATTATCTCGTATTTCCTTTTCAGCTCTGCTGGTGTATTCTCCATAACCAATGATCATCGATCGTGCGCAGGAGCTCCAGCATCATCATCTTTGCCCGTCAGTTGCCAAGTAAGTTTCCCTGCATTTCTCTTCACTTTGCATTTTAATTACATAGTCGTTGTTCATGCCTTTGTTTTAATGTTCAAGTTAATTATAACTCACTTGAATAGTAACAAGGAGGCATGCGTAACGAAGCTCACGTGTGCCTCTTGTTTGCCCAGCTGGTAACTGGTTTAGGCAAGTGACCCAACTCTATCCTTTTTTTTCTTTTTCTTTTATGAAATAAAATAAAGAGAAACATAATTATGATTTTTTGGTCTAATTTATTTTAAAGTCTGTATTTTCTTATACTATAAAAAAATAATATCAATCTTGTGTTTAGAATGCTCGGTTTTCAGCACAATGCAACAAATATACATACATATACATATACATATACATATACATATATATAAAGGTTTTCATGCACATGGACAATACCGTAAAATATCTTGAGCATTCCTTTTTTATTAAAAAAAATATTCAAATTTTACAAGACAACTGTTTTAGAATGGCTTTCGTAAACACAAAAATTATTTTCTTGCATTTTTGGATTTTACAGCATGTTTGGAATTCCAAAGGGTGTTGTCAAATATTCCAAAAAAAACAAAAAATCTTAGTTTTGGGGAATTAATATATTATTCATTGTTTATATTTGGGTAAAAAAATCCAAAAAGGGTTACTATCCAAAATATTATTAGAGATAATTCGCTATTTTGCATTGTTAATATTTGGATAAAAAAATCCCTAAGTGGTAATATCCAAAATACTTTTCTAGGAATAATAAGTCAATATTAGTTATTTGATCAACACATATTTGTAAGAAGCCTGATTATAATTGGAAGCATTTCAATTTTTAACTTCATGATTTATAAGATGTGAAAGTTTGAAACACTAAGGCAAAAATAGGCTTTTAAGGTGCTCTGAATTTCATTAGATTTCTAAATTTTTGTTCCTCTTCTTTGCGATTTACGATTCGCGACCATTTGAGATACTAAATGGAAAAATGAGCTTTTTAGCATATTGAATATTCTTAGATTTCTATCATAGATGTCTTTTAATTCATAGGTTGTAAATTTATTTCAAATCAAACACAGATTTCAAGAGATCTACATTATTTCTCCTTGAAACTATATAGTTTATTGTTTTCAATCTTTATAATACCATTTGCACTGAGAACCTGTTAGTTCTATAAATTATGATCCATCACCCTCGTATAATAAACCGACATACAATTCATCCACATTTGAAGTACCATTTGAGGCCTTTTGATGCAAACCAGGCAAGGAACGTAGAAGAGGCAGATCAGGAAGTTAATTCAGAATAGGAAACTCCCACAACCCTGTAACCACAGCTAGAACCGCTGCAATATTTAGCTTCTTTAGTATTATCTTGTTTTCAATTAATTACTTTGTTAAAACAGGAAATCCATGTTGTTATGATTTCCTATTTAATTATGTTTCTAATTATGTCTTTCATTTAAAACAGGACCTCTTACCTTTGATTCAACAATTGAATTATTAAACTGGAGAAATTCCACAACACAGAGAGATTCTGTGTACAGTCCTTGTTTAGCAATTAAGCGTGAGGCATTCTAAACAGTGACACCACCTTTTTGTGTTGTATCGTGGTTAGTGTTGCTTTTGGTTGTCCTAACCCTGATCGTGACCTCAAGTTATCTTGAAGAATCAAGAAAATAAAAAATATAACAAAAGTGTATGCAAAAAAATAAATTAATGACAAAACAAAAAAATATATTATTAGCATTAAAGATTTTTTTGAAAAAAAACATATAAAATAATTATTACCATTATTCTTTCAGATTGGCCATCTGTCTAGGGGTGGAATGCCGTGCTCAGATTCACCTCGGTTCCTAGAGCTCGTGGTAAGCATGGCCATAACCTTGAAGTAAATCTCAGGTCTTGATTTGACACCATTGATATGGGAACTCCATGCAGTCTAATCACTTCGTTCACATATAAATTGACCAACTTGTCTATGAGGTTTGTCATTTTGATGGGTAAGAGCAAAACCGACTTTGTCAGTCGATCTACCACTACCCATATAGCATCATTGCAAAATCAATGTTATGGCCAGTTTTTTCATTAGCTGGCAATCCAGTTACAAAATCCATGGCTATATTTTCCCATTTCCACTCTGGAATTGGTAGTGGCTGTAATTCTCCTGCCGACCTTTGATGTTCTATCTTCACCTGCTGACATATCCAACATCTTGACACATATTCTGTTATCTCCTTCTTCATATTCAACCACCAATAATATTCCCTGAGATCTCTATACATCTTGGTGTTCCCAAGATGGGTTGTAAACCAAGATTCATTAGCTTCCTTCAATATCTCCCCCTTTAGGTTCTTATCATATGGCACATAAACCTGTTTTCCCATCACAACCAACCCTCCCGACAACATTTGAAAGGACAACTCCTTGCCTTACAACTCCTTGCCTTGCTTTATCTTTTCCTTAATTTTCTCTACACCTTCATCTACTAACTGAGCTTCTAGAACTTTATCTCCTAACACTGATTTGATCTTCATATGAGCTAGTAGTGACCCTTCAAGACCCACATTTAGTTGAATTCCCATCCTTTTCAATTCCATCATATTTGCTTATTCTGAAGTGTCTGTATCACCCATCATTGCTTTCCCTTTTCGACTTAATGCATCCGCCACTACATTGACTTTGCCCAAATGGTAATCACTAATGCAATCATAGTCCTTTATCAATTCCACCCATCTCCACTGCCGCATGTTCCATTCTTTTTGCGACATTAAATACTTCAAACTTTTTATGGTCAGTGAAAATCTGTACTTGTGTTCCATACAAGTAATGTCTCCATACTCGCAAGGAAAATACTACTGCAGCGAGTTCCAAGTCATGGACCGGATAATTCACTTTATGCGGCTTTAACTGTCTGGAAGCATATGCGATCACTTTTCCATGCTGCATTATACGCATCCCAAACCCCTGCTTGAGGCATCACTATAAACAACGAAACCTTACGGTTTGCCGTGAACAAACCATCCTAAAACATTTTTTTTTCCAGAATTGCATTGGTATTTCAATCCCTAAAATTACAACCAAATGCTCTGATACCAACTATAACAACCACAATTTTTTTTATCACTAGAGTTGTAACATGACCCTAAACAATAACATTTCTCAATACAGTACATGTTTCGAAATAGTAACAAGTATTAACACTAACAATGAATAGTCCGATCGATCGCAGTCACAACAATAACAAGCCCGAAACGAGAATAGCTCCAAACAAGAATGGATCACAACAATAAGAGGTCTGGAAACAGTAACAGTTCCAAACAGTAATAGGTCACAACAATAACAGGTCTGGAAACAGTAAGAGTTCCAAACAGTAACAGATCACAACACTAATAGGTCTAAAAACAGTAACAGTTCGAAACAGTAACTGGTCATTACATAAATAATAACCATACATTTAGCATCATTCAACAATTTACACTAGAGTTTATATAAACCCATTCGCATGTAGTAATATATATATACACGTATACATTGGACATAACACAATTTATTATTCTAAGATAATCTAGTACTTTCTAATATCCTGAGCGTAGGTTGATACATTTAATATTACGGAAACAAAATTTACAAATATACTATTCTATACAATTTACATGTTCTTTTACATAACAAAATTTTATCATAACTCCCTAAGTTCCTATCTTATACAAAAAGGAAGTAAGGCTTAAAATCTATTCCTAACATGAATGGGAAAATCGTGCAAAATATAGATTTTCCTTATGAATAAAACAATTAAGTAAATACTAGTAATTTACAAAAGAATTTGAAGAACATATCCCTCAATCTACTTAGATCATATGAGCTTCTAGAACACCACCATATACACCCTTTTAAGGTTATATAAAAGAAGATTTAATTCATTTGACTGCTTCTTTCCCCTTTTTCACATCGAAAAAACTATAGTCGACACTAACCTCCAATAGTGTCTCTAGTTACCCAACCTGAAATCAACTAATCAGTTTCATGAACTTGTTGTCATGAACATAAATGTTGATGTCATTAACTATATATATATATATGCTTTCATATCATAAAGCTAATCAAGTCTATAAATTTTGTCGATATTGACGTCACCCGCCGATATCATTAACTATTCTGAAACCGAATAGCTAATCAAGTTTATACGTTATGCCGATATCGATGTCACCCGTCGATACCATTAACTATTCTGAAACCGAATAGCTAATCAAGTTTATACATTATGTCGATTTTGATATCACCCGCCTATACCATTAACTATTTTGAAACCGAATAGCTAATCAAATTTATACATTATGCCGATATCGACGTCACTCGCCGATATCATTAACTATTCTGAAAACGAATAGCTAACTAAGTTTATACATTATGCCGATATCGACGTCACCCGCCGATATCATTAACTATTCTGAAACCGAATAGCTAATCAAGTTTATACATTATGTCGACATCGACATCACCAGCCGATATCATTAACTATTCTGAAACCGAATAGCTAATCAAGTTCTATATCTCACCGCCAATGTATCGCTAATACCAATAACAACCGGATTGTTTCTTTTTACACGCACACACACACACACACACACACAGATATATATATATATATATTTTCCATCCCCTGACCTTTTCCTTTACCCGTTTTCTTTTCCTCATCAATAAGCACCAGTTTATAACTTATAGTTCAATAACTAGTAAAGAAAAAAATTATTGGATAATGAAAATATAGGTACCAAGTACCTACCTGTTGTGAATATTCGACTTGCATTACCCTATTGTTGTTGTTGCCCTCCACTCGCGTTTCTTCCTGAAACCACAAATACCCACCATTTTTTTCATATTAATCCATATATCACACACAACAACAATAAAAATGGTAATAATATTCATTTCCCTTTACCAAATTTTTTTCTTTCTCACTTATATTCCTCATTATCATCCTTTAACTTTTCAGTTCATTTATAGTCCAAAAAGACATCATGACTTAAATTTTTTGTTATCACCATTTATTCTCTTATTTTATTTTCTGAAGATCAAGACATATTTTATGAAGGAAAAGGGACAAATTCTACCCTTAACATGGTTAAAGTTTTGTTATTTTCTCAACTTGGTCGAAATTGTCAACACAGGTGACAACTTGACCTCTCCTCAGAGTTTTACCCATATCTGGAGTTCCAGAACTCCAAATTAGACGGGGTTGGACCCGTTGGAAAGCTAACACTCCTAAATACAACTTGTATGAAGGGACCCTCCCTTAATTATGTATTTTTCAGGTCCAAATGTCCCTAAGAAACAGGGAAACGAAACTACCCTATTTTGAAGAAAAAAAAGTAAGTATCTCAAATTCATTTTCAATCCTTGATTTCTCATCAACAACAGCCATGTCTTCACTTTATTCATGAAAGCCTACTCATTTATACATTTTCCTAATATTTTGTGTTAAAAACCCTAATTCCCAATTCAAGAAGAATCATGAACTTCTAATCAAATTGAAGTTAATTTCATAGAAATTGGAATTAGAACTCCTTACTTAGATGAAATCTAACAATTTTGGAAGAATCTTAGCCTTCTTCTCCTTGAAAATGCCCAGCCACTCTTCTCCCTCCTTTCTTCCCCAAATTCTTCACTTTCTTCTTGTTACTTCTCCACGCAATTGTGTTCTTCCACTTTAGAAATCCATGGCTTGTTTGCATTTACAATTTTTGGGTGTTTACTCTTGTTTTTTATGAAGTGAATTTCGAAATTCTCCCTCCCCTCTTTCTTCTAGTTTCATATGGATATGGCTGAGAGGAGAGATGGGTATTTATAGTCCCATTTCTTCTTAATTATATTTTAACCCCTTTTTTTTTCGGGTTTCACATGAATCTACCACAAACCCAGGGAACTATAGTGTATGATGACCAGGAGGAGAGAGAAATCCATGGACGACCCCTGCCGGCATTGTTTTATTTTTGTTTTGCACATTGTAGATTCACCAATAAAAAAATGATATTACCCCTAGTTCGGTCACTATTCACAAGGTGAAGGGAGGGGTAAACTAGCATTTGTATTGCATAAAAATATGCAGGAAATACAAGAATACCTCCAAACAATATGGTAATGTCAATTGGTCTCATGGAAAAAACAAAAATACCCCTGGAACAAAGGCAAGGGTTGAGGTGCATTGAGAGTTAAAATCATTAATATAATATTATAATCCATAGTGTTTTGTGAGCGTGTGTATGGTGTTTCTCTGATCTCTTTTAACTTTTCTTCTAATTACACACCAAGAATAGAAATTTATTAAAAAATAAATTATCTCATCTTTTCTCAATATTGTATGTTGTTGGTTTTTTTACAAAGGAAAGCATGCTTTGGTTTTATTTTATGTTTTTGTTTTGCGTCTCTATTATGTCCAAGATCCGGTCTGATCAAGGGATTTGCTCAATTAAATAAGTTGTAATTAGAAGTGTTTTTGTCCAACTAAGAGCATTGATTGTTAAGTAAGTTTGTTTTTTCATTCTATTGTTTAGAATATAAATCCCAAGAAAAACATAAGATTTTTTTTCCTGAATGTATAAATTAATCTACGTGTATTTTTAAGACCCGACGATGATGGTCTCCTCATCTCCCTCATCTATTTTATCTTGCAGAAATGCCTTGTACTTGGATGAAATCTAACAATTTTGGAAGAATCTTAGCCTTCTTCTCCTTGAAAATGCAATTGTGTTCTTCCACTTTAGAAATCCATGGCTTGTATGGGTTTACAATTTTTGGGTGTTTACTCTTGCTTTTTATGAAGTGAATTTCGAAATTCTCCCTCCCCTCTTTCTTCTAGTTTCATCTAGATATGGCTGAGAGGAGAGATGGGTATTTATAGACCCGTTTCCTCTTAATTATATTTTGACTCTGTTTTTTTTCTCGGGTTACACATGAATCTACCACAAACCTAGGGGACTGTAGTGTACGATGACCAGGAGGAGAGAGAAATCCATGGAAGACCCTTGTCGGCACTGTTTTGTTTTTGTTTAACATGTGAGTGTTTTAGTTATTGCACTGTAGATTCACCGGTAAAAAAATGATATTACCCCTAGTTCGGTCACTATTCACAAGGTGAAGGGAGGGGTAAACTAGCATTTGTATTGCGTAAAAATACGCAGAAAATACAAGAATACCTCCAAACAATCTGGTAATGTCAATTGGTCTCATGGAAAAAACAAAAATACCCCTGGAACAAAGGCAAGGGTTGAGGCGCATTGAGAGTTAAAATCGTTAATACAATATTGTAATCCATAGTGTTTTATGAGTGTCTGCATAGTGTTTCTCCGAGCTCTTTTAGCTTTTCTTCTAATTACACACCAAGAATAGAAATTTCTTAAAAAAATAAATTATCTCATCTTTTCTCAATATTGTATGTTGTTGGTGTTTTTTACCAAGGAAAGCAGGCTTTAGTTTTATTTTATGTATTTGTTTTGCGTCTCTATTATGTCCAAGATCCGGTCTGATCAAGAGATTTGCTCAATTATATATGTTGTAATTAGAAGTGTGTTTGTCCAACTAAGAGCATTGATTGTTTAGTAAGTTTGTTTTTTCATTCTATTGTTTAGAATATAAATCCCAAGAAAAACATAAGATTTTTTTTCCTGAATGTATAAATTAATGTACGTGTATTTTTAAGACCTGACGATGACTAATCTCCTCCTCTCCCTCAGCTATTATCTATGGATGCACTTTACAATGTAAATTTACATCGTAGCTAAAACAAAATAATTATAATATTTTTGATATTTTGGCAAAATTCCAACTGATAATCGTAAACCGGTTATGATATCCAATTTTATTTCAATGTATGGAAAATTGCAACATTTGTTTTTACGAGAAAATATGATGGAAAAACCTTGAAATCCGACTGTATGCACGGAAACAACATATTTTTATATTTGTTTTTGACAATTATGTGTTTTTTTTAATATTTTTTTGAAATAAATAATAATAATAATAATAATAATAATAATAATAATAATAAATAACAAGCTGTGGGCTAGACTGTCCACCCCTTGATGGGTTGGACAACCATGCCGAGAGGCCCATCCCCTTGGAAGGTGGGTCGGGAACTGAACCCGGCCCAAACGGCCCACCAGGGGAGTGAATTAATTCACTCCTTCTGCGCTAAAGAAGATGATGCACAACAAAATGATTGTCGACCGACCATGACGAGAGGCTTACCTGCTAATGCCATCAGGTAAAGGAGGTCAAGGTGGTTCTTCCTGTCGTGGTTGCGTCGGAAATAGAGGCCTATGGTCGCCGGAATGAGGGATGGAAGCTGGTTGGTCTGTTGTCGCTACACCAAGTGTTGCTGCCGCTGCCTTCGCCTGAGACCACGGTTGGGCGTCTGGCGTGGAGGGGGGAGCTTATGGCGATGAAGGGGTGATGCACGATGGTCGGAGATGGAGGCTGGAATTACTAATCGAGACGGAGAGAGAGAGAGAGCTTGACTAGTTTTAGAGGGAGAGAGAGATTACAAACCATGAGAGAAGAGGGAACTGGTTGCCGGGGCTAGTGAAGAAGATTGCTCTCTTTTTTATGTGAATTTTCCTCAATAATCTCTGCTTTTTTATGTGTTCTTATGAGATCTTTTTTCTCCTTTTCTTCTTCCATCTCCTCTATTTTTTCTTTCACCTCTGTTTTTCACGTAATTCTCTTCTTTTCCTCTTCTCTTCTCCCTTGTTTTTCTCTCTATTTCTCGTTTCTCCCTCTTCTCTTCTACCTCCCTTCCTCCCCCTTGTGCATGCTGCGAACAGTTGCATTTATAGGGAAAAAAAGCAATTGTTTGGCATGCATATTGCATGATATTGTTGTCCTCTGCATTTTGTAGAGGGCTGAGGGGTGTGCAGATTTGTTCCTGCACTGTTAAGGTGTCAGGACAGTGCACGAACATGCAAAATTCATTTGAATGAGGGTGTGAGAAAATACAATTTGGTCCCTCAAAGCCTTTTTTATTTTGGTATGTGCTTTTCTGATTTGCGCGATTTAACCCTCAATTGACCATTAGATTCTCAATTCCTTCAATTCGGCCCCTGATTTCGCATAATTGGCTTAAAACAATTCAATTTGATCCCCAAAAATTGAATAAGCTGGTTTTATTTGAATGGCATGGGGGAAAAGAACAACTATAGGGAACCGAAAAAAACGTATATAATTTTTTTTAATCAATGAGGATCAAAATAAATAAAAATAATAATACATTATGAACTTGGATTGAAGGCTGTAATTAAAATCTTGTCACCATTTTAATTCACGGCTGTTACATTAACTGTCAGTTTGCACAAGACACAACCTATCTCTCTCTGATTTGTTATCAATTATGAAGTAATAGCGAACAACATTAGTTGGCTTTTCTTGGCGGGAAGAATATCACGCTTTTAAAATTCCAAATCACGCAGGGCACACAAACAAACTATCACCCGACCGTTACACGTACAGAAACAAATATCACCCCACCGTTATATATATGAGAAATATCACTTGGACTTTTTCTACTAAAATCACTTCTCTCTTCTCCTGTCTTCTTTTTTCTTTCTTTTGTGCTTTTTGTATGGCAGTTTGCCCCAAGTTTAGTAGTGTTTCAGATCCTTCATGGGAAATTTCGGTCCAAGAATACGGGCGGGATCTAGTCGAATGCTTTTTGAACGCCTTCCCCCTTCTCTCACTGAACGCCTACCAAACGGTATTCACTTATCTCGTTGCTCCTCTCTATTTTAATTTCCTTGTAATTAAAGATTACTGTTTCGATGCCGTGGACCTCTTATATATATATATAATCAGCAATTCAATTTTCAGGATCTTGGTTTTCGTTTTTTGGTTCGCCATTGAAAGATCCATCCGATTTCTTGGGTTTTCATCAAGTGTAGATTTTCTTCTCCCTAAGAATAGGGATTGAGTTTCTGTTCTGTTATCGTTTTGTTTTTTTCTTTTCTATTTCTTTTCCTGTAAAACGGAAGGCTACGCAATGGGTTTTGCTCAAGGTAATTGTTTTGCACAAAATGCCTTTTATTACAGCCATCATTTCTTAGATTTTATTCTTATGATGTTGTGATAAAACATGAATTTGAGCCTCACTATGTTCCTTGTAATGAAATGACAATGATAATGGTCTTTTTTTGTTTAGTTCTGAGAATGGGACTTTCATGTTTTGCTGTCTGGAGCTGCGGGTTTGTTCTTGAGCACCTTACCGTCTCTCGCTTCCGTGGTGGAAATTCGTGTTCTATCTCTCTCCCTAAATCTGGATTTTTAGAATTATTTGAAGGAGAAAAGTTAGTAACAAAGTAAAAGATTCAGTTCAATTTTGCAATCAGTCTCGTTTAGGGCAATGTTTTTTAATTCTCATTCATGAGTGCTACAAATTGTGATTATGTATTCTGTAGTATGTGCTAAATTTTTGGGATCAGTACTTCTTTGAAACAGTTTCATGTTCCACAAATGTCGAAATCAGACAGAAAATCCATGAGTTGGCTGTTGCTAGGAACCATGACTTTATGATCTGCTGCTAATTTCCCATTCCCAAATCCAATGGGAATCTGGGTGAAGTTGATGCTGGGAATATGGTTTTCTAGGGCCTGCTGATAATCTTGCTAATGAAAATACAGGCGAGTTATATTTCTTTATTTGCTTGGTCGTGTATTCTTTTTCCATGACGTTATAAGATTTTTATTTGCATAGTTAAATCACTATCATCCTCTCTCTCTCTCTCTCTCTCGAATCGTAGAATTCAAGCAAGTTGCTCTTTCCAAATGTTTAAAAGTTATCGTCAAAATCACAAACACAGGGATTGCAGGAGGGCACACAGTATCTAGATTTTATGATACTTCATGTATTGATGAAGCGGCTAGAGAGCTAAAACATTGAGAGCTAGGTGTAAGGAGCTGAGAGCAATGGTTAAAGGACCCTCTTCCTGATGCCTTGCAGCTGTCTGGACAGTTTACAACTGAAATGAGAAGAAAATCATCTTATCAGGGTATTTAAGCTTAAATACAAAGTGGAGAAAGTGTAGATACTGTTATTTCTGAACTAGCTGGTGACAAAAGAATTGTGATCCTTTGGTGCAAAAAGAGAATGGAAATGTTGCTGGCTTACCCTGTTGTAGTTAACCTGACTGTTGTGCCTTCAGTTGAGAATCAGTGTGGAAAAGATACGGGTGTATGTAATCCTACAGCCGGGAAAAGATACGGGTGTATGTAATCTTTCAGCCGATTCAACATAAATGGATTCATCCAATCCATTTGGAAATATTTGTAAATATGATACGGGTGTTCTGAAAGTCATTTCACCAGTGTACATATATCGTTATTTCAGAAGGGGAGGGTCATTTCACCAGTGTACATATATCGTTATTTCAGAAGGGGAGGGAGAGACAGTTGGCTGTCCCTCGGAGGTATCATGCTTAGCATAACAGGTGAACTCTAAATTTTTGCTTCATTTATTTTTGTTTTCATACTTTTTAACCGTTTTGACATTAATCAAACTTGTGTGCAATAAACTGGTGAATTGATTTGTCCTGAAATATCACAGGAACCGAGGCCCTGTTTGCCGACCTTTCTCATTTTCCTGTACCATCTATACAGATTGCTTCCACAACAGTTGTTTTTCCCTGCCTACTTTTTGCCTATTCCGGACAAGCTGCCTACCTCATGCAGAACACATGTCACGTAGTTGATGCATTTTACAGCTCTGTTCCAGGTTTGCAGTGATTCCTCCTATTCTGTTTTCCTAGGGTGCCTGACTGTTGTGACTGGAAAGTCATGGAAATGAGAAAGAAAATTAGGAACATCAAATAATATGTGAACATGATTTTTGTCATCAATAGTGTATGGAAGCTAGAAAAACCTGTCAGCAAATGGTGCTTGTTTGGATAGAAAACAATGGGAACAGAGAACAATTTAATCATTGCTGTGAGTATTTACACCTAAATCTGTAGGAAATTTGAGAGTACATGTGTTAATGACAAACAGCAAAATTGTACATTCATCTAAAAGGTTTTTAAGCCACATATATATTCCAGACATTAATTGGATCCTTATGATTCTCTGCGTTGGTACGGCTGGTTTTAAGAATCAAACCAAGTTGGAAGTGCTTCTGGTATGTTCATATATTATGAAGTTAATTAGATCGTTTATATCTTTGTTTAAAAATTTGATAAATACTCTGTATATAATCATGTCATAACAGGGACTGTGGTCGTCATAGTGATGCTAGTGACCACATTTGTTATGATTTTAGTCATGCTATTAACATTGCGTTGCCATTGGATTGTTGTCCTGATATTCACGGGTTTATCACTGGTAGTGGAGGGTACTTACTTTTCATTAGCATTTAGTTTATCATCATGCACGTGTGGCATTATGGTACCAAGAAACGATATGAGTTTAAGGTGCACAGTAAGGTTTCAATGGCATGGATTCTGGGACTTGTATACACTGAATTAGCAAGAGGAATGCCACACATTTCTTACCATTTCATCACAAACCTATCTGCCATCCATTCAATAGTTGTTTTTGTCTGTGTGAAGTACCTTCCTGTCCACTCAGTTCCTAAAGGAAAGAAATTGCTTGTCAAGCGAATAGGACAATGCAGCATCCTATTACTTGGAAAATGTCTTCTGTGAATAGAGGCTGAGTTTTCATGTTGAAAATAACTAATAGGGAAGTCATGTTAAATTTTGAAAGAAAAGGTTTGTCATTTTCCATGTTGTTTGTTGAATTCTTTGGGTGTGTTGTCTTTGAAAAGGACTCCTACAGTGTACGAGCGGTTTAGATTATTGACACCATATGTTTTAGTGTGCAAGGAGTTCTGATTGGTCTAAGCTGCATTCTTTCCCTCTTGTACACAAGAAGTTAGCAATTTCTCCTTTCAATTTTTTTAGCTTGGTTTGATGCTGTGTCTGTGATTCCTTATTTTTTTCTATCCCAGGATATCATGAACTTCATTTTACTATCAATAGTATCAAGGGCAGTTTTATATTATATATCTTAGTCTATGTTATTTTCTTTCAAGGGAATATGATGTTTTAAGGCAATGATTTTATACAGTTTGCTCTTTATCGTGTCTTTCTGCAAAGACTTTACCCTTAGGGTGGTGTTGTTCATACTTTCACCAATGTTGTTTCAACTATTAGGTTTAGTTACTAATTTGATCTGATTCGATATTTGAAATATGATTTAAATTACAAATATCAAATAGATGCCTTTTGAATTATGATTTAAGCCATGTGCTGGCATTTTTTGCTGCATCTATTGAATTTGTATTGGGAAATTTGGTTGCAGGACTTCTAAATGATGTTGAAATTCCAGAGATGAATTTCTTGGCTAAGCTCCAAAGAACATTTGTTACCTTTTTAAAATTTAGTTACAGGTGTATTCATGCTCTACTTGTATTTGTATCTCATTTTAGTTGTCATATTGGCTTCAAGTTGTTTATCATGTGTTGAGTTCAAGCTCCCAATACTGCTTCTGACAGTTTGTGACCAGTTCATGTTAATTTTAAGTTGATTCTTTGTGGTGCATTTAGAGCAATCAGCTTTCAATTATTCCAATTTGGCTGTCTAATAATAAGACATTTTCATTGTCTCAGGCTCGGGCATTCTATGGATTTCAAATGAAAATAGAGAATATCAATTCTGATAGAGCTTTGTGAGTTAAGTTAGTGGACCTTTTCTGTTATGGTGCCTTACAAACACCTTGATTTGGAAATTTGTTTCCTCTCATCTTCAGAGGTATAGTTTGCTTTTAGAGATGTACTTCAAAGACTCAAGGGAGAAGCATCGGGTGTTCAATGCTACTGAAAACATTCATTGTATGCCTAAGAAAGCAGAGTAAGCATCGGGTTGGATCCAGAGGTAACATCATTCTTCTTGGATACTTTTAAAACAATATATAAAAACTTGCAAAGAGGATTAGAATTACGGTTTGAGCGTGTGCTCACTGCTATTGCTAAAAATCTTTGTATGGCTAAGAAAGCAGAGTGGCATTGGATTGGCTCCAGCGGTAACATCATTCTTCTTTGATTCTTTTAAAACAATATATAAAAACTTTGCAAAGAAGATAAGAATTATTGTTTGATCCCGTGTTCTTGTTGGAACACATGCTTTCAATAATTTATCCTCTCCATTTCAGTTCCTGCTTTTTGTAGAGAGACTTGTTGCTTTTGCTTGTATTGAAGGAATCTTTTTCCCGGGAATGTAATGTTCCTTAAATATTACAACCATTAGACTGTTAATATGTTATTTATGATATTTCATCTCTTTTCTTTTTCCTCTTATGGCTTTCATATTGCACTTTAAGATGTTTGTATATTTGTTCTCTAATCTTCTGCACCATTTTTTGGCTTAAAAAGAAAGGCTTGATGGACAGGTTTGACATTCTATGAATGAATTACTTTCTAGAGATGTGGGACTACATTTCAACTCCGTTTGCCTTCTTTAATTCTTGAGACGCAGCTAGATGTACAAATCTTCTAGCGTTCCTAATATCATGGAAATAGCATTTACAGGGACATTTATGTTCTTGTTGTTCATAGATTTTTGCAGAGGCAACTTCATTGGCAAAAAGTTTATCATAATGTTTGTGAAGCAGTGGGGATTGAGACCAAGTTTGTCTGCGAGGCCATACCATGTGCTTTGATTGGCATGAATTCAATGCTCGTCGGTGAGTACAAAAAGTTTGTGGCTGACAATCTTTTGGTATTTCTCCATTTATACCCCGCCCTTCTTTTTTGTAATTCATCATTAGAAAAGGAAATTTTACATGTTTGTATTCCTGTTGGTTTAGGTAATCAAAAGAAGTACCGAGTTGAAAATCCCTTTAAATGGATGGAATTCATATCCATGCACTAAGTATAGTAATCTTTTGAATTTATTGCTAATTGGTTGGGACATCATCATCCGATTCGTTTGTCCAAACTGTTTTTTGCTAACCTTTGGCAGAACTGGATAGATTTCTGGACCCTAAAACTCCATTGATCTCAAGGATTGGCAGAAAGAATACTGATAGACAGTATTTTTTCAATATTATTTTGGTTGCAAGCTGATAACAAAGGTTAACGTGGTAAGAGTTATGCTGCATAAATGATGCAACTGAGGTCAATCTTTCATCTCTCTCTTTTGATTGATGTATTTATATATTGCTATTTTGCTGCTAATGATGATTGTTTATTAGCCGGTGAAATCTCTACTTCCTCAATTTAACTTGCATTCCAGAAAACCTTTTGCCGCTATTTATTTTACATGACAAAGCTGATTTGTACTGTAAAGTTTGGGTTGCTTTAATCAAATTGTGAACTGAGATATTAGTGTCCATATATAGCAACTTTCATGAGGCATTTAAGTTGAATGATTATCTTGAAAGGTCAGGAATTTGGAAAATTTGAAATAAAGCAACTTATTCTTGTTTGTTGCCTTTGCATCCTTTACTTTTCTGATGTTGCATTAATCTGTAGCTTTTTTAAAAAAAAACTCAAATTTCTTAAAAAAAACTTGCAATAATCTGTAGCTCAAATTTCTTACATGTCGGTCTAACTATGACCCAACCAACAAATTTATGCCCAGTACACGTAGCTGCACATTCACGTTCAATTTTATTTGTTTGTTGTAGAGAGTCATTGCCTTAGCTTGATTCAGTTTTTATATTTACTAGTCTACTTGTGTGCAAATAATTTGTTATCTGCATTTGCTTGGACATTCAGAGCAAAGGCGTGCAGAAACTATCAATTAAGGACTACACATTGTGATTTCATTTCATTTAAATTGGTTATTGGACTGATATTTGTCATTAGCCTGCCTTTTTAGAGCTCACGTAAAATAGATTATTAAAAAATTTGTTTATTTTCTTAGGATTAGGTTGTGCTATAACTAAGAATGCCATTTTTTCTCATTCCTCTGGGATTATTGTTGCAATACTTGTCTGTTATTTTTTGCTCCCTCTCATGTAAGTGGTGATGATGTTGTTGGTTAGTTTCATTTGCTTCGAATGTCTCTGAAGCTTTGTTGACAGACAATGGAAGCTTTGAGAAAGTTCTTTAGTTTTTTTTCCCTTAGTTCCTTTGGCTAAGTATGGAATTGTTGATGTCAATGAATTTTACAATAATGTTAGTTTTTTTGGTAATATACATCCTTGCAATTTTTTTTCAGTTCCTTTGAAAGAAGCTGAAAAGAAGCATTTAATAATGGAGAGCCTCCTTGTATGGTGCAAGTGTGGAGCTATGATTACTACTAGATTTATTTTCATAATGATGTTTTGGGAAGAATTTGGTTGTTGCCTTGATATGCTGCTCGCTTTATGGAAGATATGAGCATGTGGAGAGCACACAACACACAAATATGGTTCTCATTTCTTCAATGATTTTAATGGTAAAGTGCTCCAACATATCTCATTTATACACTAGTTTTGTTATGTTACTTTTATTTTATTTGGCAATTCTTAACCAACTGCTAAAACTGAAAAGAAATGCCTTAATATGTCCTTTTTCCATTTCATAGACAGATTTCTGGACCTTTTATTCTATAGATACCAAGGATTGGTCTACAAGGTACAGATACCATTTCCTTTCAATACTTGTATATTGATTGTTAAATGTATGGTTAATTCATTGTGATTGTGATGAGGATGATGTTTGTGCTTTTGCAGACTCATGATGATTGGGTCATGATTGAATTAAAGGCTATGTTATATTTTGATAACTTGGGATCTATCAATACAGGGGAGGTTTTGCTAGAAATTTTGGTGAAACCTTAATTAAAAAAAAAATACATCTTCTTTTCTTGGCATATATCTTATTGTGACCCCTCAAGGTCATTGTTTTGCACAAAATGCCTTTTATTGCACCCATCACTTCTTAGATTTTATTATTATGATGTTGTGATAAAACATGAATTTGAGCCTCACTATGTTCCTTTAATGAAATGGCAATGATAATGGTCTTTTTTTGTTTCGTTCTGAGAATGGGACTTGCATGTTTTGCTGTGTGGAGCTGTGGTTTTGTTCTTGAGCGCCTTACCATCTCTCGCTTCCATGCTTGCAATTCATGTTCTATCTCTCTCCCTAAATCTGGATTTTTAGAATTATTTGAAGGAAATAAGTTAGTTAACACGGTAAAAGATTCAGTTCAATTTTGCAATCAGTCTCTTTTAGGGCACTGTTTTTTTATTCTCATTCATGCGTGCTAAAAATTGTGATTATGTATTTTGTAGTATGTGCTAAATTTTTTGGATAGTACTTCTTTGAAACACTTTCATTTTTTGGATAGTACTTCTTTTTGGAACCATGCCTTTATGATCTGCTGCTAATTATTTCCCATTCCCAAAGCCAATGCGAACCTCTGGTTGAAGTTGATGCTGGGAAGGGATGCTCCAAGTTAGCTGATACGAATATGGTTTTCTAGGGCCTGCTGATAAGCTTGCTAATGAAAATACAGGCGAGTTATATTTCTTTATTTGCATGACTTTATGAGATTTTTTTTTGCGTAATTAAATTACCATCATCCTCTCTCTGTCTCTCTCTCTCTCTCTCTCTAATTGTTATTTCTGAACTAGCTGGTGACAAAAAGAATTGTGATCCTTTGGTGAAAAAAGAGAATGGAAATTATGCTTGCTTACCCTGTTGTAGTTAACATTATCCTTTGAAATGAGAAGGTGTAGAATTTGGTTGTTGCCGTGAGATGCAACTCGCTTTATGGATGATATAAGCGTGTGGAGATCAAACACGGTAAAAAAAATGAGTCTCATTTCATTGATGATCATGCCATCATGGCAGTAAGTTCCACCAATACATTTCATGTATACACTTGTTTCTTTATGTTACTTTTATTTTATCTGTATTTGGCAATTCTTGTCTACCTACTGGAACTGAAAAGTAATACTTTGTTCTGTCCCCTGTCTATTTCATGGATTGATTTCTTGACCCTTTATCCAAAATACTTTTCTAGGAATAATAAGTCATTAATAGTTATTTAATCAACACATCGTTGTAAGAAGCCTGATTATAATTCGGGACGTTTCCATTTTCAACTCCACGATTTATAAGTCGTGAAAGTTTGAAAGACTTTTAAAGTGCTCTCAATTTCCTTAGATTTCTAAATTTCTGCTCCTCTCCATTTCCAGATTTCTAAATTTATTTTCAATCAAACACAAATTTCAAGAGATTTACATCGTTTCTCCTTGACACTATATAGTTTATTGTTTTCAAACTATACAGTACCATTTGCATTGAGAACCTGTTAGTTTTATAAATTAAGTTGATAAAACATGAATCCATTGCTCTCGTATTACATGAATCTAAAACCAAGGATCAAAGTGAAAAGAGTGTGTAAATTGAAACTCTAGAAATAGAATTGAGTTGTATTATAAAAGGAGACCCAAAAAAATAGGGGAAGAAAAAAAAAAAACCTAAAAACTAAAAAAACCTAATCTTTTCTCTCTTTTAGGAATGCACCCGCCATCCCCCGGCCCCTCCCAACCATTCCCTCTTATTTTCTTTTTTTGTCTAGGCCTTCCCCAACGAGCCACCTCCATCCTCCCTTTTCGTCAGCTGCTCCATCCGACAGCCTCGACTGTCCACCTCCAGCGACTAACTCGAGTCTCCATCTCTCCTCTCCAGCCGTTGGTGGCCAGCTCCTCTACATCGACGACCTCCTCTCTCTTCCCCTTTTGGCCGCGCCATCTCCCTCCAGCAGATCTACCTCCTAACCATTAGCAGGTGTAGCCGCAAAACCATCAGCTCTCGTTTCTTCTTCGGCAGTAGCGTCGATCGTCGTCGCCCCCAACAACCTCCCTTGCCATCCCCGGCAGCAACCTATGAAAAAAATATCATTGGCCACCTGAAGGCAGCCTAGTTCGACCACACCAGCCTCCACAATAGTCCACCTGCCATTTAAGGAGAGAAAAAATTTTGAGATTCAAGAAGCCAAAACATTGATTGTGTGTGTTGTTGTGTTTGTGTTTGCAGGTCACTGTGAATGTCACCACTGATGAGAGAAAGAAGAGAAGTGGTTGAGCCACACACACCTATCTTGCATCTTCACCGGCGGTGGCATGTGCCACCAGTGATTGTGGCACGTGAGCTAATGCACCACTAGTGCCCTGCAATGCTTCCATTACCAACAGTGTTCCTGAGGAGGTTTACTTTGTAATTTTTAGATATTTATGTCTTTGTTTTAAATTGTTATTATTTTTATGTGCTTGTTTTAAATTGTTATGTAATGTGTATGATGTAACAAAAAAATAATGAAAAAGAGAATGGGTTTGTGTGTTGCATTAAAAATATATATAAAAATTGCATTTCAAAGAGAAAATCAAAAACAAAAAAATGTGTTGTTTTCGTGCATACGGCTGGATTCCAAGTTTTTTCTCACCATATTTTTCGTAAAAAAAAATATATTGCATCTTTCTCATATTTTGAAACAAAAATTGGACATCATAACAAGTTTAAGATTATTCGTTGGAATATGGCTAAAATATCAAAAAAAAGTATAATTATTTTTTTTATCTATTAGTGCGTAAATTTACATAGTAAAATATATTTGTATATAAGAAAAAAAAATTAATTGTGGTGTAAAATTACATTATAAAGTACACTCGCAGACAAAAAATGTTTTTTTTGAAAATGTAGTGTAAATTCTTTTTCGTTAGTCTTTCAACTCTCTTTGAGATAGAGACTCTGTCACAAAGAGAGATTTATCTCGAGCTTTAGGAAAGACAAAAGAAAAAAACAAACTTACAAAAACAATCAAACAACAATTCAATTTACCTTAGGTAGGGTGCATTAAAGGTGAAGTGTCTTCCTCTTGTATAACAAGTCTCTTTACCCCGATTCTCGCAGACCAATAGGTTCCTAGTGACCTTAATATTAGGTGGTGACTCCTGATATTTATAGTCCTAACTTTACAACTATAAAACACCTTTCATTTCATTGTGCGTCGTTGTCCCCCCAAAACGGGGGATGGTGGGGCGCAAAGCGTGAAAAAATCATCATCAGACACAATTCATCCACATTTTAAGTACTATTTGAGGCCTTTTCTGTGCTGTATAGTGGTTAGTGTTGATTGTGGTTGTTCTAACCCTGATGAATAAAAAAAAATATATAACAAAAGTGTATGTAAAAAATAAATTAATGACAAAACAAAATAAATATTATTAGCCTTAAAGGTTTTTTTTAAAACACATATAAAGTAATTATTCCCATTATTGCACAACAAATAAAAAAAATACCTCGAAGAATAAAAAATCTCAACATTATAACAAAAGGAGAATAAAAAAATCTAATAAATGACAAAAAATTATAAGCTTTAAAAAATTATTTGACCTGAAGAAAGAAAAAAAATTTAAATGATCACTAACACAAATTAAGATTTAAGGGCCGAAACAAAAAATAAGCAACTCCAACAAAAGAGAAAATTTAAAAAATACTTCTTACTATTATTGCATAAATAATAAAAAAGAATTAACCTTGAAGAATAAAAAAACTAAAATTATATAAAAAAAAAGAGTAAGCAAACAAATAAAATAAATGACAAAAGAAAAATCAATATTATTAGCTGTAAATTTTATTTTATTTTCAAAAGATATGATTTTTCAAATGATTACTAACACAAATTAAAATTTACAGACTAAATAAAAAAAATATAACCCCAACAAAAGAGAAGATAATAAAGAATTCAAAAGTAAAACAAAAAAAAAAACATACACACATAAACATTTACAATAATAGGGATTAATGCTTAACAATATAAATACTAAAAAAAATTAAAAGAATAATTAAAAGTGTAAGTGCCGAAATAAAAATAAAATATGATTTCAATTGAAGGATCCAATTGACAATAATTAAAGTTTCTATACCAAACATATTAAAGGATTTAAAATCAAAACCAAATTAAAAGAATAGGGAACGAAATGAAAATATAATGTAGAATTAATTTCAATTGCAGGAGAAAATTGAAAATAATACAAATTGTTATAACAAAAAGATTTAGGGATTTAATACAAAACCAAAACTTAAAAGAATAAGGACCGAAATGCAACTAAATATAACATTAATTTCAATTAAAAGACTAAATTGAAACCAATCGGAACTTCTATTAAAAAAAACAGGAGAATACACAATAATCAAAAGACAAAGGATGAAAATGAATCTACCATAAACCCAGGGGACTGTCGTGTACGATGACAAGGGGGAGAGAGAAATGGGTACAAAAAAGTTCAAACAACCACTATCGCCTCTCTACTAATCATGAGTTTCCAAGCACCACTATAGTGGGTAGAGGACATGGCGATGAATCCTCTAAGCTGTGTGGTCAACATTTTTGGACACCGTATGAGGCTGCATGTGCCACCGTCAGAGGGCATGATGGAAAAAAGCTCTGATGCATCCCGATGACAAGCTAATAGTGCCCTCAGATAAAAAAAATAGAGCAAATTACCCGCACATCCCTACAGACATTTCTTTACTTTTGTCTTATTAGGGGGTAGAGTCATATTAACATATTTTTTGAAATTGTGAAATCCATGGAAGACCCCTGCTGGGCAATGTTTTGTTCTTTTTTACCGGTGTTTTTGTTATTGCATTGTACATTCACTAGTAAAAGAACGATATTACCCCTAGTTCGGTAACTATTCATAGGCTTAAGTAAGGGGTAAAGTAGTATTTGTACTGTGTAAAAATATGCAAAAAATACAAGAATACCTCCAAAAAATCTGCTAACGTCAACTGCTCTCGTGGAAAAATAAAAAATACCCCTAGAACAAAGGCAAGGTGGCGTAGAGGAAATTCTTTAACACAAACAAAGAACAAGGAACACCGTCCCTATTCCTGGGAACACTCGAATCCACGAGTAAAAAAAAAGAAACGGAGTAGTATCTCTGTGTGAAAATCCTTATTCAATTCAAATCATAAGTGGTTCTTACGTAGGTGCCCACCCATATTTATCAGTTGCTTACAATAATAAAAAAGGAAACAGGGAAAATTCCCACAAACCAACTAATTAAAATAATAACGGAAATAAAATCAATCCTAAGTCAACTAAGACATAAAGTGATAAAGGAAAAATACAACTGGCTTCTTTTGCATGGTAATCCTGCGTCCAGCTGGTCTTCTTCTTGCATGGTTATCATGCGTGATTCTTGCATGACTTCCATGCAGGGTAATTCATTTCGTTATGCTCTCTTCATTTACTTCTTTGGATTGTCTTGCATCACAAGGGATGAGCCGCATTGAGCGTTAACATCGTTAATACAGTTTTATAATCCATAATGTTTTGTGAGTGTGTGCATATTGTTTCTCCGAGCTCTTTTATCTTTTCTTCTAATTATGAACCAAGAATATAACTTTATTAAAAAAATAAATTATCTCATCTTTTCTCAGTATTGTATGTTTTTTTTTACCACGAAAGTAGGATTTAGTTTTATTTTATGTTTTTGTTTTGCGTCTCTATTATGTCAAAGATCCGGTCTGATCAAGCGATTTACTCAATTAAATAAGTTGTAATTAGAAGTGTTTTTGTTCAACTAAGAGCATTGATTGTTAAGTAAGTTTGTTTTTTCATTCTATTGTTTAAAATATAAATGCCAAGAAAAACATAAGATTTTTTTCCTTGAATGTACAAATTAATGTACGTGTATATTTAAGACCTGGTGATGAGTGATCTTCTCTACCTCAACTATTTTTTCTAGCACAAATGCCATGTTCACGTTCGTAATCACCTGAAATTAACTCATGATATGTGACCATCCCAACTATATTTTGTCATTCATGACTTGTTGAAAAATTGATCTGAACCTGTATTGCATCATGGAACCCACTATTCTTATGTCAGACTCTCAATCAAATGGGGGGGGGGGGGGGGTGCATGACATTGTTAGTTTCTGAATTAGACAAGAGATCCTTGACAATGTAGGTCTTGTCCTCGTAAGCTTTGAATATTGCTTGTTTGTAAAATGATTGTTTTTGTTATTTTTTTTATTTTGACCAATCTCTTAGGATAGTTTGAACTTATTAGGATACTAAGGTTAAATAATTTTATTATTTATTACGGGTAGAATATTTTTTGTTTTGGTTTAGCCTATATAGTCTCTTTGTATTTAGATTAGGTAGTCATTTAAGCATTGAAGTTATTCATCAATGAAACTCTTACCTTCTCTCTAAGATTTGAATATTTGGTATTGGGTTTTAAAATAAAAGTTAAATACAAAAACCTTAGGAATTTATGTGATGCTTTTACTATAACATGAGAGGTCATTGGGAATAAAGGGCAACAACTTCTAGTCTTAGGAAATCTTAAATTGAAATAAATTTTAAATTTTATCTTTATAATTTGACTACGTTGATGTATTTTTTGACATTAAAACTAGTTCATGGTTAAGAAAACTAGTGCCCAACTGAAAGGACAAATATTAGAATTAGATTGGTTAATGGAATTCATGTCCTCAAAATTAGTTCATGAATATTGAAAATAGTACCTTGTCCTGTCATAACCCATTTATAAAGTTTAATTATGTTGAGGAATGAATTTAGGGTCCGGTTGAAGGATTTAATTAAGTGCAAGAACTTGATTATACTTTAAATGGGTCAAATATTATTTTATTCAAGGCTTTATTGGTGGAAAGTTAAGTTTGAGAGCCTAATTTGGGTTAAATTAAGAAGATTGGAATTTTCAGAGATGAGATTTATTTTTTTACCAGGTCAATTGGTTGAAATTGAGGGAAATCACAATAAAATCAGAGTCATCATAAGATAAAGGACCAAATTGAACTTTGGAGAAAACAAGAGGGTCAAGTGATTATCTATGATGGAACATGAATGAACATTTAATATTTTTTTCTTGAAAGTAATTTAAGAGTGTTTTTGATTCATCATAATAGTGTTTTTCTTACTGTAGATTTAAGGTTGGATAAATCCCTCGCTATCTACACTAAAAAAACTGATTTTGCGGCTGTCACGATGCTATTCTAATAAAAAATATTTTCAAATATGCTTCAATCTACTTCATAAGGTGAAAACTAGACAGAGATATTTTTAATTATAATAAAAGAGTTAGCCAGGTTGTTTTTGTTTTGATGGGAAGAAACTCAAAATATTCGTGTTTGAATGTGTAGTGTAAAAGTAGAGAATCATGTCGCGAGAAGGATTCTTATTCCTAACGCTCGATTTAATGTGTCGAGGATTTATCGAGATAATCAAAGACCAATTTTAAATTTGGAAAGTTAATTAGTGTCGTTGAAAAAAAAAGGGGATGGATCGGAAAACGTCACAGTAATTTTGTTACTTGATTGCTGCATTCGATATTTTGTTTCTTTTCACAAAACCAACAACACCATTTTTTTATCATAAGTTTTAGGTTGGATAAATCCCTCAGAGTTTGCACTAAGAAAACTAATTTTTCCGCTGTCACAATTCCCTTCTTCAAAAACACTTTTGAGAAAATTTATTTATTTTTATTTATTTTTTCTATAGATTAATTCAATAGTGTTTTTGATTCATCATAATAGTGTTTTTTTACTGTAAATTTAAGGCAAGATAAATCCCACGCAATTTGCACAAAAACTGATTTTACTGGTGTCGCAATTCTCTTCTTCAAAACTGCTTTTGAGAAAATTTAATTTGTATTTTTATTTTTTTTCTTGAAATTAATTCAATAGTGTTTTTGATTCATCATAACAGTGTTTTTCTTACTGTAGATTTAAGGTTGGATAAATCCCTCGCAATCTGTACTAAAACACTAATTTTGCGGCTGTCGCGATACTGGATCAAAAGAACTTTGAGAGGGTGGGCAACAATGTTGGTGTGCATTTCAAAGGAAGAAATGATTTGTTATAATTTTTATTTGAAAAGAAAAGAAAATACCTTGCAATTTGCACTGAAAACGTGTTTTACCGTGTCGCAATTCTCTTCTTTAATTTGATCCCCAAAAATTCCAACCTAATCAATTGAACCCGAATTAAATTCAAGAACATGACTTATCATTGACTAAGCCCTTAATAAAATTCATTTGATCAATTTAAAGTATAATTAAGTCCTTGCACTTAATTAAATCCTTTAATTGGATCTTAAATTAACTCCAGATCATAATTAAACTTTAAATTGGTCGACCATTAAATCGAATCAACCCATAAGAAAATAATTATGTCATTTAACTTATTTTTTACACAGATTTATCAAGCGATAAATTATTTTTATCTTAAATCTGTATTTTCCTCTATTTTTGGAACAAAAGAGATATGATTGGAATCACGAAAACAACCAAAATTTCCACATTGATTTTTCTAACCACGCCGACCCCTTTTATTTTTTATTTTTTTTTGGTATATTTTGGGGAATGACCAGACATTGGGTGATGACAGTCTACATGCTTCTTCTCTTTTGGTATTTAAACATGTTACTTTTTTCCATTGAGTTATGCATATGTACAAGATTTTGAGACTGCTAACAAACAATTTCCATTTCATAGACATAGATTCTCATAACTTTGTTGACTTTATTCTTTGATGCATGTGCTTGATTATCGTGTAATGTAGATCTTGTCGTCGTAAGCCTTGTATATTGTCTGTCTGTAAAAGGATTGTTTTTTTTATATTTGTTTTTTTATTTTGACCAATCTTTTAGGATAGTTTGAAATTGTTAAGATAATAAGGTTAATTATTTTTTTTAATCATAGGTTTAAGGTTGGATAAATCCCTCAAAGTTTGCACTAAGAAAACAAATATTTCCGTTGTCACAATTCTCTTCTTCAAAAATACTTTTGAGAAAATTTAATTTGTTTTTTATATAAATTAATTCAATAGTGTTTTTGATTCATCATAATATTGTTTTTTTTACTGTAAATTTAAGGCAAGATAAATCCCACGCAATTTGCACTAAAAACTGATTTTACTGGTGTCGCAATTCTCTTCTTCAAAACCGCTTTTGAGATAATTTAATTTGTATTTTTATTATTTTTCTTTAAATTAATTTAATAGTGTTTTTGATTCATCGTAATAGTGTTTTTTTACTGTAGATTTAAGGTTGTATTAAATATAATAGTAATATATATTTTTTTAATTTTAAATTCAAAAAATTAAAGAATATAACATATCTCGTTGACCATTAAAATTACTTTTGTACCCATGGAAGCTACGGACATGAGTGATTGAACTGTTGCTTGATAATGGAATGCAAACTTGATGATGTTTATAATGGGTGATATGAGCCGATACTTCTTTTTAAAAAAAGGAGAAAAATAAATACATTGGAATTATAATAATTACGAATTGGTTTTTAAATTCTCTTGAAAAATCTTAAAACAGGCATCGTAAGGAAATACCGGGGTTATAGGAGAGGAAGGGTGAGATCAAATAAGTGACCAATTAATTTCTTGAAAATCTTCAAAATTGATATTAATGTGTATAAATATTTAATTGCAAGAAAATTATTATAAAAAAGGCAGTTTATTTCATTCCAAAGATGAAATTTCTTGGCATTTAATTTAATTTAATATTTTAGTTTCAGTTTTTGATAATTTAGCTGAATCAAAATACAATGAGAAGCTTTTTATATATTGAAAGGGTGTAGAGATCGTTGTGAATTTAATTATTTTTATTAAATTTTTAAATAGGCAATTTTGAATATAATTTTCCATATTTTATAGATCTTTCTTAACGGTTGGTTATTGGGTTGGGCTTGATCCGTCATGAAAAAAGAATTTGGTTTATATATCTAAGAAATTATAAAAAAAATAATTATTTCTCTACTTGTATAATCAGGAACATAATTTACTATGAAAAGATATATTTTAATAAAAAAATATGGTTTTCACTTTTTTCTTTTCATCTTATTTTTTTGTATTTACTTGAGCAGAACTGTAAAAATATTTATATTGTGAAATATCATTTTGATTTTTATAATTGAAGTTACACTAAAATGATTGATTCAAGAATAAAAAAACAAATTTTCAAAAGTAAGTTTTACTTTTCGATTCTATATTAATCCTTGTTTTTCAACTTATTTTATTTATTTTAAATTTTTATTTTCCTATGAATTATTATTATTTTTTTAATAGAGTTGACGTTTAATCATTATAGAGAATTAATTAAATTTTATTTTAAAGAGCGTCTTGGAACTTGTTTTGGAGTCCACTTTAACAATGCATCAACTTCAACCAGATTCCCATTGGCTTTGGGAATGGGAAATTAGCAGCAGATCATAAAGTCATGGTTCCTAGCAACAGCCAACTCATGGATTTTCTGTCTGATTTCGACATTTGTGGAACATGAAACTGTTTCAAAGAAGTACTGATCCCAAAAATTTAGCACATACTACAGAATACATAATCACAATCTGTAGCACTCATGAATGAGAATAAAAAAACATTGCCCTAAACGAGACTGATTGCAAAATTGAACTGAATATTTTACTTTGTTACTAACTTTTCTCCTTCAAATAATTCTAAAAATCCAGATTTAGGGAGAGAGATAGAACAGGAATTTCCAGCACGGAAGCGAGAGACGGTAAGGTGCTCAAGAACAAACCCACAGCTCCAGACAGCAAAACATGAAAGTCCCATTCTCAGAACTAAACAAAAAAAGACCATTATCATTGCCATTTCATTACAAGGAACATAGTGAGGCTCAAATTCATGTTTTATCACAACATCATAAGAATAAAATCTAAGAAGTGATGACTGTAATAAAAGGCATTTTGTGCAAAGCAATTACCTTGAGCAAAACCCATTGCATAGCCTTCCGTTTCACAGGAAAAGAAACAGAAGAAAATGAGAAAACGATAACAGAACAGAAACTCAATCCCTATTCTCAGGGAGAAGAAATACTACACTTGATGAAAACCCAAGAAATCGGATGGATCTTTCAATGGCAAACCAAAAAAAGAAAACCAAGATCCTGAAAATTGAATTGCTGATTATATATGTATATTGTCAATGATAATGTGGGAAGAATTTGGTTGTTGCCTTGATTTGCCACTCTGGCTGATCAAAAGTCTGTTTCTTTCCTCACTCTTTTAACGGATGTTAAGGTCACTTATATTTCTATTGATTTGCAGGTGAAACTAGAAGGGTCTTGGAATCAAAATAGATGACATGACATTTATATTTATCAACAGGTTATATGTAACTCTTTGGGATCTATTTCTCTCAAGTATACAATATTTTTTCTAACAGTGTTAGATGTGTCCATTTAGATGTTCTGGATCCTGTTCTTTTTTTTCTCAAAGGAGGTTAAAGGTATAGAATTTTAGTTATTTTTATATATTTCTATGAGTTGTTGTAATTGGCAGACTGTTGATGCATTAGATTACTGAAAACTAAAAAAACTCTCGTGATTTCTATTCAGGCATGTGAAATTCAAGGGTCATGCATGGGTCTTCATGATGCTCGTAAGAGAGGCGATTTCCTTCTATACGTGTTAGTAAATACCATCTATTCAAAATTTACACTAACTGAATTTGTTTTCATTGTGTATGCACGTATATGTATAAGGCACATTTCAGGTTTCCTTTGTGGTAAGATAGCTTCTATTACTATTTCATTTCTTGAATTTTTCTTAAAGATCAAGAACCTAATTGTACGAGAAATTTGACAAGATTATGTTGCATTATGTTATGTTTTTGAATTAGTTGTCCACTCTCTTATCAAACGTCCTCCCTATTTTACTGGATGCTAAGGTCACTTACATTTCTATGTTGTCGAGATCTTTTTTTCTATCTCTTCTTCTCTTGTCTTCTTCTTGCTTTCTTTCTTTCTTCCGTGTTGTTTGTATGGCAGTTTGCCTGATTCAGATCCTTCATGGGAAATTTCGGTCCAAGAATACAGGCGGGCTCTGGTCGAATAATGCCACCAACAATACAACCTTCCCCCTTCTCTCACTGAACGCCTACCAAACGGTACTAACTTATCTCGTTGCCCTTCTCTTTTTTCCTTGTAATTAAAGATTAGTGTTTCGATGTTGTGGACCTTTTATAAAATAATCGGCAATTCAATTTTCTGGATCTTGGTTTTCTTTTGTGGGTTCGCCATTGAAAAATCCATATGATGTCTTGGGTATTCATCAAGTGTAGAATTTCTTCTCCCTAAGAATAGGGATAGAGTTTTTGTTGTGTTATTGTTTTTTCATTATCTTTTCTATTTCTTGGCAAAATTCTTGGGAATTAAGATTTTTTTAGGCCTGCTGATGGGTCTATAGTATTTTTGATATTTTGTTGGTTCTTACAAGTTGAATATTTACTTAATAGAAAATATCATGTTCTATTGAATAACTTTATGCTTCAGTATGTTTTGGTGTCAGTTTGTAATCTTAGGAGAATCAATGAAGGCAAAAAACTTTACCTGTCCCTTTTAAGAAGAAATGGTAATTTCTTGTCCTTATCTCTGCATTTTTTGCTCTTTGTGTTGTTTCAAATGTATTTCAACCCTGTTGCTAGCTTGAGTATTAATTATATTTCTTACAGTATTTGAATTTGTTTTCATTGTGTATGTACGTATACGTATAGACCTGAATGGCACATTTCAGGTTTCCTTTGTGGTAAGATAGTTCTATGATCTTCTCCTGTTCTTTTCTTTTTTCTAATGATGCCCATATAAGTCAACAATGATTGACGCCCAAAGAAATCATACCAGCCAATTTGACTCTTCTGACACTTTAGAAACCATCACAACCTAATCCTACTATTTCTCCCAAACCTGTATGTATTGATTATTCATATAACTCGTCCCTATGTCTGATTGCCGCAAAACTAAATGAGCTACACTGAGTAGGCCCTGTCAGTAACATGTCATCTGAAAATAAACAATTTTTTTTGTTAAGTTAAGAAAATAACGCATGCCTCAATGTTACAAGAAATAACATTCAACTTCATTAAGCAGAGTTTAAAAATACTATTCAAATGCTAGTAGGATGCAATTCCAGCATTAAGCTCTTTGATGGGATTAGTTGAAGGATTATGAGCACCAACACCTTTTTCCTTCTCGTTTCTTACTGCAGGTACAAGTCTGATTAGTTGAAGGATTGGATGAATCCAATTCTATTGAATCAGCTGAAGGATTGCATGCACCGGTAATGTTAAAGCTAACCAAATAAGAGATGTTCAGCTAATTATCACACTCGAAACCGAATTTGCATATTGTCTTATCGTGCACATGAAAAAAAAAGGCTACATCAAAATAAAAGGAGAACAGTTATAGACAAGGCTTTGGTACCATGTAGTTTTTTGAAACAGGACTTTCTTTCTTGTTCGTTTAATTTTTCTAATTGCAAGATTTATAGTAGGGAAGGCCACCAATTTAGGAAGGGCAAAAAATCCGGAATCAGGATGTCAAATTAAATAGCAGATAGATCTTTAGGCTAGAAAATAAGTAACATAAACTCTAGAAACTCTGGAACAATAATTCCCTTTTTTATTTGCAGTATCACTTTTTATTATATCCTAGAAGTCCAACAGACGCCAAAATATTAATTTGATATTTTTTGGGTGTTGTAGGTTCTTGGAATGGGATAGGTGATTTTTGTTTTATACAGTCATTGCCTTAGCTTAATTGAGTTTTCATATTTACTAGTCTACTTGTGTAAAAATAATTTAACATCTACATTTTCATGGACATTCAGAGAAGTGGCGTACAAAAACTATTAATCAGAGACTGCACATTGTGGATTCATTTAATTTAAAATGGTTTTTGGACTGCTATTTGTCAAGTCTTCCTTTTCAAATCTCACGAAAAATAAATTATTCAAAAATTTCTTTATTTTCTTATGATTAGTTTGTGCTATAACTAAGAATGTCATTTTTTTCTCATTTCTCTGGGATTATTGTTGCCATACTTGTATGTTATTTTTGGCTCTCACTAGATATAGATCTGGGATTGAAATGGATGTTAATAGCGAAGGTAAATTGATGGTTTTTGTGTCAAGACTCTCCCTCGTATGTGTGTGGTGATGATGGTGTTGGTTGGTTGGTCGGTTTCATTTGCTTCGGATGTCTCTCAAGCTTTGTTGATAGGCAATGGAAGCTCTGAGAAAGTTGTTCAGTTTTTCTTTCTTCCGTTCCTTTGGCTTAGAATGGAATTGTTGATGTCAATGAATTTTATTATTAAATGTTTCTTTTCACGGTGAAATAACCCTTTCGTCCCTCGAAAACGACAAATATGGATTGGCCTAAAGGGGTGTCTCGGTAATCTGTCATTTTTTTATTCTTTTTCGCGCCAATTTACTGTTGGTAGTCGTCGTACATGCCTTACGTTTCCTCCCTTGCTGTCTTTAGGCATATTCCGACGTCCAAAAATACCCAACAGGTGTCTAGAATGATTTTCACATCATGTGGTGCGTGTTAGTTACCGTTGGCCAAAGAAGTGTCAATGGTCGTTCAAAATTTTTCCACCCTTTTCTCTCTCCTGCCTGCGCATGCTGACGCCAGCGCAGCTGTTTTCTGTCAAATTTCATTCCATTCCTTGAACTTCAGATTTGTTTGTTTTGGTACTTATTTCTATTATATAGGTTTTGATTTCTTTCAATTTCATCCTTCATCTGAAATTGATTATCTATTGTAGTTTCATTTTGGTCCTCATTCTTTGAATTTTCAGAATGGTCTGAAATCTTAAGTATTTTTGGTTTCAAAGTTTCAATTTATTCTAATTTTATCCTTCCATGCAAATTTATTATATATCCTTAAAATGTTTAGTATCAAAGTTTGATTTTTTTTCAATTTTATCCCTCCATGCAAATTAATTATAGATTTAAGTTTCATTTTGGTCCTGATTCTTTTAATTTCCTGTTTTGTTTTAAATTATTTAATTTTATCGGTATCAATGTTTGGATTTATTTCAATTTTGTTCTTCGAATTAAATTTATTACATATATTATTTATTTCTTTTCCTTTATACTTTGAATCTTGGATTTTCTCTTACTACTTTTATTTTTTTTATACATATTTATTACATAGTTTCTATATATGTCCATGTTTATATATACATGCTCTTAGTATTTGTTTTCATTTTTTTTTGTTATTTCCAATGTTATGAATTTTTTTATTTAATGTTCAAATTTTAATATGTGCTGGTGATTATTTGAGAATTAGTAATTATTATAATTTCTCCTTTTTCCCCAGGTCAAATAATTTCTTAAAATCTGAATATTTATTTTTATTTTGTCATTTATTTTGTTTTTTAATTGCTTTTTTTAAAATTATTAGGTTTTGGATTCTCTAATTATTATAGATAAGACATTAAAAAATCATAAGTATTGTTTGTTGCGTTTGTTTTATGTTAAATATGTCAGACTAATTATATTGTTTTCATACTTATTTAATATTAGCACTTTAATATATATATATATATATATATATATATATAACCTAGTTGTTTTAATCCAAAACCATTTTAATATAATAACATGAGTAATAAATCTTATAAAATATAAAATTATGGAATATTTTTGTTTGAGAATAATTATGGTCTCACCAATTATTATTATTGTGACTATTGTTAGATTTTGTTTTCTTAATATTTATATTTTAATTTGTGTTGATGATCATTTTAAAATTGATATTTATTAGTATTTTCTCTTTGTTGTTTTTTAGATTCTTTTTATTTATCTTTCAAGTCATTTTTTAATAAAAATCTACCTACATTTATTTTTATTTTGTCTTTTATTTCAGTTTTTTCTTATAAATATGTGATTTTTTTAATATTTATTTAATATTAGCACCTGAATATATATATAGACAGAAAAAACATGACCTAGGATTTTTGAAAGAACAAAAAAATAATATATGTGAAATATTTTTAATATAATATGAAGAATAAATCTTATAAAATAATACAAAATAATTACAAAATGGATAGAAAAATTTACCCAAGTTATCTACAATTAAAAAATATATGGAGCACTTCCCCTGCGTTTCGATTACACTGTTCCTCTTAAGCGAGAAAAAAATCTAACAAATTTGAAGAGAATACTTGAGGCTAGATTAATTAATCATCATCAATCAGAAGATGATGACGCTAAGCTTATAAAGCATAAAAACAATAACCAAAATATTTGGTCCTAATTTCTTTACTTATTAGAAAATGGATCTCCAATCTATTATGAGGCATTGTCTTGTCTTGTTTAGAAATTTTCTAAAACGGGGGATGGCGGGGCGCAAAGCGTAAAAAAATCATCGTCAGACACAATTCATCCACATTTTAAGTACCATTTGAGGCCTTTTCTGTGTTTTATAGTGGTTAGTATGGATTCTAGTTGTTCTAACCCTGATCGTGACCCAAAGTTAAGATTACCTCGAAAAACACATATAAAGTACTTATTACCAATATTGCACAACAAATAAAAAAAATACCTCGAAAAATAAAAAACCTCAACATTATAACAAAAGGAGAATAAAAAAAATCTAATAAATGACAAAAAAATATTAGCTTTAAAAAATTATTTGACCTCAAGGAAGAAAATATTAGCTTTAAAAAATTATTTTCAAAAGATATGAATTTTCAAATGATTACTAACACAAATTAAAATTTAAAGACTAAATAAAAAAATACAACCCCGACAAAAGAGAAGATAATAAAGAATTTGAAAGTAAAACAAAAAACATACACACATAAATATTTACAATAATAGGGATTGATGCTTAGCAATATAAATACTAAAAAAAATAAATTTTAAAAGAATAATTAAAAGTGTAAGTGCTGAAGTAAAAATAAAATATGATTTCAATTGAAGGAACCAATTGACAATAATTAAAGCTTCTATACCAAACAAATTGTTATACCAAAAATTTAAAATCAAAACCAAAATTAAAACCAAAATTAAAAGAATAGGGAACAAAATGAAAATATAATGTAGAATTAATTTCAATTGCAGGAAAAAATTGAAAATAATACAAATTGTTATACCAAAAAGATTAAGGGATTTAATACAAAACCAAAAATTAAAAGAATCAGGACCGAAATGCAACTAAATATAACATCAATTTCAATTAAAGGACTAAATTGAAACCAATCGAAACTTCTATTACAAAATCAGGAGAATACACAATAATCAAAAGATAAAGGACGAAAATGAATGTACTATAAACCCAGGGGACTGTCGTGTACGATGACAAGGAGGAGAGAGAAATGGGTACAAAAAAGTTCAACCAACCACTATCGCCTCTCTAGTAATCATGAGTTTCCAAGCACCACTCTAGTGGGTAGAGGACATGGCGATGAATCCTTTAAGTTGCCTAATCAACATTTTTGGACACCGTATTAGGCTGAATATGCCACCGACAAAGGGCATGATGGAAAAAAGCTCTGATGCATCCCGATGACGCGCCAATATTGCCCTAAGATAAAAACAAAATAGAGCAAATTACCTGCACATCCCTACAGACATTTCTTTACTTTTGTCTTACCAGGGGGTAAAGTTGTATTAACACATTTTTTGAAATTGTGAAATCCATGGAAGACCCCTGTTGGTAGTGTTTTGTTTTTGTTTGACCTGTGTTTCTGTTATTGCACTGTACATTCACTAGTAGAAAAACTATATTACCCCTAGTTCGGTAACTATTCATAGGCTTAAGGAAAGGGTAAAGTAGTATTTGTACTGTGTAAAAATATGCAAAAAATACAAGAATACCTCCTAACAATCTGCTAACATCAATTGGTCTCGTGGAAAAATCAAAAATACCCCTGGAACAAAGGCAAGGGATGAGGCGCATTGAGCGTTAACATCGTTAATACACTTTTGTAATCCATAGTGTTTTGTGAGTGTGTGCATAGTGTTTCTCTGAGCTCTTTTATCTTTTCTTCTAATTGCACACCAAGTTTAATTATGTTTAGGAATGAATTTAGGGTCCGGTTGAAGGATTTAATTAAGTGCAAGGACTTAATTATACTTTAAACGGGTCAAATTCATTTTATTCAAGTCTTAATTGGTGGAAAGTTAAGTTTGAGAGCCTAATTTGGGTTAAATTGAGAAGATTAGAATTATTCAAAGATGAGATTTATTTTTTTACTAAGTCAATTGGTTGAAATTGAGGGAAATCGCAATAAAATCAGAGTCATCATAAAATAAAGGACTGAATTGAACTTTGGAGAAAACAAGAGGGTAAGCATGAGAAGGGAAATTCAACTAACCTTGGAAGTGAAGAGAAATTGGAAGAAAAACAATAGGTAAGCATGAGAAGTTTAGATTTCATGTTTGATTTAGATGTGTTCTTAAGCTTATTTGATTAAGTTGGGAAGTAATTTCGTGGAGTTTTACCTTAGTTTCCCTTAAATCCTAGATTTTTGAACTTAGGGTTCTTATGTGAATTTGGGGGAAATAAGAAGGGAAGGAAAAATGATGAAATTGAAGTGGAATAGAATGAAAATAAGTTGACATAACAAGTAAATGAAGAAAAATTTGGAGGAGGAAAAAGAAACTCCACATTTAGCCAAATGAAGGAAAAAGTGAGAGAATAAGTTTTGATGTTAATGTTAGAAACAAACCATGTTTAATCATGATAATTGAAAATGTAAGAAAGACTAAATGAAGAGATAACATTTAAATTGAGAAAATACTAATAATAATAATAAGTAAAATCCAATTAAAAGAGAAATAAACTAGTTAAAAGAAAATATGAAGACAAGATGTCTAGATTGTGTTTGAATATAGTATTTAGATAAAATGGATAATATGATGTGACGGTATAAAGAATAGAAGAATTATTTGATGGAGGAATTTTGAACATAGAGTAAGCAAAGAAGTAACTTGAGTTAAATATGAAGTTGTATGTAAAATAATGATGTTATATTTGAGAATGAATTTTATATGTTATATTTGAGAATGAATTTTATTAGAACAAATTACAAATAAAAATATTACGTGCTTTATGTTTCGGCACGTAAGAAAAATATTGATGGACTAATGATATAATGACACTTGATTGATTCAGGAGTTGTATCTGGAGCAAGTTATCAGATAGGAGGAGCTGGGTCATCTCGAGCAGAAGGTAGGTGATTCATCACCTTATTTTATAATTTTTAGTTTCCCTAATAATCTATGTTTCTCATTTAATTGATAATAAACGAATGGAGCAAATGAATAAATTGAGTTATGATTATGTGGATTACCGGTAAATTTTGTGAAATTACCGGTTTTGTTGGTTAACAAAGAGGTTAACCGGATATGGGGTAATTCAAATGGAATTACGGGATTGATTGGCTAATAAAAGAGGTTAGCTGGATGATGGGTAATTCAAATGGAATTACCTGATTGATTGGCTAATAAAAGAGGTTAGTCGGATGCTGGGTAATTCAAATGGAATTACCGGATTGATTGGCTAATAAAAAGGGGGTAATTCAAATGGAATTACCGGATTGATTGGCTAATAAAAAGGGGGTAATTCAAATGGAATTACCGGATTGATTGGCTAATAAAAGGGGTTAGTCGAATGCTGGGTAATAAAAGGTGCTAAGGTATTCTCTAAGATAGATTTGAGGTCGGGGTATCATCAATTGAGAATTAAAGAACAAGATATTAAGAAGACAACATTCAGAACCCGTTATGCACATTACGAGTTCTTAGTGATGCCTTTTGGGCTGACCAATGCACCAACAATGTTCATGGATTTGATGAATCGAGTATTTCATCCTTACTTGGATCAATACGTGGTGGTATTTATCGATGATATCTTGGTATATTCTACCTCATATTCAGAGCATGAACAACATCTGCGGGTCATGTTACAAACTTTAAGGGAGAATAAATTGTATGCAAAGCTGGATAAGTGTGAGTTTTGGCTCAAAGAAGTGGTATTTTTGGGCCATGTGATTTCTGCAGAAGGAATATTCATGGATCCAAGGAAGGTAGAGGTTGTGTTGAAATGGGAGAGGCCTACTAATGTGATAGAAATTCGAAGTTTCTTGGGTCTCGCAAGATATTACCGGAGGTTTATTGAGGGGTTCTCAACCATAGCATCACCTTTGACCAGACTAACTCACAAAGAAGTCAAATTTATTTGGTCGGAGGAGTGTGAAGGGAGTTTCCAAGAACTAAAGAAAAGGCTCACTTCTGCTCCTGTATTGGCCCTTCCATCAGGAACAGAAGGGTTTGTGGTATATAGCGATGCTTCAAAAAGAGGTATGGGATGTGTACTGATGCAACATGGTTGTGTAATTGCTTATGCTTCTAGACAATTAAAGACACATGAGGAGAATTACCCTGTTCATGACCTGGAACTTGCAGCGGTAGTGTTTGCCCTAAGAATATGGAGACATTATTTGTATGGGTCACAAGTGCAAATCTTCACAGATCATAAGAGTTTGAAATATTTGATTCACAAAAGGAGTTAAACATGCGCCAAAGAAGATGGGTGGAGTTAATAAAAGATTATGATTGTGTGATTGACTACCATCCTGGTAAGGCTAACATTGTAGTAGATGCTTTAAGCAAAAAGGGTAAAGCAATTATGAATAGCCTAGAAATTAAGAGACAAGAAAGTATAGTGGAAATGAGAAAAATGGGTTTATGGCTGAGTTTGGGTCCTGAAGGGTCATTGTTAGCCTAGTTAAAAATCCGATCTGTACTTCGAGATAAAGTTTTGGAGGCTCAACAAGTGGATGAGAAGGTAAGGAAGATCAAGGAGAATGTGAACCAAGGTATAGAAAAGTCCTTTCAAGTGTTATCTGATGGACTAATAGCTATGGGAAGATGAATTTATTTGCCCAATAATGAGATCTTGAAAGATGAGATATTGAGAGAAGCTCATGAATCCCGTTTTGCTACCCATCCTGAAAGTACAAAGATGTATAGGGATTTAAAGGAATATTATTGGTGGCCAAATATGAAGAGAGAAATAGCAGAATTTGTGTCGAATTGTGGGATTTGTCAACAAGTGAAGATATAACACCAGAAACCTGCAGGGAAGTTGCAGTCGTTATCAGTTCCAGAATGGAAATGGGAGGATATCTCTATGGATTTTGTGATAGGATTACCCAAGGGAAAGAAAGGTAATGATGCCATATAGGTTATTGTGGATCGACTAACAAAGTCTGTTTTTTTTTTGCCTATGAAAACGACAAATTTAGTGGATAAACTCGCAAAATTGTACATAAATGAAGTGGTTAGACTCCATGGGGTACCAATATCGATTGTCTTTGACCGAGATCCAAGGTTACATTGAGACTATGGCCTAGTTTACAACAGGCATTTAGAACAAAGTTAAATCTAAGCACAACATTTCATCCACAGACGGATGGGCAGTCGGAGAGAACCATTCAAACTCTTGAGGATCTCTTAAGGTCTTGTGTACTGGAATTTGGTGGAAATTGGGAGGATCACTTGCCATTGGTAGAATTTACTTATAATAATAGTTATCAAACTACTATTGATATGTCCCCATATGAAGCATTGTACAGGCGTAAGTGTCGTACCCCAATTTGCTAGGATGAAATAGGGGAAAAGAAACTGTTAGGACTCGAAATGGTACAACAGACAACTGACAAGATACAAGTGATTAGAAAGAGGATGAAAGAAGCCCAAGATAGGCAAAAGAGTTATGCTGATAATCGAAGAAGGCCATTGGAATTCCAAGTGGGAGATAAAGTGTTCTTGAAGGTAGCACCTTGGAAAGGTATCATTCGATTTGGAGTAAAGGGGAAATTAGCTCCACGATATATTGGCCCTTTTGAGATCTTGGAAAGAATCAGACCAGTTGCTTATCGATTGAGATTGCCTATACATTTGGACAAGATTCACAATGTGTTCCATATATCATTGTTACGAAAAGCCAAAATAGACCCCTCCCGAGTATTACCACAAGTACCCATAAAGGTTAAAGAGGATTTAACCATGGAAGTTAAACCCGTCAAGATTTTAGATCGGGATGTAAAGGTGCTAAGGAATAAGAGAGTTCCATTGGTGAGAGTATTGTGGAGAAGCTTGCAAATAGAGGAAGAAACATGGGAAAGAGAGTCCGAGATAAAGGAGAAGTATCCACATTTATTTCCTGAAATAGGTACGTAAATTTAATTTCGAGGATGAAATTTCTAATAGGAGGGGAGAATGTAAGCCCCGGGAAATAAATGTAAGTGTTGAATTAAAGAAATACAATAAGTTGAGGGAAGGGGGAAATTGAAATCAATGTAAAGATTATGACTTATAATATAAGAAGAGAACATGTGGGGGTAAAAAGTAGCATTTGAGGAGTATAAATACCCCTCTTTTCTCTCATTTCCAGTAACATGTGAGATGTGAGGGAGAAAGAGAAGGAGATTGTGATATTTTCTTGCTCAATTAAAGAAGAATTTTGAAATAAAAGTGAGATTAAAGGTTACTAAAACCTATAAACATCAAAAAGGATTGAGAGCATTATTGGAAGGAGAAAGTGGAAGAAAAGAAGTGTTTGGCCAACACTTGTAGGAAGAAAGAGAGGAGAGAAGGATATTTTGATTTCACAAGCTATTAGGATCTTGAATCCCTCTTGGTATGGTGTTTCTTATATGCATTTAAAAGGTTCTTTACCTTATTACTTTATGGTTAAATTGCATGACTTTTCTTTATGAATTTTGGGTTAGGGTTCTTGAATAAAAATTTGGGGGAAATGTGGAATTGTGTAAAATTGATGAATATGGCATGAAATAGGATGTGAATGTTGTGTAATGAATGGTTGAGCATGAAAAGAATGAGGGAAGTCTTGTTTTACAAAGCCAATTTTCGGCCAAATGCGTGTCGTGACTTTGAGAGAGAATTTGAGTGGTAAAGCAAAGGAATTACGGTTGGGTTCCTTCATAGGAGGTGTAGTTCTGGATGTCTACTATCCAAGGAAACTTGTTCCACTTAATGTGGAATTTTATAAGTCTAGTTAAGGGTCACCTAATGTGACTGTGCAGGGCAGATTCTGCAGAACAGCAGGTCTGTCACATTTGTGATGCATTTCGTAAATTTTGGGGACAGAACTGGGTTCTATTCCCTTCATAAGAGTTTTAGCCCTATATGTTAGCTTTCTAACAAGATATATTTTGTACAAAACGGAGTTCTACAACTCCATTTATGAGGAAAAAGATGGGAAGAGGCCAAAATCCGATCTCTGCTGAAAGTTTTGAGAAAAAAAGGGGAAAAGAAGGGGAGGTCGTGAAACGATGAAGTGAGATGCATTAAAGGAAAAGAAACAAGTTATATTTGAAAATGGGTGATTATAATGATATTTTTTATTGACAAAAGTTATAAGAGAATAACAAATGAAAAAGCATATTGAATTGTTTTGATGTTGTTGTTACGAAGAGTATCGGTGGTTGAAAATGATTTATGAGAATTTCCTGAAATTGCAGGAGGGAACAAAAGTGTTGTGCAGCAGCAGCAACAAGGGACTACGAGTAGAACATCCACAGTAGGTAGGTGATTCATGCCTATGTTTCTAATTTAATTTTCATAGTAGAAATGTGTGATTTATGTTTAAATTCTGGGTGCAAGTTTGAGAAGATATGACGTATCAATAAGAATATTTAAGGCTGGTGTATCATGAAAGTTTGGAAATGTCATGAACAAAACTTGGCAGTGGCTAACATACATTTAGTGTATGTTAGGATCCCAGTTAAGGGGATCATCATGAATAACTGTCATACATTAAGTGTATGCCAAGATCCCGGGTAAAGGGATTGGTATAAAAGGTTAGCATACATTCAGTGTATGTTAGGATCCCGGATAAGGGGATCATCATGAATAATACATTCAGTGTATGTCAGGATCCCGGGTAAAGGGATCAATATAAAATGGCTAGCATACATTCAGTGTATGTTAGAATCCTGAATAAGGGGATCATCATGAAAAACTGTCATACATTCAGTGTATGCCAGGATCTCGGGTAAAGGGATTGGTATAAAAGGCTTACATACATTCAGTGTATGTTAGGATCCCAGATAAAGGGATCATCATGAAAAACTGTCATATATTCAGTGTATGCCAGGATCCCGGGTAAAGGGATTGGTATAAAATGGCTAACATACATTTAGTGTATGTTAGGATCCCGGATAAGGGGATCACCATGAATATTTGTCATACATTCAGTGTATGCCAGGATCCCGAGTAAAGGGATTGGTATAAATGGCTAATATACATTTAGTGTATGTTAGGATTCCAGATAAAGGGAAAATAGTTTGATTTTTGAATAGTTATGTTGATTATTTCAACTATATATGATGGCATATCGTGGGTTTAAAATCTTTAATATGATTTCTTCGAAAATTTCTTTATGAGATTATCTTGTATTTCTATTTCAGGTCCATCATCTTCACGTCAGGAGTAAAGTTATCGTTTCTTAGTTTTTTTTATCCATTAGTAAATTGTATAAAGCAAATATGGCAAGCTGATATGTATGTTCACCCTTTTGAAGAAAAGTATTGGAATGTAAGAACATCAACTTTCTTGTCGTATTTTATTAAACAATAACTGGATTTATATAAACTCTAGGGTAAATGCTTGAATGATGTTAAATGTCTGATTTACTGAATAATGGTTGCGATGAGGATGATGTTTAAGGTTTTGTAGACCCAGGATGAATGGGTCAAGATTGAATTAAGGGGTATGTTATTAACCATATGTTACCTTTTGAATCTGTTACTACTTGGGATCCGTTACTGTTTTGGTATTCGTTACGGTTTTGGGATTCGTTACTGTTTCGGTATCCATTACTGTTTCGGTATCCGTTATTGTTTTGGGATCCGTTATTGTTTTCGGATCCATTACTGTTTTGGTATCCGTTAATGTTTTGGGATCTGTTACCGTTTTGGGATCCATTACCGTTGTTGTAACCCAATTTTGGGTCATGCCCCAAAACTATCAGAAAATAACAAAAAAAAAAAATGGGGGATGATGTCGGAAGAAAATCAAGTTAAAATTTTGAACATTTTTGAAAAATTGATTGTACCCTTTTTGTGCCCAAAAATGAAATAACGCGGATCCAAAGCTAAAGTAATTTATTATGAGATAAATCCGAGTATAAATTAGGTCATAAAATATAATTATATTTTTTATGGACCGATTTGATACAGTCGTTGGTTAATATAAAAGCGTAATTATATTCAGGAATTAATTTAGTTGTAGTTGAAGGGTTTAATTAAGCTTGCCGACTTAATTATACTTCAAATTGATCAAATTAGTTGCTATTAAAGGCTTAGTCAATACGAAGTCAAGTTCTTAAAATTAATTCGGGCTCAATTGGTGATATTTGAATTTTCATTGATCAATTCGAATTTTTTTTTTCAAGCCAATTAAGCGAAATCGGGGACCTAATTGAACAAATTAAGAGTTTTATGGTCGAGTGGGGAACTATATTGCACAGATAAAAATCAAGGACCAAAGGTGCGCAAAAATAAAGTTAACTTTGAATTTTTCACAAGGACATAATTGCACAAGATCATAAATTTAAGTTCAAATAAGGGTGCAATTAGAGGAGTAATAAATGGAGGGACCAAACTGTATTTTATAAATAAATAAATAAATAAAAATATATATAAATAATATATATATGTATATATATATATAAAAGCAACAAAACTTGAGCCACCCAAAAAACCCCCATTTTTCAGACATTAGCATGCACATTGAGCAACCCACCCCATTTTCATCGAGCTACCCGCGTGAGAGCCCCGGTTTTGATAACCTGTCGGCTTTATAATGAGAAAAAAATGAAAGAGGAGGGGGAGGAAAAAAAAGAGGGAGATAGAAAAAAGTTTTGAAAGTTTTCGTTTCTGGGGTCCCCGTTTCTCGGTCATTTTGGATTTTCAAGTTTTCTTCTTGGCTTGATCTCCTCGGCCGCGGGGGGTTGGCTCTTGCTCTCTGAACGAAAACTAGCAACGTCTCTCTCTCTAAAACCGGAGCTCCCTTCTCCCGCTTGGTTGGAAGGACATAAGCCCACCGTCGATTGTCCTCATCGTCCCCTCAACAGAACCTCAACATTTCGGTTGTCTCTCTCTCACTTTCTCTCTGCTCCTACTCGGTTTTCTCTTCTCCTCTCTCTACTAAAACCAGGCGGACTGGTTCATCCCCTCTCCTTCTCGGTTGAAGGACATAAGTCCACCGTCGACCGCCAGGTCCCCTCCTGACCACCACTTTCGTCATCCTCACCACTCCAGCAACCAAGGCAGCCATCTCCAGCGAAGAAAACTGAGCAGCAGCCCCTACAGACGTCACCAGCCCGCCACCTTCGAGCTCCATTTCCGGCGACCTCAGGCCACCATTCCCGATTCCACCACGACAGGAAGAACCACCTCAACGTCCTCTACAATAAGGTATTAACAGAATTCCCATTCGTTGTACTTGAAAATCCTGGTTTTTTCACTGTTTATCTTCTTCTACGCTGCGAAAAATCCCGGTTACTGTAGTAACCGGGTTGGGCACAATGCCTGGCCCAGACCCGCGAGATCGTCTGGGCCACGACCTGCACTTCGTGAATGAATGCAGGCCACGACCGAACTCACTTGTGGAAGCTGGGTTGTCGACCTAGACTATCTAGGTCGTGACTCAGATTGACTGAGGTGAATTGGCGATCCAACTCACCCGAAAATAATATATATATAATAATAAAATAATAATAATATAATAATAATAATATAATAAAATAATAATATAAATAAAAAAATATATAAAAAATAAAAAAAATATATAAAAAATATTTTTTTGTTGTTTTATACAAAAAATATAAAAAAATGTGTTATTTTTCTTGCATAAGGCCAATACACTAGCATATTTTAAAATTGTTTTCTTAAAAAAAAATATATTATCTTGGGTTTTGAAGAAAAAATGAGTTTTAGCATGGACTTTGCTAAAGGAAAAATCATTTCTTGCATTTTGAGATTTTACAACATGTTTGTGAAATCCAAAGGGTATGGGCCAATATTCAAAAAAATATAAAAAAACTTTTTGGTGATTCATCTTATTTTTTTGGAGTTTGGATAAATTCTATCCAAAATATTCGGTGCAAATGATATATCGTCAACATGTAAATATTTTTTATATATTTTAGCAGTTATAAGACAAACAAAAACATCAAGCAGCTTACATTAGGTAGGGCGTACTAGGGGTGCTAAAACCTTCCCTTTACACAACCAGTCCCTTACCCTAGAATCTCTAAAAGACCAGTCATAGGTTTCCTAGTAACCATAATACCAGGTGGCGACTCCCTTTGTTACAAAAAAATAACCCCCCTGACATTTAATCTCCCCGCTCATGGGGACCAGTCACTACGGCGCTGCTCTCGCCATTTTTGGGGTGCGACAGAATGGCGACTCCGCTGGGGACCTTTGGACTAAGCTTGATAATTTTGTTTGTTTATGATATGTTAATTATTTGTGTTTATTCATTCATTTATTCTCACGTTGCCATGAATTATTTATTTGTTTAAAAGCTTTAGCATGCATCTTTTCATCCTGTCATCATAATATGCCTTGTCATGCATCACTTTTTATTATTTGGAGAGCACACACTAAACCTTAAGTTACGTGGAGGACTAGCAGCTTACCTATGACTTGAGTCAAGGTTGAAGTTTGTGTAAACCCCAACTCTTTGCTGAGAGCTTAGATGATAGTGATTGGTATACATACCATCCCATTATCTGCTAAGACCCCATATTGCCTTCACGAAAGTGATCACTGGGACAGCGAGAGACCCTCTTTAGAGCCCAAATAGTAAGCCTACCCCATGTCTCACATAAAAGAACTAGAACCTATCGTTAGAGTGTATGCTCCGTAATATATTTCACATGAGCATATTCATCATACCATATACTTTTTTCATTCGCTCATGCATTAAACAGCTCAACCACGAAACATAGGTCCCCCTGCGAAGGTCTACAACACCCGGTTAAGAAGAAGAATGGAAAATGAAGGTAGGATCGAGCCGGAATCTCCATACCAGAAGGACCTCGAAGCTATCCGAAATGATGTGGCGCGTTTAACCAGCATGCTTGAAAGGGTACTAAAAACAAGAGATGGAGAGGGAACGTCAGCTTAGACGGAGGAAGCACCACCGGCAGTTCAATGCCCCGAGGCATCTCATATTCCAGGGTCGAGATCACCCAAGAAACAACCCGAACCCACTCGGCCCATTCCAATCCCTATTACATTGGACTTAACGGATGATGAACCCCAAGATTCTAGATTGTTCAGCCATGCGAGATATGACAAGTGGTCTGCATTAGAGGAAAGATTAAGAGCGATTGAAGGGAACGACCTATCCGACCCAATCAGGGCAGCTGAAGCGTGCCAGTGCCAAACATTGTGATACCACAGAAGTTCAGGGTTCCGGAATTCATCAAGTATAGTGGGATAGAATGCCCGAAAACCCATCTTCGTTCTTACTATAACAAGATGGCGGAGGTGATACATGATGATAAACTGTTGATCTACTTTTTCCAGGACAGCCTGACAGGGTCAGCCCTTAGCTGGTACATGAGGTTGGACAACATCAGGATTCGTAAGTGGGCTGATTTGGCAGATGCTTTTTTGAAGCAGTATAAGTTTAACCTCGAGATTGCTCCTGATAGGACAAGCTTGATGACAATGGAGAAAGGAGCTCAAGAGTCTGTAAGGACTTATGCTCAAAGATGGAGGGACCAAGCTGTCAATGTGCAACCTCCATTGATAGAGTCTGAAATGGTGACCCTGTTTGCCAACACGTTCAAGGCTCCATACTATGAACACCTGATGGGAAGCTCAACCCAACATTTTTTTGATGCAGTACGGATTGCTGAAAGGATTGAGCAGGGAATCCGGAGTGGAAGAATTGTGGAACCCGCAGATAAGAGAGGTTTCATTGGGAAAAGAAAAGAAGTAAACGTGAATAATCTCGAAGAAAAGTACAAGGGGAAAGAGAAAAGTTACAAAAGTTACCAAACACCCACGCCCCAAACCACCAACATCAACTTTTCCAAACCAACCACTCTGAACCCACCTTTTTACCCAAAATTCCCCACGTATAATCAAGGTAACTTCCAAAGAAGAGAGTACCACCAACCAGAAGAACAACTACCACCTTTGCCCATGACCCTAAAAGAATTATATGCCCAATTACTAAACATTGGACATATTGCTCCCCTACCACTACCCCCTTTGAAGCCACTTTTCCCTGCCTGGCACAACCCTAATCTGACTTGCGAATACCATGGTGGTAATACGGGTCATAGTATCGAGACTTGTGCAGCGTTTAAGAGGAAGGTATTGCAATTGATCAAAATGGGATGGATCACCATTGAGGATCCACCCAATGTGAATCTGAATCCTTTACCCAAACATGCTGCGGGAAGTAGTGGGGTGAATGCAATAGAAACTGATAACAAAGTAAGGGCTCTCAAGGTGACTATGACTAGATTATACGACATGTTGGTGCAATCCGGACATTTGATGGGATCAGTTAAGCATGACGTTGGCGAAAATGATTTTTTCCCATTTCATAATGAACAAGGGCATCATATAGATGAGTGTACCGATTTCCATCAAAAGGTCGCAAGGATGTTGACTTTGGGGAAGCTCGGGATAGAGAATATGGAAAGTAGTGGAGAGGTAGCAGGAATGGAGACTTTGAGAGCAACAAAAAAGAAATGTGAATGGATTGGGGTAACGAAGTTAAAGGCTACAGAACAAAGGTTTGGGTTGGGGTATAAACCTAAAAAAGAGGATTACCAGCGGGCTGCCTTGGCAAGAAGAGAGAAAAGAATGGCGAGGATCGAGGGAAGGAAGCCTGTAGAAGAGAGTTTAGTCATTCCTCCGATCAGAGTCTCATTCCCAAAGGCAGCATATGTCATACAAACTGATTCAGGACACGAGAGCTTTCTTCAAAAGATGGCATCTATGAGCATAAATATTGTGGAAGAGGAGGAAGTTCAGAGCATTGTTAAGAAGACTCGGTCAGGGAAAAGGGATGAAGAGCTACCACAGTTGACCATCTATGCTGTAGAGGAAGTCACTGCCCAGGCATGCATTCGAAAGTTAGCCAAGGGAGAGAAGTTCCAGAATTGGGAAACCCAAGAAGCTCCATTGGTTTTCAAAATGTAATGAACAATGTTTTCTATATTTGTTTTGGTTTGTTTTGTTTTAAGGCCTAACCGGCCAACCGGATTTTATCTTTGTTTGTTGTGAACTGCATTTTTATGAAGATCATGCATTTTTGTTCATCTCTTTTCTTATTTTTTATTTGGTGCATTTACACTCATTTTCCGCTTTCAGGAACCCTGAAAGCGGAACTTCCACAACACCACTTGCACTTTGCACTGAGAATGAATGGCCGAATTATAAAGAGCACATAATAGCTGTAGAAGAGGAAGACGGTGATGAAAATAGCTTTAAAGAATTCACAAAATTATTAGAGCAACACGAACAAGTTTGGAAACCCGCTAAAGAGGAACTTGAAACCATAAATGTGGGTACTGAAGAAAGCCAAAGAGAACTCAAGGTAGGGACTTTGATCACGCAAAAGGAAAGAGAAGACTTGATTGCACTGCTTCGAGATTATACAGATATTTTTGCTTGGTCTTATGAGGATATGCCCGGCCTAGATACAAATATTGTAGTCCATAGGTTACCATTGGAGGAGGGATGCATACCGATTAAGCAAAGGCTAAGAAGAACGCACCCAGAAGTTCTGATCAAAGTAAAGGCGGAGATTGAAAAGCAATGGAATGTTGGTTTCTTAGAGGTGGTCAAATATCCACAATGGGTGTCCAACATAGTAGTGGTACCCAAAAAGGAGGGCAAGATTCGAGTCTGTGTGGACTTTAGGGATTTAAATCGGGTTAGCCCTAAAGATAATTTTCCTTTACCACATATAGACATGTTAGTTGATAATGCAGATCGTAGCTCCGTGTATTCCTTTATGGATGGTTTCTCAGGTTATAATCAGATAAAAATGGCGCTGGAAGATAAGGAGAAGACGACGTTCGTTACACCATGGGGGACTTTCTGCTATAAAGTCATGCCATTTGGGTTAAAGAATGCTAGTGCCACTTATCAAAGGGCTATGGTGACTTTATTTCATGACATGATGCACAAGGAGATTGAAGTATACGTGGATGACATGATCACTAAATCGGGAAAAGGAGAGAATCATGTCCAAATATTGAAGAAATTATTTGACAGGTTAAGGAAATATAAATTGAGGCTTAACCCTGCAAAGTGTTCATTTGGGGTGAAGTCTGGGAAGTTGTTAGGATTTGTGGTGAGTGACAAAGGAATAGAAGTAGATCTAGAAAAAGTAAAGGCTATTCAGGATATGCCAGCTCCGAAGACTGAGAAGGAAGTAAGGGGATTTTTGGGAAGGTTAAATTACATTGCTCGGTTCATATCCCAATTAACCACAACTTGTGACCCAATTTTTCGTTTGTTAAGAAAGAAGAATCCTGACATTTGGAACTCAGAATGTGAAGAAGCTTTTGAGAAAATCAAGCAGAACTTGCTTAAACCACCTCTACTGGTCCCCCCTGTACTAAAAAGGCCATTGATTTTATACTTAACAGTGACTAAAACAGCGATGGGATGTGTGCTTGGGCAACAGGATGAATCGGGAAGGAAGGAAAAGGCCATTTACTATTTAAGCAAGAAATTCATGGAGTGTGAGTCTAGGTATACTATGATTGAGAAGTTGTATTGTGCATTAGCATGGGCTGCAAAAAGGTTGCGACAGTATATGTTGTATCATACCACATGGCTAATTTCTAAATTAGACCCGTTGAAGTACATATGTGAAATTATCCAGCCGAATCGCTAGGTGGCAAGTTCTGCTATCCGAGTATGATATAGTGTATATGACAAGGAAAGCGGTGAAAGGGAGTGTCATTGCTGATCACCTGGCAGACCATGCTATGGAGGATTATGAGCCGTTAGACTTTGATTTTCCCGATGAGGATGTGTTTTCAGTAGAGGAAGGGAAACCCGGATGGTGGACTATGTACTTTGATGGTGCTGTGAACATATGTGGTAACGGAGCTGGAGCAGTGATAATATCGCCTGACAAGAAACAATACCCAGTGTCAACGAAACTGCAATTCGGGTGCACTAATAACACAGCCGAGTATGAGGCTTGTATTCTTGGTTTAGAGACTGCATTGGAGTTGAACGTAAAGAAGATAAATGTATATGGAGATTCAATGCTAATTATTTTTCAGGTAAAAGGGGAATGGCAAACCAAAGAAGAAAAGCTAATACCCTACCAAGAGTACCTATCTAAACTGGCTAAGGAGTTTGAGGAAATAGAGTTCACACATCTAGGAAGTGAAGGAAATCAGTTTGCAGATGCTTTGGCTACACTAGCTTCTATGGCTAGAATAGACTTTGGGCAAAGCTTACAGCCGATACACATCGACATCAGAAATATCCCGTCTCATTGTTGCTCAGTTGAAGGAGAAATAGATGGAAACCCTTGGTACTACGATATCAAGAACTTCATCTAAAATCAGACTTATCCCCTGGGGCATCCAACATCGAAAATAAGACCTTGAGAAGGCTGGCAATGGATTTTTACCTTGATGGACAAGTTTTATATAAGAGGTCATCTGATGGGACTTTGCTGAGATGCCTAGATGGGGTTGAAGCTAGAAACGCATTGCGAGAAGTGCATGAAGGGATCTGCTCGACCCATGCTAGTGGACATATGATGGCGAGGAAAATACAAAGAGCTGGTTACTTTTGGATGAAATTAGAGAAGGATTGCATTGACTATGTCCACAAATGTCACAAGTGTCAGATCTACGGGGATAAAATGAATGCCCCTCCGATACCTCTATTTAATTTGTTATCTCCATGGCCTTTTGCAATGTGGGGAATCGATGTGATTGGACCTATCAACCCAAAAGCCAGCAATGGTCACAGGTTCATTTTCATGGCAATTGACTACTTCACAAAATGGGTAGAGGCCGGGTCATTTGCTCATGTAACACAAAAGGTGGTAAAGAAGTTCATTGAGAGGGATCTGATATGTTGGTATGGGCCACCAGAAAAGATTATAACCGATAATGCCCAAAACTTCAATGGAAAATTGATAACAGAACTTTGTGCTAAATGGAAGATCAAACATTCAAACTCCTCTCCTTATAGGCCCAAGATGAATGGTGCTGTAGAAGCTGCTAACAAGAACGTTAAGAAGATTGTTCAGAAGATGGTAGTCTCCTATAAGAATTGGCATGAAATGTTGCCATTTGATCTACATGCATACCGTACCGTAGTTCGGACCTCAACAGGAGCCACTCCATACATGTTGGTATATGGGATGGAGGCGGTAATGCCTTTAGAGGTAGAAATCCCATCACTAAGAGTATTGATGGACTCCGAACTAGATGAAGCAGAATGGGCAAAGGTCAGATATGAGCAATTGAATTTGATCAGTGAAAAGAGGTTAGCCGCAATCTGTCATCATCAATTATACCAAAGAAGGATGGCCAAAGCATATGATAAGAACGTCCGACCTCGAAAATTCCAAGAAGGCGATTTGGTGTTAAAGAAGATATTGTTTGTACCAGGACAAGATCAGAGTAAATGGGCCCCAAATTATGAAGGCCCATATGTGGTGAAGAAGTCATTCTCAGGAGGAGCTTTGCTATTATCTAGGATGGATGGAGAAGATCTAGCTAGGCCTGTGAATTCTGACTCTGTAAAGAAATATTATGCCTAATATGTTGTAACCTTCCTCAATAGATGAAATTCGGCCATGAATTCTTGTTGCAAGAGATCTTTTCCAAAGCACATGATCTTATAATATTTGTTTATGTTCTATTATTTATTTTTGATATATTTTGTGCACCACGCTAGGGGCAAAATTATAAAATAGTGATTTGCTTTAAAAGTGTCCATTTGCAAATAAAACCATGTTTTGAAATTCTTTCAAGTATATATCGTTTTGAGTTTTCACTACAATGGAGCTAGAAAGGGTCCTATGTGGAACAAAAAGTCTCGTTGCCAAGCGTAAAGATATGGCATGGGGAACACATACCATGAAGAAAGGGGGGACCTATGTTTCTAAAAGAGGTAACAAAGCATACATATTATTGTCATAACACTAACCTGACAGGAAAGGTGGTGAAAGCTGACGTAATTTCGAGTCATGAAAGATATGAAGAAATGAAATCTCAGGTCGACAAACCGCGGAAGATGAATTGAGAGTCGATGCTGTTTCATTTTTGAGCCGGGCCGGTCACCCATAAAAATGAGACCATGCTAGCCGGGCCGGTCACCCATAAAAATGCGACCATGCTAGCTGGGCGGTCACCCATAAAAATGAGACCATGCTAGCCGGGCCAGTCACCCATAAAAATGAGACCATGCTAGCCGGGCGGTCACCCATAAAAATGAGACCATGCTAGCCGGGCCGGTCACCCATAAAAATGAGACCATGCTAGCCGGTGCGGTCACCCATAAAAATGAGACCATGCTAGCCGGGTCGGTCACCCATAAAAATGAGACCATGATATCCGGGTCGGTCACCCATAAAAATGAGACCGTGATATCCGGGTTGGTCACCTAGAAAAATGAGACCTTTCTAACTCGGGTCGGTCACCCATTAAAATGAGACCATGATATGAGGGTCGGTCACCCAGAAAAATGAGACCTTACTAACTCGGGTCGGTCACCCAGAAAAATGAGACCTTTCTAACTCGGGTCGGTCACCCAGAAAAATGAGACCTTTCTAACTCGGGTCGGTCACCCAGAAAAATGAGACCTTACTAACTCGGGTCGGTCACCCAGAAAAATGAGACCTTACTAACTCGAGTCGGTCACCCAGAAAAATGAGACCTTTTCTAACTCATGTCGGTTACCCAGAAAAATGAGACCTTACTAACTCGGGTCGGTCACCCACAAAAATGAGACTTTTCTAACTAGGGTAGGTCACCCAGAAAAATGAGACCTCTTTCCTTTCTAACGTGGGGCGGTCACCCATCATAATAAGACCCGGGTAAGTCATGCGTTGCAATGAGACAAACTCCATGTTTTTCTTTACAACACTTACTAAGCTAAAGTCTTTTACAAAGACTTTAGTCGTAAGCATTGTAAAGAAGGGGGCAACTGTTGTAACCCAATTTTGGGTCATGCCCCAAAACTATCAGAAAATAACAAAAAAATAAAATAAAATGGGGGATGGTGTCGGTAAAAAATCAAGTTAAAATTTTGAACATTTTTGAAAAATCGATTGTACCCTTTTTGTGCCCAGAAATGAAAAAACGCGGATCCAAAGCTAAAGTAATTTATTATGAGATAAATCCGCGTATAAATTAAGTCATAAAATATAATTATATTTTTTATGGACCGATTTGATACAGTCGTTGGTTAATATAAAAGCGTAATTATATTCAGGAATTAATTTAGGTGCAGTTGAAGGGTTTAATTAAGCTTGCCGACTTAATTATACTTCAAATTGATCAAATTAGTTGCTATTAAAGACTTAGTCAATACGAAGTCAAGTTCTTAAAATTAATTCGGGCTCAATTGGTGATATTTGAATTTTCATTGATCAATTCGAATTTTTTTTTTCAAGCCAATTAAACGAAATCGGGGACCTAATTGAACAAATTAAGAGTTTTATGGTCGAGTGGGGAACTATATTGCACAGATAAAAATCAAGGACCAAAGGTGCGCAAAAATAAAGTTAACTTTGAATTTTTCACAAGGACATAATTGCACAAGATCATAAACTTAAGTTCAAATAAGGGTGCAATTAGAGGTGTGAAACCCGAGGATAAAGTATACATGGAGGTAGGAGATTAAGATGAAACAAAGGAAAATAAAATGATAAGATGATATTATTACATAAAATTTAGGAAAAGCAAAAGAAAAAAAAAAAAAAAAAAAAAAAAACGGGCACTATAAATACCCCTCTTTTCAGCCATGTTCAGCTGAAACCAAGTAGAGAGGAGAAGGGAATTTCGAAAATTCATGCTATACAAATCAAGAGCAAACACCCCAAAATTTGTAAACCCATACAAGCCTTGGATTTCTAAAGTGAAAGAGCACAATTTGGTGAAGAAATAACAAGAGAAAGTGAAGAAATTGGAGAAGAAAGGAGGAAGAGTGGCTGGATATTTTGAAGAAGAAGAAGGCTAGGATCTTTCCAAAAATTGTTAGATCCCATCCAAGAAGAACCGCGGGTGACGGGCAACAACAACAACAGGGTAACGCAAGTCGAACATTCACAGCAGGTGGGTACTCGATACCTAAATTCTCATTATATAATATTACTTACCTTGTCGGGTATTGAAAAGTAAGATATAATTTTGGTGCTTATTGGGAGGAAAAAGGAACGAGTAAAGGAAAGCTAGCGGATGGAAAGACATATCTATTTATATTTTCATATATATGTGTGTTTGGGTTGTTGTGTGTATATAAAAGAAACAAGTTAATTTATAAACTTGATTAACTATTCAATTTTGGAATAGTTAATGATATCGGCAGGTGGCGTCGATATCGGCATAATGTATAAACTTGATTAACTATTCAATTGTGGAATAGTTAATGATATCGGCAGGTGACGTCGATATCGGCATGATATTTATAAACTTGATTAACTATTCAATTGTGGAATAGTTAATGATATCGGCAGGTGACGTCGATATCGGCATGATATTTATAAACTTGATTAACTATTCAATTTTGGAATAGTTAATGATATCGGCAGGTGACGTCGATATCGGCATGATATTTATAAACTTGATTAACTATTCAATTTTGGAATAGTTAATGATATCGGCAGGTGACGTCGATATCGGCATGATATTTATAAACTTGATTAACTATTCAATTTTGGAATAGTTAATGATATCGGCAGGTGACGTCGATATCGGCATGATATTTATAAACTTGATTAACTATTCAATTTTGGAATAGTTAATGATGTCGGCAGGTGACGTCGATATCGGCATGATATATATAAACTTGATTAACTATTTGATTTCAGAACAGTTAATGATATCGGCAGGTGATGTCGATATCGGCATGATGTATTAATTTGATTACTTTGGTTTTATTTTAAAATATATATAGTATTTATATATAATGATAACCATGGCTAGGTTTATGTTAAGATTTTCATGAAATTGATGAGTTGATTCCAGGACGTATAACTAAAGACACTATTAGAGGTCACTAGTGTCGGCTATGGTCTCTTTGAAGTGAAAAAAAATATATATAGTCAAAAAGAAATAAATCTTCTTTTGTTAAAAGAGTGTACATAGTGGTGTTTCGAATCTCACGTGATTTAAGCAAATTGATGGATAGATTACTCAAATTCTTCTGAAACTACTGGTATTTACTAAATTGTTTCACTCATATGAAAAATTTATATGTTGCAGGTTCTTCTCTCCCTCGTCAAGAATAGATTTTAAGTCTTATTTCCTTTTGTAAAATAGAATTTAGAAAGTGATGGTGACTTGTTGTAAATTGTATGGAATAGTATAATTGTGAATTTTGTTTCTGTAATATTAAATTGTGTTATGTTCGATGTATATGTATATGTGTGTTTATAGGTGAAACTTTCATGTATGAATTGATTGTTTTTCAATTTTTATCTTTTATGTGTGATGTAAGATGGAGTTCTGAAATGAATATGGATTTGAGCATATTCTGAGATGAATCATGTTGTTGATTGTGTTGAAATGTTTGTGAATAATTTGGAAATCTTCCGGTATAGGGGAGACTATGCCGAAATTCTATTAGAAATTGCAGGAAAAAAAAAATTTCATGCTTTATCCACTCTGTTTAGAGGGGAAAATTGTTGGGTTGTTACAAGAGGAGTAATAAATGGAGGGACCAAACTGTATTTTATAAATAAATAAATAAATAAAAATATATATAAAAATAATATATATATATATATATATATATATATATATATATAAAAGCAACAAAACTTGAGCCACAAAAATCCCCTATTTTTCAGACATTAGCATGCACATTGAGCAACCCACCCCATTTTCATCGAGCTACCCGCGTGAGAGCCCCGGTTTTGATAACCTGTCGGCTTTATAATGAGAAAAAAATGAAAGAGGAGGGGGAGGAAAAAAAAGAGGGAGATAGAAAAAAGTTTTGAAAGTTTTCGTTTCTGGGGTCCCCGTTTCTCGGTCATTTTGGATTTTCAAGTTTTCTTCTTGGCTTGATCTCCTCGGCCGCGGGGGGTTGGCTCTTGCTCTCTGAACGAAAACTAGCAACGTCTCTCTCTCTAAAACCGGAGCTCCCTTCTCCCGCTTGGTTGGAAGGACATAAGCCCACCGTCGATTGTCCTCATCGTCCCCTCCACAGAACCTCAACATTTCGGTTGTCTCTCTCTCACTTTCTCTCTGCTCCTACTCGGTTTGCTCTGCTCCTCTCTCTACTAAAACCAAGTGGACTGGTTCATCCCCTATTCTTCTCGGTTGAAGGACATAAGTCCACCGTCGACCGCCAGTCCCCTCCCGACCACCACTTTCGTCATCCTCACCACTCCGAGCAACCAAGGCGACCATCTCCAGTAAGAAAAGCGAGCGGCAGCCCTATAGACGTCACCGACCCTCCACCTTCGAGCTCTATTTCCGGCGAGCTCAGACCACCATTCCCAATTCCACCATGACAGGAAGAACCACAGAAACGTCCTCTACAATAAGGTATTAACAGAATTCCCATTCGTTGTACTTGAAAATCCTGGTTTTTTCACTGTTTATCTTCTTCTCCGCTGCGAAAAATCCCGGTTACTGTAGTAACCGGGTCGGGCACAATGCCCGGCCCAGACCCGTGAATGGTACGGGCCACGACCGCACTACTTCGTGGAAGCTGGGTCGTCACCTAGACTTACTGAGTCGTGCACTCAAATTGACCACTGCCAGCCCACCCCGAAAATAATATAAATATAATAATAATAAAATAATAATAATATAATAATAATAATATAATAAAATAATAATATAAATAAAAAATATATAAAAAATATAAAAAATATATAAAAAATATTTTTTTGTTGTTTTATACAAAAAATATAAAAAAATGTGTTATTTTTCTTGCATAAGGCCAATACACTAGCATATTTTAAAATTGTTTTCTTAAAAAAAATATATATTATCTTGGGTTTTGAAGAAAAAATGAGTTTTAGCATGGACTTTGCTAAAGGAAAAATCATTTCTTGCATTTTGAGATTTTACAACATGTTTGTAAAATCCAAAGGGTATGGGCCAATATTCAAAAAAATATAAAAAAAACTTTTCGGTGATTCATCTTATTTTTTTGGAGTTTGGATAAATTCTATCCAAAATATTCGGTGGAAATGATATATCGTCAACATGTAAATATTTTTTATATATTTTAGCAGTTATAAGACAAACAAAAACATCAAGCAGCTTACCTTAGGTAGGGCGTACTAGGAGTGCTAAAACCTTCCCTTTACGCAACCATTCCCTTACCCTAGAATCTCTAAAAGACCAGTCATAGGTTTCCTAGTAACCATAATACTAGGTGGAGACTCCCTTTGTTAAAAAAAAATAACCCCCCTGACATTTAATCTCCCCGCTCATGGGGACCAGTCGCTAAGGCGCCGCTCTCGCCATTTTTGGGGTGCGACAACCGTTTTGGTATCCGTTACTTTTTTGGGATCCGTTATTGTTTTGGGATCCATTACTGTTTTGAATCTATTACTGTTTTGAGACCTGTTAGTGTTTAGGGTCATGTTACTGTTTGGTTGTGATTGAGAAAAAAAAATTTACTTGGTCATTCCTAAGAGTAGGGGGTGTTACACAGCCATATGCACGAAAACAAAATGTTTTTTAAAATGTAATTTTTTTAAATAATAATAATAATAAAAACAATACAAATTCAGGCTGGGTCCGACCCAACTAAATGGGTCGGCCCAGCAGAGGCTAGCCAAGGTCCAAGCCTGGTGGGCTTGACCTCGCCCAGCGTGGCTGGACCGAGAGAGGCCAGCCCAAAAGGCCAAACAAAATGAAAAAAAAATTAAAACAAGAACAGCGCCCCATCACATGAATAGTGATTTGGTGGACCGACCACGACGAGGGGCTTACCCGTTACTGCCACCCGATAGAGGACATCGAGGTGGTTCTCGCTGTCATGGTGGAGTAAAAAATGGTGGCCCGTGGTGGTTGGTAGGGGCATCGGAAGGGGCTGATTTGTGCTGTCGTTTGCTCTGCCATCTTTGTTTTGCAACTCCTTCGCCGGAGACCTTCTGTTGAGGTTGCCTGGGTTGAGGTGAAGATGAAGGTGACGAGGGAGTGGTGTTTGGTGGTCACTGGGAGCTAGTTGGAGGAGCGAAAGGGTTGCTAGACGACTGTTTTTTTTAGAGAGAGAGAACGACGAAGGGGAGAGAGAAGTTCGCCGGAGATGAGGAAGATGGCTGAAAGTGATGGATGCTACGGGTCATTGTTTTTCTTTAGTGTTTCTTCGCGTATTATTTCATTTCCTCTGTCACGTAATTTCCTCTCTTCCCTCTGTTTTTCTTTCTTTGTTTTTTCTCTGTTTCTCCTCTCTCTCTATAATTTTTCTCTTTTCTTTCTTTGCCCCACGTTTACTCCTCTGTTTTATGTAATTCCCTCCTTTCCTTCTCCCTTTTTTTTCTCTTTTCTCGTCTCTATGTCTCTCCTTTCCCTTTGTTTTTATCAGTTTTCAAACCTCTGTCACGTAATCCTCCCCCCTCTTTCGCATGCAGCGCATGGCTTTATTTATAGGGATAGTTGGCCTACCATGGTGACTGCTGGTCGGCGGCATGGTGGCCTGCAGGCGGTGTGGTGGCTGGTAGTTGGCGCGAGGCTGTCAGCAGGCGTGGTGGCTGGTCGGTGGGCAGTGCAGTAAAGGTGGAAAAGGCAGCGACTGTGCAGTGGATAAGGGAAGGTGGAATTTCATTTTGGTCCTTTACTTTGTCATTGTTCTAAATGCAACCCCCCCCCCCCCCCCATTAAATTTGATTTTGTAATTTTATGCAATTGTGCCTCTAGCTGAATTTCAACATTACGCTTACCTTTGCGTGCCTTTTTCACTTTGGTCCCTTACTCCTGATTCAAGCAATTTGGCCCTTAATTGACAACTAAACTCTCAATTGTCTTCAATTTGACCCTTAATTTGTGTAATTAGCTTGAAAAAAAATCAATTTGATCTCCAAAAATTATGATTTTCTCAATTAGGCTCGAATTAAGCTTGAGAATTCAATTTGTCATCAATTAAGCCCTAAATAAAATTAATTTGATCAATTTAAAGTATAATTAAGTATTGCACTTAATTAAATCCCTAGTGGCAGTGTTTTATTTTTGTTTTACCTGTGTGTTTTGTTATTGCATTGTACATTCACTAGTAAAAAAACGATATACCCCTAGTGCGGTAACTATTCATAGGCTTAAGGAAGGGGTAAAGTAGTATTTGGATTGTGTAAAAATATGTAGAAAATACAAGAATACCTCCAAAAAATCTACTAAAGTCAATTGGTCTCGTAGAAAAATCAAATATACCCCTGGAACAAAGGCAAGGTATGAGGCACATTGAGCGTTAAAATCGTTAATACACTTTTGTAATCAATAGTATTTTGTGGCTGTGTGCATAGTGTTTCTTCGAGCTCTTTTATCTTAGTATTGTATGTTTGTTTTTTTACCAGGAAAGTAGGCTTTGGTTTTATTTTATGTTTTTGTTTTGCGTCTGTATTACGTCCAAGATCCGGTCTAATCAAGAGATTTACTCAATTAAATAAGTTGTAATTAGAAGTGTTTTTGTCCAACTAAGAGCACTGATTGTTAAGTAACTTTGTTTTTTTCATTCTATTGTTTAGAATATAAATCCCAAGAAAAACATGAGAATTTTTTCTCTGAATGTACAAATTAATGTACGTGTATTTTTAAGACCTGGTGATGAGTGATCTCCTCTCCCTCAGCTATTTTTTTCTAGCACAAATGCCTTGTTCACGTTCGTAATCACCTGAAATTAACTCATGATAGTACTATTGTAATTAATAAAGCATCATAAGCAACCAACTTTGATTTGGTTTCGTTCAATATGTGACCATCCCAACTATATTTTGTCATTCATGACTTGTTGAAAAATTGATCTGAACCTGTATTGCATCATGGAACCCACTATTCTTATGTCAGACTCTCAATCAAATGGGGGGTGCATGACATTGTTAGTTTCTGAATTAGACAAGAGATCCTTTTGACAATGTAGGTCTTGTCCTCGTAAGCTTTGAATATTGCTTGTTTGTAAAATGATTGTTTTTGTTATTTTTTTTATTTTGACCAATCTCTTAGGATAGTTTGAACTTATTAGAATAGTAAGGTTAAATAATTTTATTATTTATTATGGGTAGAATATTTTTTTTTTGGTTTAGCGTATATAGTCTCTTTGTATTTAGATTAAGTAGTTATTTAAACATTGAAGTTATTCATCAATGAAACTCTTACCTTCTCTCTAAGATTTGAATATTTGGTATTGGGTTTTAAAATAAAACTTAAATACAGAAACCTTAGGAATTTATGTGATGCTTTTACTATAACATGAGAGGTCATTCGGCATATACGACAACAAGTAACTTCTAGTTGAACATCAACTTTAGATAGGTGATTAATATCTTTGAATTATAAGAAAAATAATTTCTTAGGAATTCTTAAATTGAAATAAATTATAAATGTTATCTTTATAATTTGACTAAGTTGATGTATTTTTTGACATTGAAACTAGTTTTTGGTTAGTAAAACTAGTGCCCAACTGAATGGACAAATATTGGAATTAGATTGGTTAATGGAATTCATGTCCTCAAAATTAGTTCATGAATATTGAAAATAGTACCTTGTCTTGTCGTAACCCATTTATAAAGTTTAATTATGTTTAGGAATGAATTTAGGGTCCGGTCGAAGGATTTAATTAAGTGTAAGTACTTAATTATACTTTAAAAGGGTCAAATTCGTTTTGTTCAAGGCTTAATTGGTGGAAAGTTAAGTTTGAGAGCCTAATTTGGGTTAAATTGAGAAGATTGGAATGTTCAGAGATGAGATTTATTTTTTTTACCAGGTCAATTGGTTGAAATTGAGGGAAATCACAATAAAATCAGAGTCATCATAAGATAAAGGACCAAATTGAACTTTGGAGAAAACAAGAGGGTCAAGCGATTATCTGTTTTTAGCTTTTTCATATCATTTTGATTTACTATTATAAAAAAATAATAATAAAATCCTTAAAAAACATTTAATTTAATGGCAGTAATATGATGGAACATGAATGAACATTTAATATTTTTTCTTGAAATTAATTTAATAGTGTTTTTTTTTACTGTAGATTTAAAGTTGGATAAATCCCTCACAATCTGTACTAAGAAAATTGATTTTGCGGCTGTCGCGATAGAGTGGGCAACAATGCTGGTGTCGCGATAGAGTGGGCAACAATGCTGGTGTGCATTTCAAGGGAAAATATGATTTGTAGCGATCTTTGTTATAATTTTTATTTGAAAAGAAAAGAAAATAAAACCCAACCAATTGTTGATTTAAAAATTGTGTGAATGGTTGTGATTTATTTTTTTCAACAAAAATTCAAACAATTGTGTTGACCGTTATTTTAGTGCTGGTAGATGTGGTCAAATTTAGAGCAGAGTTATTCCAGTTTAGAAATGTGGAACATGAACAACTTGTCTGAAAACGATATGATATTGATTCATGTTTAGCAGATAGCCATACACACGTCAATCTGCTTCGCAAGGTGAAAACAAGGCAGAGATTACTTTCAACTATAATAAAAGATAGTGTGTTTCGATTACACGAAGAGTTAGAGCGCGTGCCACCTGGATAATACATCGGATTGAGGGGGTTGTTTTTGTTTTGGCGGGAAGAATATCACGCTTTTAAAATTCCCAATCACGCAGGGCACACAAACAAACTATCACCCGACCGTTACACGTACAGAAACAAATATCACCCCACCGTTATATATATGAGAAATATCACTTGGACTTTTTCTACTAAAATCACTTCTCTCTTCTCCTCCTGTCTTCTTCTTCTTTCTTTCTTTCTTTCTTTTGTGCTTTTTGTATGGCAGTTTGCCCCAAGTTTAGTAGTGTTTCAGATCCTTCATGGGAAATTTCGGTCCAAGAATACGGGCGGGCTCTAGTCGAATAATTTTTGAACGCCTTCCCCCTTCCCCCTTCTCTCACTGAACGCCTACCAAACGGTATTCACTTATCTCGTTGCTCCTCTCTATTTTCCTTGTAATTAAAGATTACTGTTTCGATCAGCCAGAGTGGCAAATCAAGGCAACAACCAAATTCTTCCCACATTATCATTGACAATATACATATATAATCAGCAATTCAATTTTCAGGATCTTGGTTTTCTTTTTTTGGTTCGCCATTGAAAGATCCATCCGATTTCTTGGGTTTTCATCAAGTGTAGTATTTCTTCTCCCTAAGAATAGGGATTGAGTTTCTGTTCTGTTATCGTTTTCTCATTTTCTTCTGTTTCTTTTCCTGTGAAACGGAAGGCTATGCAATGGGTTTTGCTCAAGGTAATTGCTTTGCACAAAATGCCTTTTATTACAGCCATCACTTCTTAGATTTTATTCTTATGATGTTGTGATATTGTCAATGATAATGTGGGAAGACTTTGGTTGTTGCCTTGATATGCAACTCGCTTTATGGATGATATAAGCATGTGTAGATCAAACACGGTAAAAAATATGAGTTTCATTTCATTCATGATCATGGCGGCAAATTCCACCAATACATTTTAAGTATACAGTTGTTCTTTATGTTACTTTTATTTTCTGTGTTTGGCAATTCTTGTCTACCTACTGGAACTGAAAAGAAATACTTTGTTCTGTCCCCTGTCTGTTCCATGGATTGATTTCTTGACCCTTTATTCTATAGATCTCAAGGATTGGCAGAAACAATACGATTACACAATATCTTTTCAATATTATTTTGGTCACAAGCTGATAACAATGGTATTAATGTGGTAAGATTTATGCTGCTTAAATGATGCAATTAGGTTAATCTTGTCTCTCTTTTGATTGATTTGTTTGATAGCCGATGAAAGCTCTACTTTTTGTATTTGCCTTGAAATTGAGTAAACTTCTTGTAGCTATTTATTTTACATGACAGAGTGGTTTTTTACTGTAAATTTTTGGTTGGTTTAATCAAAGTGAGAATTGAGAGATTAGTGTCTATACAGCAGCTTTCATGAAGCAGTTAAGTTGAAACATTATCTTGAAAGCTTAGGCATGTGGGAAACTTGAATCATGTATTTGCCTTGAAATTGAGTAAACTTCTTGTAGCTAAATAATGTTTTGTTTGCTGCCTTTGCATCCTTTAATTTTCTTATGTTGCATTATGTTATGTTTTTGAATTAGAAGTCGACACTCTCTCATCAAACAATTGTTTCTTACCTCACTATTTTACTGGACGCTAAGGTCACCTACATTTCTATTGATTTGCAGGTTATAGCTAGAAGGTTCATGGACATACATTTATATTTATGCACAGGTTCTATGGGATCTATTTCTTTCTCAGGTATATATGCTTCTATGAGTTGTAGTCGGCACTGTTCATGCATTGGCTTACTGAAAACTGAATAAAATTTTGTGATTACCATTTAGGCTGGTCCAATTTAGGCGTCATGTATAGGTCCTTACATTGCTCGTAAAAAGGTGATTTCCTCCTCGACTCGTTCGTAAATACCATTTATGTTTTACATGGTGTTATTTTCATTACTGTGTGGCACCTCATTTTCTTTTGCTAAGTCAATGGCATCTAAAACTTTTTTGATCGAGTTCATTTTTTAACATGTTGCATATTTTTTCTTGGCTTCTTACGAGCTGCGATCGCTATACTTAATAGAAAGTATCATATTCTGTTGAATAACTTAATGTTTCAGAACTGTTTTTGTGTTAGTTTGTAAGAGCATCAAAGAATAGTGTTTCTAAACTCTGATAACTAGATTAGTTTTCAACGAAGTAATCTTTCCTTTACTCCTTTTAGTTCAATTCATATGATTTATTCTTCATATATATTTTAACTGAGATGAGTTATACTTCAAAGGTTTGTCTTCCATTTACTCTGCTGACTGACTTTTTATTTATTTATTCTGCTCTTCCTTTTGTGGTTTGGTTTGTTGTTTGGTCTGTATTCAGCTCTGCTTTTGTTTCCTGTTTCCCTTTTTATTCGTGCTTTCATTTGCTGTGCTTTCTCTCTCTCTGTTTTTTACATGGATGGGTTGGTTCATGTTTAGATGCTTATATTTCTTTTTGAGGTATATCATTTTCCATGTTGTTTGTTAAGTTCTTTGTGTGTGTTGTCTTTGAAAAGGACTCCTACAGTGTGCAAGTGATTTAGATTATTGACACCATATGTTTGAGTGTGTATGGAGTTCTGATTGGTCTAAGCTGCCTTCTTTCCCTTTTGTACACAAGAAGTTAGTGATTTCTCCTCTTAATTTTTTAAGCTTGGTTTGATGCTTGGTTGTGTTTTAGTCCCTTTTTTGCATTTTTAATGCCCCTGCAAAAAGGCATGTCAATCAACGGCTGGTTAGGGAAGTCTTTCGTGAAAAGAGCTGTGCTGGGTAATGTTTATTTGTCCATACTCTTGGTTTTCTCATGACATTCCTCTTTGACTTGGAGATACAACTTAATCTGTCTTCTGTTATGCTGCTCTGTTTTCTGGGTTGTAAAATCTTCTTTTTCTGTATTGTTATTACCTGTCTTTGAGTCTTTTTTTCTTTTTTATTATTTCCGTTCCCTTGTTCTATTGGTTTTTAATACTTTCGCTTTGTCTTTGATTCCTTTTTCTTTTTTTTTCTATCCCAGGATATCATGGATTCGGGATTGAAATAGGTTCTAATAGAGAAGGTAAAAGGGGGGTTTTTATGCAAAGACTCTCCTGTCATGTGTGGTGATTTTATATTTCTAGATATACATGCATTAATCATGTCTAAAAGTGGAAGCTATGTTAATATGCATGATCTTCATATAAATAGTCAGTGGAAAGGTATACGGGGAACAGAGCTATGTATAGATGAAGGGTTTTTTGTGGGCTATGCAGTCTTAGCTTTTCTTTCTTTCAAAGAAACATGTAATAGTGGAGCCCCCTTTTATGGTGTAAGTGTAGGAACTAAAATTCACGCCAAATTTATTTCCACATTGATTGTAGTATATTGTCAATGATAATGTGGGAAGACTTTGGTTGTTGCCTTGATTTGCCACTCTCGCTGATCAAAAGTCTGTTTCTTTCCTCTTTTAACGAATGTTAAGGTCACTTATATTTCTATTGATTTGCAGGTGATAGCTAGAAGGGTCTTGGAATCAAAATAGATGACATCACATTTATATTTATCAACAGGTTATATGTAACTCTTTGGGATCTATTTCTCTCAAGTATACAATATTTTTTCTAACAGTGTTAGATGTGTCCATTTAGATGTTCTGGATCCTGTTCTTTGTTTTCTCAAAGGAGGTTAAAGGTATAGAATTTTAGTTATTGTTATATATTTCTATGAGTTGTTGTAATTGGCACACTGTTGATGCATTAGATTACTGAAAACTAAAAAAACTCTTGTGATTTCTATTCAGGCATGTGAAATTCAAGGGTCATGCATAGGTCTTCATGATGCTCGTAAGAGAGGCGATTACCTTCTATACGTGTTAGTAAATACCATCTATTCAAAATTTACACTAACTGAATTTGTTTTCATTGTGTATGCACGTATACGTATGGGCACATTTCAGGTTTCCTTTGTGGTAACATAGCTTCTATTACTATTTCATTTCTTGAATTTTTCTCCTTTTATTTTGATTTGACCTTTTTTCTTCGTGTGCAGGATAAGACAAAGGCAAATTCGGTTTCCAGTGGTAATTAGCTGAACATCTCTTATTTGGTTAGGTTTATGAAGCTTCCACATTCCACTGGATAGATTTCTGGACCCTTTATTCCATAGATCTCAAGGATTGGCAGAAAGAATACTGATAGACAGTATTTTTTCAATTTTATTTTGGTTACAAGCTGATAACAAAGGTATTAAGGTGGTAAGAGTTATGCTGCATAAATGATGCAACTGAGGTCAATCTTTCATCTCTCTCTTTTGATTGATATATTTATATATTGCTATCTTGCTGCTAATGATGATTGTTTATTAGCCGGTGAAATCTCTACTTCCTCAATTTAACTTGCAATCCAGAAAACCTCTTGCCGCTATTTATTTTACATGACAAAGCTGATTTGTACTGTAAAGTTTGGGTTGCTTTAATCAAATTGTGAACTGAGATATTAGTGTCCATATATAGCAGCTTTCATGAAGCATTTAAGTTGAATGATTATCTTGAAAGGTCAGGAATTTGGAAAATTTGAAATAAAGCATCTTATTTTTGTTTGTTGCCTTTGCATCCTTCAATTTTCTTATGTTGCATTAATCTGTAGCTTTTTTTAAAAAAAGCTCAAATTTCTTAAAAAAAAACTTGCAATAATCTGTAGCTCAAATTTCTTACATGCCGGTCTAACTATGACCCAACCAACAAATTTATGCCCAGTACACGTAGCTGCACATTCACGTTCAATTTTATTTGTTTGTTGTAGAGAGTCATTGCCTTAGCTTGATTCAGTTTTTATATTTACTAGTCTACTTGTGTGCAAATAATTTGTTATCTGCATTTGCTTGGACATTCAGAGCAAAGGCGTGCAGAAACTATTAATTAAGGACTGCACATTGTGATTTCATTTGATTTAAATTTGTTATTGGACTGATATTTGTCATTAGCCTGCCTTTTTGGAGCTCACGTAAAATAGATTATTAAAAAAATTCTTTATTTTCCTAGGATTAGGTTGTGCTATAACTAAGAATGCCATTTTTTCTCATTCCTCTGGGATTATTGTTGCAATACTTGTCTGTTATTTTTTGGTCCCTCTCATGTAAGTGGTGATGGTGTTGTTGGTTAGTTTCATTTGCTTCGAATGTCTCTGAAGCTTTGTTGACAGACAATGGAAGCTTTGAGAAACTTCTTTAGTTTTTTATCCCTTAGTTCTTTTTTATACATCCTTGCAATTTTTTTTCAGTTCCTTTGAAAGAAGCTGAAAAGAAGCATTTAATAATGGAGAGCCTCCTTGTATGGTGCAAGTGTGGAGCTATGATTACTACTAGATTTATTTTCATAATGATGTTTTGGGAAGAATTTGGTTGTTGCCTTGATATGCTGCTCTCTTTATGGAAGATATGAGCATGTGTAGAGCAGACAACACGCAAATATGGTTCTCATTTCTTCAATGATTTTATTGGTAAGGTCCACCAACATATCTCATTTATACGCTAGTTTTGTTATGTTTTATTTTATCTGGCAATTCTTAACCAACTGCTAAAACTGAAAAGCAATGCCTTAATATGTCCTTTTTCCATTTCATAGACAAATTTCTCGACCCTTTATTCTATAGATACCAAGGATTGGTTTACTAAATCCATATGATGTCTTGGGTATTCATCAAGTGTAGAATTTCTTCTCCCTAAGAATAGGGATAGAGTTTCTGTTCTGTTATTGTTTTTTCATTATCTTTTCTATTTCTTGGCAAAATTCTTGGGAATTAAGAGTATTTTAGGCCTGCTGATGGGTCTATAGTATTTTTGATATTTTGTTGGTTCTTACAAGTTGAATATTTACTTAATAGAAAATATCATATTCTATTGAATAACTTTATGCTTCAGTATGTTTTGGTGTCAGTTTGTAATCTTCGGAGAATCAATGAAGGCAAAAAACTTTACCTGTCGCTTTTAAGAAGAAATGGTATTTTCTTGTCCTTATCTCTGCATTTTTCGCTCTTTGTGTTGTTTCAAATGTATTTAAACCCTGTTGCTAGCTTGAGTATTAATTATATTTATTACACTATTTGAATTTGTTTTCATTGTGTATGTACGTATACGTATAGACCTGAATGGAACATTTCAGGTTTCCTTTGTGGTAAGATAGTTTCTATAACTATTCTCCTTTTATTTTGATGTGACCTTTTTTTTTTTCATGTGCACGATAAGACAATAGACAAATTCGGTTTCCAGTGTGATCATTAGCTGAACATCTCTTATTTGGTTAGCTTTATGAAGCTTTAACATTACACTTTAATTTGTCGCACCTCAAGAGTGCAAAAAGATGTCTTAGTTTACACTTCAGTCAATGCTATTAGAGAGTGATGATTTAGGTCATTTTATTTAAGCTTGTAACTAGTAGAAAAGCATAATGTATATAGGGATTGGTTAGGTGCAAATGCAAAGTGGCTTGAATGATTTGGAGGGGGGAGTAAGTAGTTATCCATTTGATTACAATTGCATATGAATTAAAAGACATATCATGAGGTCAATAAAGAGTACCTTACCCTCTCTCGCAATTCCTGTTCTATTTCTCTCTCTAATTCTAGATTTTTAGAATTGTTTGAAGAAAATAATCTAGTTAACAAAGTAAGAGATTCAGTTTTGATTTTGCAATCAGTTTCTTTTAGGGCACTGTTTTTTTATTCCCTTTCATGAGTGATATGATTATTTGAAATTGAGCTAAAACTTGTGATTATGTAATATATAGTTAATCTGACCGTTGTGCCTTCAGTTGAGAATGAGTATGGAAAAGATACGGGTGCATGTAATCCTTCAGCTCATTCAATAGAATTGGATTCATCCAATCCTTCAACTAATCAGACTTGTACCTGCAGTAAGAAACGAGAAGGAAAAAGGTGTTGGTGCTCATAATCCTTCAACTAATCCCATCAAAGAGCTTAATGCTGGAATTGCATCCTACTAGCATTTGAATAGTATTTTTAAACTCTGCTTAATGAAGTTGAATGTTATTACTGACAGGGCCTACTCACTGTAGCTCATTTGGTTTTGCGGCAATTAGACATAGGGACGAGTTTTATGAATAATCAATACATACAGGTTTGGGAAAAATAGTAGGATTAGGTTGTGCATGATGGTTTCTAAAGTGTCGGAAGAGTCAAATTGGCTTATATGATTTCTTTGGGCGTCCATCATTGTTGACTTATATGGGCATCATTAGAAAAAAGAAAAGAACAGGAGAAGGAGAAGACAAGGTTTTGATACCATGTAGTTATTTGAAACAGGACTTTCTTTCTTGTTCGTTCAATTTTTCTAATTGCAAGATTTATAGTAGAGAAGGCCACCAATTTAGGAAGGGCACAAAATCAGGAATCAGGATGTCAAATTAAATAGCAGATAGATCATTAGGCTAGAAAATAAGTAACATAAACTCTAGAAACTCTGGAACAATAATTCCCTTTTTTATTTGCAGAATCACTTTTTATTATATCCTAGAAGTCCAACAGACGCCAAAATATTAATTTGATATTTTTTGGGTGTTGTAGGTTCTTCGAATGGGGTAGGTGATTTTTGTATTATACAGTCATTGCCTTAGCTTAATTGAGTTTTCATATTTACTAGTCTACTTGTGTAAAAATAATTTATCATCTACATTTTCATGGACATTCAAAGAAGTGGCGTACAAAAACTATTAATCAGAGACTGCACATTGTGGATTCATTTGATTTAAAATGGTTTTTGGACTGCTATTTGTCAAGTCTGCCTTTTCAAATCTCACGAAAAATAAATTATTCAAAAATTTCTTTATTTTCTTATGATTAGTTTGTGCTATAACTAAGAATGTCATTTTTTTCTCATTTCTCTGGGATTATTGTTGCCATACTTGTATGTTATTTTTGGCTCTCACTAGATATAGATCTGGGATTGAAATGGATGTTAATAGCGAAGGTAAATTGATGGTTTTTGTGTCAAGACTCTCCCTCGTATGTGTGTGGTGATGATGGTGTTGGTTGGTTGGTCGGTTTCATTTGCTTCGGATGTCTCTCAAGCTTTGTTGATGGGCAATGGAAGCTTTGAGAAAGTTGTTCAGTTTTTCTTTCTTCCGTTCCTTTGGCTTAGAATGGAATTGTTGATGTCAATGAATTTTACAGTAATGTTAGTTGTTTCGGTAACATGCATCCTCGTTATACATGCATTGATCATATCTAAAGAAAATGTGTGCATTTTCTTCATATAAATGGGTAGTGATAAAAATAGATTAAGAGGACTATGCATAAATAGAGGGTTTTTTATTTATAGTAATTGATTTTTTGTCAACAAATGAAAACTCTGCTTTTTAAATTATACTTGAAATTGAGAAAACTTCTTGCCACGTGCTGATATTTACTGTAAGTTTTGGGTTGGTATAATCAATGTGTGAATTGAGATGTTATTGTCCCTATATAAAAACTTTAATTCAATAGTCAAGTTGAATGGTTACCTTCAAGGATCAAGGATATGGGAAATCCAAAATTATGCATCTAATCTTTTGTTTGTTACCCTGAAATTATGCATCTAATCTTTTGTTACTATATACATTATTAGTTTAAGTCCGTATTTTATTATACTACAGTTGTTACTATATACATTATTAGTTTAAGTCCGTATTTTATTATACTACAGCTAAATTTGCTCAAGAGTCGATCCAATATTCACCCTTTCACAAAACACTATTCACGGTTACTATTCGGTTCAGTCCGATCACTTTGGTTCGGTTGGTCTGGTTTGTTTTGTCTTTTTCCAACGTGTATTGATGAAATTGTCCTCGAAAAAGACAAAAACATGCGCCTGGGTTGAGGGGTTCCACGGTAATTGCACATTTTCGGTTAGACTAACCGGTTTAATTATTATTAAATGTTTCTTTGCATGGTGAAATAAACCTTTTGTCCCTTGAAAACGATAAATATGGTTTGGCCTGAAGGGGTGTCTCGGTAATTTGCCATTTTTTTTCTTTTTCGCACTGATTTACTATTGGCTCGTCGCCAGACATGTCGTACGTCTCCTCCTTCTCGTGTCTTTAGGGCGGCGCGTGCGGCATATTCCGGCGTCCAAAAATACCCAACCGGTGTCTCGAATGATTTTCATACATGTACTCTTCCACATGGTGTGGCGCATGTTAGTCATTGGTGGCCAGAGAAGTGTGAATTGCGTTCAAAATTTTTCCACCCTTTTCTGTCTCCTGCCTGCGCAAGCTTACATCAGCGCAGCTGTTTTCTGTCAAATTTCATTCCAATCCCTGAACTTTAGATTTGTTAGTTTTGGTCTTTATTTCTATTATATAGGTTTTGATTTGTTTCAATTTCATCCTTCAATTGAAATTGATTATATATTGTATTTTCATTTTTGTCCTCATTCTTTGAATTTTCAGAATGGTCTAAAATCCTTAGTATTTTTGGTTTCAAAGTTTCAATTGATTCTAATTTTATCTTTCCATGCAAATTTATTATAAATCCTTAAAATGTTTAGTATCAAAGTTTGATTTTTTTTCAATTTTATCCCTCCTTGCAAATTAATTATAGATTTAAGTTTCATTTTGGTCCTAATTCTTTTAATTTCCTGTTTTGTTTTAAAGTATTTAATTTTATCGGTATCAATGTTTGGATTTATTTCAATTTTGTTCTTCAAATTAAATTTATTACATATATTTTTTTATTTCTTTTCCTTTATACTTTGAATCTTGGTTTTTCTCTTAGTACCTTTATTTTTTATATACATATTTCATACATAGTTTCTATATATGTCCATGTTTATATATACATGGTCTTAGTATTTGTTTTCATTTTTTTTATTTCCAATTTTATGAATTTTTTTAATTTAATTTCAAATTTTAATATGTGCTGGCTATCATTTGAGAATTAATAATTATTATAATTTCTCTTTTTTCCCCCGTCAAATAATTTCTTAAAATCTGCATATTTATTTTTATTTTTTCATTTATTTTGTTTTTTAAGACATTAAAAAAATCATAATTATTATTTGTTGCGTTTGTTTTCTGTTAAATATGTCAGACTAATTATATTGTTTTCATATTTATTTAATATTAGCACTTTAATATATATATATATATATATATATATATATATATATATAACCTAGTTGTTTTAATCTAAACAATTTTAATATAATAATATGAGTAATAAATTTTATAAAATATAAAATTATGGAGTATTTTTGTCTTACAATAATTATGGTCTCACCAATTATTATTATTGCCACTGTTGTTAGATTTTGTTATCTTAATATTTACATTTTAATTTGTAATGATGATCATTTTAAAATTGATATTTATTAGTTTGTTCTCATTTTTGTTTTTTAGATTCTTTTTATTTATTTTTTCAAGTCAATTTTTAATAAAAATCTACCTACATTTATTTTTATTTTGTCATTTATTTTGGTTTTTTTCTTATAGATATTTGAGACTAATTATATATTTTAATATTTATTTAATATTAGCACCTGAATATATATATATATATATACAGAAAAAACATGACCTAGGATTTTTGAAAGAACAAAAAAATAATATAACTGCTCTTAAATATTTGTAATATAATATGAAGAATAAATTCTATAAAATAATACAAAATAATTGCATTTTAATTCTAATTTTGTCCTCTTCTGTTTAAGCTTATTTCATATAAAAATTTGATTGTTGAATTTTAGATTGTTTATATAAAAAAAAAATCATATTTCATATCTGATAATACTGGGGATAAAAGGAAACTTACAAACAAAATGGTTAGAAAAATTTACCCAAGTTATCTACAATTAAAATAAGAGTTATCTATAAAAAAAAAGAGTTTTGGGTTGGCAGCAGTAGGAACAAAAAAGTGGAGGATATTGCCTAGAAGACTTTGTAGAGAAGTAGGTTGTCACATTTGCGATTCATTTCATGAATATTAGGGACAAAACTAGGTTTTCCTCCCTTCAGCAACGTTGTAGCCATGTATGCTAGCTTTCAAATCAAATCAATTTTCTACAAAATGGACTTTTATAACTCCCATTATAGTGAAAAATATGGGGAGGTCGAAATGCAATCTCTGGGCAACTTTAAGAGAAAAAAAGATGTGGGAGATCGCGCAGCGATGATGTTAGACTTGTTAAAGAAAAAAAACTATGTTATAAATAGGTGTTTATAATAATATTGGATTGGCAGATGTTATAAAAATAAAAATGAAAAATAACATTTTTAATGCTTATTGGATTGTTTTGGTGTGGTTATTATCGTTCGCTAAAAATAATATATAAGAGTTCGATGTAACTGCAAGAGGGACTACGAGCGTGGTGTAACCACAACAATAAGAGACCACGAGCTGAGCATCTACAATACGAAGGTGATTTGTGCCTATATTTTCAGATGAAAATGTATCAATTATGCTTCAAGCCTTGGTTGAAGTTTGAAAAGATTTGATTTATCAGTAAGATGGTTTAAGGCATGTGTGTCAAGGAAGTCAGATTCATGTGTAAAACTATCAGGTTATGGCAATAGCGCCATTGTAGACTGTATCGAATGAAAGAAACTTGGTAGTGACTAACATATATTTAGTGTATGTTAGGATTCAGATAAAGGGATCACCAAAAATGGCTAACATACATTTTAATGTATGTTAGTATCTTGGATAAGGGGATCGTCATGAATGAATGTCATACATTTAGTGCATGTCAAGATCCCAGGTATGGGGATCACTATACACAGGCTATTATACATCAAGTGTATGTTAGAATTCTAGATATAGGGATGATGGTGCAATGTTTAATACACATTCATGTATGTTTGTTTTTAAAATAAAAAATGGAACCAATGAATATCCTCAAATAAATGAGGAGGTATGTCAAGGACCCGAGAAGGGTTCTTCTTTGGTTACTCATGTCGATAGGATGAAGAGGGATTTAGAATCAGCACTACATAAGTGGGGAAGCTAGTTTATGTTGTTGATTATTATAATTATGTATGATTGCATACCATGGGTTTAATAACTTTAATATTATTTTTTCAAAATTTCCTTATGGAATTATCTCGTATTTCCTTTTCAGGTCCATCATTTGCATGTCAAGAGTAAATCTATTATTTCTTAGATTTTTGTATATAAGTATTTTTGAAAAGATTGGAATGTAAGAAAATTAACACTTTTTGTCATAATCTATTAAATGTGTCTGGATTTATCTTGACTCTGGTGCAAATTATTCATTATTGTTAAATGTATGATTTGTTTATTGCGATTTTGATGAGGATGGTTTTTGTACTTTTGTAGACCCATAATGATTAGCTCAAGATTGAATTGGAGGTTATGTTATATGTCAATAATTTGATATGTTCAATCGATATATACCTCCCCTGTTCACCGCCAAGAGGAGATGAAGAGAGGGAAAACAAAAGCACAGGCAACCAATAGGAAAACAAAGAAAGTGCAAGAAAAAAACATAGTGGAAGAACATCCATTAAACCAGCACATCACACCTTCATCTTCTTTAGAGAGAGAAGCAACAAGATAAGAAAGACAAAGACAAGCACCAACTTTGTTGGTGTTTTCTCCATAACCAATGATCTTCGATCGTGCGCAGGAGCTCCAGCATCATCGTCTTTGCCCGTCAGTTGCCAGGTAAGTTTCCCTACATTTCTCTTCACTTTACATTTTAATTACATAGTCGTTGTGCATGCTTTTGTTTTAATGTTCAAGTTAATTATAACTTACTTGAACAGTAACAAGGAGGCATGCGTAACGAAGCTCACATGTGCCTCTTGTTTGCCTAGCTGGTAACTGGTCTAGGCAAGTGACCCGACTCTATCCTTTTTTTTCTTTTTCTTCTATGAAATAAAATAAAGAGAAAGATAATTATGATTTTTTGGACATATTTATTTTAAAGTTTGTATTTTCTTATACTATAAAAAAATAATATCAATCTTGCGTTTAGAATGCTCGGTTTTCAGCACAATGTAGCAAATATACATACATATACATATATAAAAAAAGGTTTTCATGCACATGGACAATATCGTAAAATATCTTGAGCATTCCTTTTTTGTTAAAAAAACAAATATTCAAAGTTTAAAAGACAAGTGTTTTAGAATGCCTTTCGTAAACACAAAAATTATTTTTTTGCATTTTGGGATTTTACAGCATGTTTGGAATTCCAAAGGGTGTTGTCAAATATTCCAAAAAAAAAACAAAAAATCTTAGTTTTGGGGAATTAATATATTATTCATTTTTTATATTTGGGTAAAAAAAATCCAAAAAGGGTTACTATCCGAAATATTATTAGAGATAATTCGCTATTTTGCATTGTTAATATTTGGATAAAAAATCCCTAAGTGGTAAATATCCAAAATACTTTTCTAGGAATAATAAGTCAATATTAGTTATTTAATCAACACATCTTTGTAAGAAGCCTGATTATAATTGGAAGCATTTCAATTTTTAATTCCATGATTTTTAAGATGTGAAAGTTTGAAACACTAAGGCAAAAATAGGCTTTTAAGGTGCTCTGAATTTCATTAGATTTCTAAATTTTTGTTCCTCTTCCTTGCGATTTACGATTCGCGAGCATTTGAGATACTAAATGGAAAAATGAGCTTTTTAGCATATTGAATATCCTTAGATTTCTATCATAGATGTCTTTTAATTCATAGGTTGTAAATGTATTTCAAATCAAACATAGATTTCAAGAGATCTACATCATTTCTCCTTGACACTATATAGTTTATTGTTTTCAATCTTTATAGTGCCATTTGCACTAAGAACCTGTTAGTTCTATAAATTAAGTGGATAAATTATGATCCATCACCCTCGTATAATAAACCGACATACAATTCATCCACATTTGAAGTACCATTTGAGGTCTTTTTTGTGTTGTATAGTGGTTAGTGTTGCTTTCGGTTGTCCTAACCCTGATCGTGACCTCAAGTTATCCTGAAGAATCAAGAAAATAAAAAATATAACAAAAGTGTATGCAAAAAAATAAATTAATGACAAAACAAAAAAATATATTATTAGGATTAAAGATTTTTTTGAAAAAAACATATAAAATAATTATTACCATTATTCTTTCATATTGGCCATTTGTCTAGGGGTGGAATGTCGTGCTCAGATTCACCTCGGTTCCCAAAGCTCGTTGTAAGCACGACCATAACCTTGAAGTAAATCTCGGGTCTTGATTGACACCATTGATATGGGAACTCCATGCAGTCTAATCACTTCGTTCACATATAAATTGGCCAACTTGTCTATGGGGTTTGCCATTTTGATAGGTAAGAGCAAAACCGACTTTGTCAGTCGATCTACCACTACCCATATAGCATCATTGCTCTTTCTCCTTTTTGGCAATCCGGTTACAAAATCCATGGCTATATTTTCCCATTTCCATTCTGGAATTGGTAGTGGTTGTAATTCTCGTACCGGCCTTTGATGTTTTATCTTCACCTACTGACATATCCCACATCTTGACATATATTCTGCTATCTCCTTCTTCATATTCAGCCACCAGTAATATTCTCTGAGATCTGTATACATCTTGGTGCTCCTAGGATGGGTTGTAAACCAAGATTCATTAGCTTCCTTCAATATCTCCCCCTTTAGGGTCTTATCATCAGGCACATAAACATATTTTCCCATCACAACCAACCCTCCTGGCAACATTTAAAAGGACAACTCCTTGCCTTGCTTTATCTTTTCCTTAATTTTCTCTACACCTTCATCTACTAACTAAGCTTCTAGAACTTTTTCTCGTAACACTAATTTGATCTTCATATAAGCTAGTAGTGGCCCTTCAGGACCCATATTTAGTTGAATTCCCATCCTTTTCAATTTCATCACATTTTCTTGTTCTGAAGTTTTTGTATTACCCATCATTGCTTTCCCTTTTCGACTTAATGCATCCGCCACTACATTGGCTTTGCTCGGATGGTAATCATTTATGTAATTATAGTCCTCTATCAATTCCAACCACCTCCTCTGCCGCATGTTCCATTCTTTTTGCGACATTAAACACTTCAAACTTTTATGGTCGGTGAAAATTTGTACTTGTGTTCCATACAAGTAATGTCTCCATACTCGCAAGGAAAATACTACTGCAATGATTTCCAAGTCATGGACCGGATAATTCACTTTATACGGCTTTAACTATCTGGAAGCATATGCGATCACTTTTCCATGCTGCATTAATACGCATCCCAAACCCGTGCTTGAGGCATCATTATAAACAATGAAACCTTTGGTTCCACAAGGAAGGGCCAAGACAGGGGCTGATGTAAGCCTTCTTTTCAACTCCAAGAAACTCTCCTCACATTCCTTTGACCAATTAAACCTCACCTCTTTACGAGTTAACTTGGTCAGAGGCAATGCTATTGTGGAAAATCCTTTAATAAACCTCCTATAATACCCTGCGAGGCCCAAGAAACTTCGAATTTCAATCACACTTGTGGGCTTCTCCCACTTTAGAACTGCCTCTACTTTTCCTAAATCCACACATATTCCCCCAGTTGAGATAACATGTCCTAAAAATATCACCTCTTTAAGCCAGAACTCACATTTATCCAATTTCGCATACAATTTATTTTATCTCAATATTTCTAACACCTTCCTCAAGTGTTTCTTGTGCTCTTGATAAGAGCTCGAATATACCAATATATCATCAATAAACACAACCACACATTTATCCAAATAAAATTGGAACACTCGATTCATTAGATCCATAAATACTGCAGGGGCATTTGTGCAACCCAAATGGCATTACTAAGAATTCATAATGGCCATAGCGAGTTCTAAAGGCAGTCTTTTGTATGTCCTGTTCTTTAATTCTTAATTGGTGATACCCCGATCTCATATCTATCGTCGAGAAAACTCTCGCACCCTTCAACTGATCAAACAGGTCATCTATCTGTGGTAACGAATACTTGTTCTTTACTGTCACTTTGTTCAGTTGACGATAATCGATACATAACCCGAATGTACCATCCTTCTTTTTTACAAATAACACCAGGACTCCCCAAGGTGAATTGCTCGGCCGCATGAATCCTTTGTCCAACAACTCATGAAGTTAGATCTTCAATTTGGCTAGTTCTATGGGGGCCATCCTATAAGGACTCTGTGCTATAGGGTTGACTCCTGGAAGAGTCTCAATGGAAACCTCAATTTCCCTAATTGGAGGTAGTCCAGGTAATTCCGTTGGAACATGTCTGGGAACTCTTTTACAACAAGAATATTTGTTAATTCAATGCTCCCCTTCTTCAATTCTCTTACATGAGACAACCAAGCAGCCTTTTTAATCAATTTTCCGCCCGTCTGCCCCTGAATACTACCCTTTTTCCACTCATATCTTGGAGGTTTATAGTCTTTGTAAAACAATCCACTTGTGCTTTATATCTACTCAACCAATCCATTCCCACTATTAAGTCAAAATCATGTAATGCTAAGGGCATGAGGTCCGCCATTAACTCTACCCCCTCAATGTTTAGTATCACTTCCCTGTATACCTCATCAATATTTATATTTTTCCCCAAAGGTGTACTAACAACCATTCCCACATTCAATCTACCTAGTAACATATTTAAATTTTTGATAATTCGGTGAGCCACAAAAGAATGACTAGCCCCAAGATCAATTAAAGCATAAACTTGTATGAAACTCAATTGTAGCATACGTGCTACAACATCTGGCATTGCCCCCACAAGTCCTTTCCTCTGGTAATCTAGGTCGCCCTTTATTGGCACTTGTCCCTGACTGAGTGAGTCGTACAGGTCGATCAACTGTAATTGACTGTTGTTGGCTTTGAGTAGCCATCCCCTCTCCCTATACTCCTTCAGTAACTCTATGTGGACATTCCTTCTTCCTATGACCCATTTCCCCACAATGGAAACAACTTCTTCCCAAGTAATGGCAGTCCCTCCATCGATGCCCTTCCCCTCTACAAATATAACATCTCCTTGGTGCAGCTGAACAATCCCCAAGGTGTTTTTGATTATATCTCATGTATATCGGGTAGACAGGTCCTCTCTGCTCCATGGACCCCTTTATAACAAGCCCCTTGGCGGGTCTGCCCTCTCACGGATCCCTCAGGATTAAATCGCCTAACTCCTCCTGAACATCCACCATGAACAAAACTCCCCCTTTTTTCATTAATGGGCCGAATGATGAGGGTTCCTCCCTATAGGAGGTGTGATCATAGTTATCAATACCTTTCCGGTTTTTCGATTTGAACGGAATGTTCCGGTTTCGGACCGTTCCAGTGTGCCGTTTCGGTGTTGCACTGTTCATATATAATTATATATATATAATAAAATATTAATTTTACAAGTATAAAACCAGACACAAAAATTCTTATCTTAATATAAATTAGTTGGTATGTTATTTTTTTATTAGATTATTGAATTATAAAATAAATCTAAACTAATATTTTTTAAGAAAATAAGTTGAGTTATTCTCTTAAATATTTTAATTTATTTATGCTAGTTTATCAAATATGTTTTTAATACATGCTATTTTAGAAAAGAAAAAATAAGGAGAATCCACGTCAGAGGTGAATGGCCCTTTGCTAAAATTCTTTTACCCTAAAAGAAAATAAAAAACATTAAATAAAAAATAGTGAATCTTACAGCTACTGCATCACACATCACGAATTACACTTTAATTAATTAGACTTGTATTCCGTGTCTGCTTCACTTTCTTCTTTTCCTCATTCGTTGCTCTAACTTCAAAGATAAATAGCAGAAAGAGTAAAAATTTTGATTCCGGAACGGAACGCCCAGAACGGAACTGGTTCGTTCCGGCCGGAATTGGGCTGAAATTTCCGGAACGGACCAGAATTAAAACCGAGACAAAAACGATGTTGTTTTGTTCCGGCCGTTCCGACCGGAACAGAACGGATTTAACAACATTGTGTGAAATCACTTCTCTTGAATCCCGTGGTCTGACTTTGCTTGCTTATTAACCTAGGTGTGTCATTCATTACCCTCTCTATTCCTTGAGCAGCTCGCACTAACTCTCGAACTGACTAAAATGGTATAGCCACCAAAATGAATTTTAGCTCCTGGTTGAGTCCATCCCGAAACCGTTCCACTCGATGACTGAAATGTCATAGCCACCAAAATTACTTTTTATTTTGTTTCTCTATTATGTCCGAGATCCTGTTTGATCAAGAGATTGTTCAATTAAATAAGTTGTAATTAGAAGTGTTTTTGTCCAACTAAGAGCATTGATTGTTAAGTAAGTTTGTTTTTCATTCTATTGTTTAGAATATAAATCCCAAGAAAAACATAAGATTTTGTTTCCTGAATGTATAAATTAATGAACGTGTATTTTTAAGACCTGACGATGACTGATCTCCTCATCTCCCTCAACTATTTTTTCTGCCAGAAATGCCTTGTACAGGTTCATAATCACCAGAAATTAACTCATGATACTATTGTTGTAATTAATAAAGCATCATAAGCAACCAACTTTAGATTTGGTTTTGTGCAATATGGGACCATCCCAACTATATTTTGTCATTCATGACATGTTAAAAAATTGATCTGAACCTTTATTGGGTCATAGATCCCACTATTCTTATGTCAGACTGTCAATTAAATGGGGGTGCTTGACATTGTTAGTTTCTGAATTAGACAGGAGATCCTTTTGACCAAGTAGATTGCAAGCAGTTTCTGTTCTTCCAAATGATTTTTTCCCACTTTGAATTTTTCATGAAAAATGTAGTCCTATACGTATAAATGAATTTGAGTTTATGAATCGTCAGATTTTGATATCAGAAACTCTAGATATTCCTGTTTGAATGTGTAGTGTAAAAGTAGAGAATCATGTCGTGAGAAGGATTCTTATTTCAAAGACCCAATTTAATGTTTCGAGGTTTATCAGGATAATCAAACATATATTTTAAATTTGGAAAGTGAAATAGTCTTCTTGAAAAAAAACAAGGGTTGGATAGGAAAAAATCATAATAATTTTTCTAAAACTCCAAGGGTATTTGAGATAGCGGTGACTTGCACTCTTTTCTCAAACACAATTTATCATTGAATGAACTTTAGTGTAAGCTTGTGGACCTCACAACAAAACTCAATTGATGAGAAGCTATTTTCTTCTTCTTTTCACATGAAAAAATGGTTAGAAGAGACAACAAACATTATTATGGATTATTTATTGTCATTAAGATTTATGGACAAAAATAGATTTTAAAATGCCCCTAATTATTTTCCTTGGATAGTCTCCACCCTCTTCAATATCAACACTCTCCCTCCATAATTGTTTTCAAGAGTTGATCATCTACGAACCAAATCCTTTCTTGCAGAAAAAGCTAGAGAATCCACTAGACATCTAGTAATCTTATAATGATACAGTTGTTTTTGAGCACTAGGTTTTTTAATTCATGGTTGTAAGAAACTTATTAGTTACATGGTCTATGTCGCGACAACGATTTTTTCGCGGTTCACGCACCACCATCCTACCGGATTTGTGGGAGACAACGACGCGTGGTGAAAATGAGGGGTGTTTTTATAGTCACAAAATTACAACTATATATATCAGGAGTCGCCACCTAGTATTAAGGTCACTAGGAACCTATTGGTTTGCGAGAGTCTTGGGTAAGGGCACTTGTTGTGCAAGGGGAAGACACATCACCCCCAACGCACCCTACCTAAGGTAAGCTACATTGTTGTTTGATTGTTTTTCTAAGTTAAATTTTTTACACTACATTTTGAACATCATTTTTTTGTCTGTGGCTGTACTTTACACTGTAATTTTACACTGCAATTACAAACCTTTTATCTAAGGATGTAATTTATAATGTAAATTTACACCGTATCTGAATTTTTTTATTATCTATGGATGTACTTTACAATGTAAATTTACACCATAGCTAAAACAAAATAATTATAATATTTTTTATATTTTAGAAAAATTCCAATTGATAATCGTAAACCGGTTACAGTATCCAATTTTATTTCAAAGTATGGAAAATTGCAACATTTGTTTTTACGAGAAAATATGATGGAAGAACCTTGAAATCTGACTGTATGCACGGAAACAACATATATTTTTTTGTGACAATTTTGTTTTTTTTATATATTTCTTTGAAATAATAATAATAATAATAATAATAAATAACAAGCTATGGGCTGGATTGTCCACCCCTTGATGGGCTGGACTATTGGCCATGTGTGCATCAATTGTCCCGTGGAGAAGACCGGGTGGGCCAAGTCACAATCGAATGTCGTGGGCGCTTGCATGCTGAATGCGGTATAAGGCTAGGGTATGCACCTCTTCTATCACCAATTGGTTTTAGAAGAGTTGTTAGTGCCTGAGGTCCTACAATTGGTATCAGAGCCAAGGTCACGAGTTCGATTCCCAGCGGGAGCAATTGCTGAGGGGGAGATTGTTGGCCATGTGTGCATTAATTGTCCCGTGGCGGAGGCCGAGTGGGCCAAGTCACAATCGAATGTCGTGGGCGCTTGCATGCTGAATGCGGTATAAGGCTAGGGTATGCCCTCTTCTATCACTAATTGGTTTTAGAAGAGTTGGTAGCGCCTGAGGTCCTACATGGACAACCCTGCTCAGATGGGCTGAGAGGCCCATCCCCTTGGATGCTGGGTCGGGAACTGAACTCAGCCCAAACGACCCACTAAGGAAGTGAATTAATTCACTCCCTCTGCGCTGAAGAAGATGATGCACAGTAAAATGATGGTCGACCGACCATGACAAGAGGATTAATGATCGAGAGGGAGAGAGAGAAAGAGCTTGATTGGTTTTAGAGGGGGAGAGACACTGCAAACCATGAGAGAAGAGGCAACTGGTTCCCGGGGCTAGTGAAGAAGATTGCTCTAAATTTTCCACGTAATCTTGTTTCTCAATAATCTCTGCTTTTTTATCTAAATTTTCCTCAATAATCTCTGCTTTTTTATGTGTTCTTACGAGATCTTGTTTCTCCTTTTCTTCTTCCATCTCCTCAGTTTTTTCTTTCACCTCTATTTTTCACGTAATTCTCTTATGTTCCTCTTCTCTTCTCCCCTGTTTTTTCTCTATTTCCCCATGTTTCTCCCTCTTCTCTTCTACCTCCCTTCCTCCCCTTGTGCATGTTGTGAACTATTGCATTTATAGAGGAAAAATGCAACTATTTGGCATGCATATTGCATGATATTGTTGTCCTCTGCATTTTGTTGAGGGGTGTGCAGAGTTGTTCCTGCACTGTTCAGTTGTCAGGATAGTGCAGGAACATGCAAAATTCATTTTAAGGAGGGTGTGAGAAAATACAATTTGGTACCTCAATGTTTAATTGGTTCGATTGCACCCTCGATTTGTTTTAAACTTTTAATTTTATGCAATCGTATCCCCGTCAAAATTTCGACAGCAACCTTAAATGTGCGTGCTTTTTTTATTTTGGTCTCTGGTTTCTGATTTGCGTGATTTAACCCTCAATTGACCATTAGATTCTGAATTCGTTCAATTCGGCCCCTGATTTCGCATAATTGGCTTAAAACAATTCAATTTGATCCTCAAAAATTCCAACCTAATCAATTGAACCCGAATTAAATTCAAGAACATGATTTCTCATTGACTAAGACCTTAATAAAATTAATTTGATCAATTTAAAGTATAATTAAGTCCTTGCACTTAATTAAATCCTTCAATTGGATCTTAATTTAATTCCCGATCATAATTAAACTTTAAATTGGTTGACGATTAAATCGAATAAACCCATAAGAACATAATTATGTCATTTAACTTATTTTTTACCCAGATTTATCCAGCGATAAATTATTTTTGCCTTAAATGTGTATTTTCCTCTATTTTTGGAACAAAAGAGATATGATTGGAATCACGAAAACAATGAAAATTTCCACATTGATTTTTCTAACCACGCCGACCCCTTTTTATTTTATTTTTGTTATTTTTTTGGTATATTTTAGGGAATGACCCAGACATTGGGTGATGACAGTCTACATGCTTCTTCTCTTTTGGTATTTAAACATGTTATTTTTTCCATTGAGCTATGCATATGTACAAGATTTTGACACTTCTAACAAACAATTTCCATTTCATAGACATAGATTCTCATAACTTTGTTGACTTTATTCTTTGATGCATGTGCTTCATTATCGTGTAATGTAGATCTTGTCCTCGTAAGCCTTGTATATTGTTTGCCTGTAAAAGGATCGTTTTTTTATTTTTTTTTATTTTGAATAATCTTTTAGGATAGTTTGAAATTGTTAAGATAATAAGGTTAATTAATTTTATAATAAGGTTAGAATAATTTTTGTTTTGTATTTGCTTATATATAGTCTTTTTGTATTTAGATTAAGGTTAATGGAATTCGTGTATTGAAAATTGTAGAGATAGTGAAATTAGTTCATGAATATTCAAAATAGTACCTTATCCTGTCATAACCCATTTATAAAGTTTAATTATGTTTAGGAATGGATTTAGGGTCCAGTTGAAAGATTTAATTAAGTGCAAGGACTTAATTATACTTTAAATGTGTCAAATTCATTTTATCCACGGCTTTATTGGTGGAAAGTTAAGTTTGAGAGCCTAATTTGGGTTAAATTGAGAAGATTGGAATGTTCAGAGATGAGATTTATTTTTTTACCATGTCAATTGGTTGAAATTGAGGGAAATCACAATAAAATCAGAGTCATCATAAGATAAAGGACCAAATTGAACTTTGGAGAAAACAAGAGGGTCAAGCGATTATCTGTTTTTAGCTGTTTTCATATGATTTTGATTTACTATTATAAAAAAATAATAATAAAATCCTGAAAAAAAACATTTAATTTAATGGTAGTACTATGATGGAACATGAATGAACATTTAATGTTTTTTTCTTGAAATTAATTTAATAGTGTTTTTGATTCATCATAACAGTGTTTTTCTTACTGTAGATTTAAGGTTGGATAAATCCCTCGCAATCTGCACTAAAAAAACTAATTTTGCGGCTGTCGCGATGCTGTTCTAATAAAAAATATTTTCAAATATGCTTCAATCTGCTTTATAAGGTGAAAACTAGCCAGAGATATTTTTAATTATAATAAAAGATAGAGTGTTTTGATTACACGAAGAGTTAGCCAGGTTGTTTTTGTTTTGGTGGGAAGAAACTCAAAATATTCTTGTTTGAATGTGTAGTGTAAAAGTAGAGAATCATGTCGCGAGAAGGATTCTTTTTCCAAAGGCTCAATTTAATGTGTCGAGGATTTATCGGGATAATCAAAGACCAATTTTAAATTTGGAAAGTTAATTATTCTCGTTGAAAAAAAAGTAGGGGATGGATGGGAAAACGCACAGTACTTTTGTTACTTGATTGCTGCGTTGGATTATATTTTGTTTCTTTTCACAAAACCAACAATACCATTTTTTTTTATCATAGGTTTAAGGTTGGATAAATCCCTCAGAGTTTGCACTAAGAAAAATGATTTTTCCGCTGTCACAATTCCCTTCTTCAAAAACGCTTTTGAGAAAATTTAATTTGTTTTTTTTTCCTATAAATTAATTGAATATTGTTTTTGATTCATCATAATAATGTTTTTTTTTACTGTAAATTTAAGGCAAGATAAATCCCACACAATTTGCACTAAAAACTGATTTTACCGATGTCGCAATTCTCTTCTTCAAAACCGCTTTTGAGAAAATTTAATTTGTATTTTTATTTTTTTTCTTGAAATTAATTTAATAGTGTTTTTGATTCATCATAATAGTGTTTTTCTTACTATAGATTTAAGGTTGGATAAATCCCTCGCAATATGTACTAAAACACTGATTTTGCGGCTGTCGCGATATTGGATCAAAAGAACTTTGAGAGGGTGGGCAAGAATGCTGGTGTGCATTTCAAGGGAAGAAATGATTTGTAGCGATATTTGTTATAATTTTTATTTGAAAAGAAAAGAAAATAAAACCCAACCAATTCTTGATTTAAAAATGCTGGTGTGAATGGTTGTGTTGACCGTAATTTTACTACTGGTAGATATGGTCAAATTTAGAGCAGAGTTATTCCAGTTTAGAAATGTGGAACATTTCAACTTGTCTTGAAAACGATATGATATTGATTCATGTTTAGCAGATAGCCATACACACGTCAATCTGCTTCGCAAAAATGTCATTCCGATGTATAGACGGATACGCCGCCATGTCCTCTTCCTTATGGCGCGGTGCGTGGCGTGACAAAGAGGCTGAATACATGACGTGGTCAATTGAATCCCCCCCTTTTCTCTCTCATGAATGCTAAATTACTCATTAGACTCCTTAGTTTATTATTGATTCATTTATGTCCCTTATATTTTGATTGTGTTGTATGGTCATTATTTTTATAATGAAAATTTTTATTTGTTTCAATTATATCCTTCAATTGAAATTGATTATATATTTGAGTTTCATTTTGGTCCTCAATTTTTTAATTGTCGGATTGGTTTTAAATTCCTTACTATTTTCAATTTTATCCTTAGAATGAAATTAGAAGTTTTGATTTCTTTCAATTTTGTCCTCCAATTAGAATTGATTATATATTTGGGTGTCATTTCGATCATCGTTCTTTTAATTTTCAGATTAGTTTTATATTCTTTAATATTTTTGGTATCAAAGTTTTAATGTTTTTCAATTTTATCCTTTGAATGAAATTTATCATATATGTTTTTTTATTTCAACCATTATACTTTCAATTTTTATTTTATTTTAATTCCTTTATTTTTTTTATATTTTGAAAATAGTTTCTATTTTTGTCCATGTTTATATACATATGCTTTTAGCTTTTGTTTTTAATTTTTATTATTTTCTCTTTTGGTAAGTTTTTTTAATTTAATTCTTAAATTTCAATTTGTGTTGGTCATGATTTGAAAATTAATATTGATTATTTTTTCATTTGTTCTTTTTTTTTATTATTTGTATTTATTCTTCAATTCAAATATTTTTTTGAACTAATAATGTTTATTTTTTTGTTTTGTCATTTATGTAATTGCTCTTTTGCTAAAATGTTTAGGAGTTTTTTTTATTCTTCAAGGTTTTTTGGTTTTTTCAAGTATTTAAGCTGTAATACTAATAATTTTAGTTTTTTTTTGTTGGTTGCCCTTTTATTAATAATATAAAGACAAACAATTATAATAATGATAAGAATACTAATTAGAATTTCTATTATATTAATAAAAATAATGATGTTGATTATCATATGATTATTGTCATTATAGTGACAATAATTATAACAATAATGATGGTAAAAACGATAGTACGCCTAATAATAATCAGAATAATAATGAATGTTGCCATAAACCTTTTGAAGGCTGCTGCGATTTCTTGCTAATTATTCATCGTTGTGAATACTTGCTTGTACCATAACCTGATCCAGTCATTCACACAGAAACAAAAACAAAAAACACTAATTAATTTGATTTATAACAAATACCCTTTTTTGATTTAGACAAAAACCGAACCGAACCGAACCGAAAATACTCCCCCGAATCAGAAGCTATAACAATAATATTATCTGTATTTGAAATTTATGATGATTTTGACATATCTAATATGATCACAAGAAACCATTTCTACAAAGATTCCTACATCTTAATATCATCCATGAGATTAACCAAACTATGCAATGAAACAGAGGAGGAGCTTAACAAGGTAGCAATATCACACCTTCTACACTGGCTGGTCCAGATCACGTTGCTATTAATTTCAATGGTATTATTGTATAAAGGGTCTGCAAGCTTCCAGGTCGAGAAAATTAAATGACTCGAACAAGGAACAAACGCCTATATAAAAACAGATGCTATATAAACAAATGCAGAAGCAAAAGAAGAGAATTCAATTACAATTAACAGAGATGTAACAAACAATCACATGCTATATTAAAACAGAAACTAACTGCCTCTTCTTCCTTACTGTACATCCATTTCTTCAATTCTTCTGCAATTGTTTTGTTAAGCTAGTAATCAACTTAACTTCCAACAATATCTTCCATGTCCAAAACACAATAGATCTATCGGGTGGGATGAATTTCCTCGAGGCTCATCAGCTTGAGTAATGGTTGGCCTCCCAAGAGAAGCTATCTCTCTCCAGATGCTGGACTTGTTCTGTTTCTCGGTGTAGTCTCTTTATCAGTGATGCTATCCATCCAATCTTCGAGCGCTCCAGGGGAAAGAGCATCTCCTTGCTGTGCCATTTCTACATGCCTCCCTCCATAGTTACATTAACTGTAAAAGGGAAGGCTGAAACGGAAATCACATGTTAAAAACGGTAAAGAAATGAAAAGGTGAAAAACAATGAATTCAAGGATTATTAGAACCGAAAAAGACAAATTGATTTAGTTTTGTGAACTACAGAAAATGATCTAAACTGCAAAGTTTCTCAATAAAATTTCTACACTTAAGAGATCCAAACAATAATAACATGGGAAGAAGAAAAGATAATATACCTGGATTCAGCTATTGATGTTCTTCTTCAAGTGCTGGCTTGCTGAAGCAGTATATATTCAGAAGAAGAGATCAGAGAAGAACACTGTCGATTCAGTATATGTACATTCTGATGAGATGTGGAAAGGAAAATAGTTGAACTGTTTGACAATAAAGAAGTTGCTAGGAAGGAAGGAAGGAAGGAAACAGCAACTTTAATTTCTTATTTTATTTTTATTTTTCATATAATAAAAAACTTCAACAATAGAAGGAGAAGCCAATTATTGAACTTGAGTGAGTTAAACGTGTGGAATAAGTTGTTTTTTTAAGGCAGCATCAGGAGTTGAGAGTAATTTTATTAATCAATACTGAGATTTTTAATTTATATGGTTATAACTTCGCTTTATCTCCTGCCCTATGTTTTTATTGAAAGTTGTCTATTTTCATCTGCCTTGTATCTCAAGTTTCTGCAAAACCTAGGAAGAAATTTCGTTGATCTCAACAGTGTCTGTTTTTCTGGGCAGTGTTCAAAATTCCTGACAGTGATTTGAACAGTAGTTGTTTGTTCATCAGGTTTCTTTTATTTATGGCCCTGAGGGTAAGGTAGCTGCTGGTGCTGAGAAATGGGGACGGAATGTGTGAGTTTTTCTATCTCTCTGCTTCATTCACTAGTATTTCTGAAGTTAGGATCACTCTCTTGGGGTTGTGAAAGGTACCCGTTTAAATATACCAACTTTGTCTCTGCTTGAGATGTGCATCTCAACAACCTGGTACTACAGTCTATGATTGGTGTCATCCAACTCGATCCTAATTGGTGTAACAGCAAACTCTTGACTTAGTGGGGTAGATGTCTGGCTTAACATTTGTAATATTTTGGTAGTTAAGTCTGCAAGGATTGAATTTTAAGGGACTTCATTCTGTCATTGCTCTTCAAAAAGAAAAGAAAAGTCACAACTTTTGTTCATACTTTTATTCATACTTTTACATAATACAAGAGTATATTTATATGGTTATAGACAGAGGAGACCCATTCTAGATAGGTAAGTACTGTCACTTCATGCATAAATCCAGGCTAGAATCAACTGGTATTCCATAATTAGTGAAAATCAAATAACAAAGGAATCCTTTAATCTCTCTAAAGAATCCTCTGTTGACAACTCACGCCAACAGATAACCCATTACAATTTCTGGTGCTGATAAAGGATGAAAGGAAATAGGATAAAAACCAATGTCTTTATAAATCGGTAGGTAGCCTTACAGGATGGACTCAGGTTCCAAAATTCAACAGATTTTGAATGGTCAGCGAAAAACTTCAAAAATAAAGGACCAAATTTCTGCATAAGGGGATCTGATACCTGAAACAAGTATGTAATTGGAATTTCAGGCTATGTATCCAGATATCCTACAACTGAAACAACATTGGCGGTCAATTCAAAAGCATTTCATGAAATGGCCAAACATGAGACTAGAGAGATATTAGTGATAATTGTTGAAGATTGAAGACTTTGATTCCAAGACTGCAACTGGATTGAAGTTAGAAGATCGTTCGTATTTTAGTTTATGTTTAATAAGATCAAGTGTTGATCAAGTTCTTTAGTTATTTTCAATTTCCTAATTAGACTAAGACTCTACAATTTCCTAATTAATAAGACTAGAATTTGTAATAGACTAGAGTTCCTATTATTGTAAGGATTCAATTTTCTTCTATAAATAAAACTAAGGAGTGACATTAACCTCAAGTAATTCTGTTCTAAATTTTCAGCCTAAGAATTGATTAAATTTGGTTTGCCGTGGTTCTCAAGTTTCTGCAAAAAATTCTCACTGATCTGAACAGTGAGTGTTTCTCTAGGCAACAAGCATAAGAACAGTTACTGATTTGAACAGTAACTGTTCGTGCCTCAGGAATTTTTCCAACAATAATCAGTTGTGGCAGTAAAATCTTAGTTATCAGAAATCATTCCCAACTTTTACCTGCAAAAGATAACGATGAAAAGGTTTTGAAGGGGGGAATGGAAGAAAAACATTGAATGAACACATCGAATCCAAGATGAAAATAAAAATCCATTCATTTTATAACACCAAAACAAGCATTGAAGGTACAAAACATCGTTGTAGAATATCACAGAGTGTTCAAAATATGTGTCCTTAAAAGGAGCATCCTCCTCAACGCACACCATGAACTATTGTTTTTACATTGCAACCATCACTCTTCTCCTCAAACTGTCCTACTCGAACTTTCTAAGTTTTGAGCGAGTGGGTCTGATCCCGATAATTGAAAAACTTCACTAAGTCAGAGTGACCATTAAAATGGCATTCCAAATCTTCCAATTTCTCGAGCCATCCTACTTCATCTCCTTTAACAGTCATCGGAGCATTTTCCCCCCACCCAAGTATAAGGACTTGCTAGTGAGAGAGTTTACGTAATACCCAACCAGGAAAATTCTTTTGACCACAGCTACTCATTCTAAGATACCTCAGCTCAGATAGACATTCCAAGCCTTGAGGAATATTTTCAAGTGCAGTGCGATAGAGATCCAACCTCCTCATTTTCCCGAGCTTTTCTAATGATGGTACGTGAACTAACTTCTTACAATTTGTTGCTACCCAATTTTTGACTCATTATTTTTTTATGTTTCGAGAAAAAGTATTTCAAAAATAGATTTTTGGGTTCAAGGGCGAAATCGAGCAATTTGAGAGTTTAATGGCCGATTGAGGGTTAAATCGCGAAAATCAGGAGTCAAGGACCAGTTTAGAAAGTCGCGCAAAGCTAAGGTTGAGATTGAATTTTTGATCGGATTTAATTGCATAAAAAGTTTAAATCCAATTGGGTGCAATTAAAATAAAATTAAAGGACCAAATCATATTTTTACCTTCTTTTGATTTTTTGAAATCTGCATAAAAAAAGGAAGCATGCACTGTTCCGGCATGCATTTTCATTGTTTTTTTAGGCGCATTGATCGACAGATCAATCAAAATTTCCTTCCTTTTTCAAATTGATTTTCTTCCCAATTCGGCTCCATCATAGCAAGGCATATCAGAATTTCAATCGTGATTTTTCTTCCCAAATTGTTTCCAGCGTGATCTCCTTCCCTTTTCATCGATTTGTTTAGCTGTTTCTGATTTAAACGTGATCACTGCGACATTGGGGTCTTCTCGGCTATAAATAGAGGCCTGCACGGAGAAGAAGAAAAAAAAGAGGGGAACAGAGAGGGCTGAAGAGACAAGAGATTTTACGTGAAAATTTTCGAATATCCTTCCTTCGCAGCTGCTCTCTTTCGCTCACCCTGGCTCCGCTCTCTCTCTAAAAAACATAGACCTCTGTTTTTTTTCGTTCTCATTCTCGGCAGCCAAGCATCACCACCATTGACCACCCATTACTCTCCAACATCACCATCGTCTCTGCCATAAATCCACAGTAGCTCAGCCACTTTCTCTGTTGAAAAAAAACAGAGCAGCTCGACGCAGACGCCACCAGCCCGCCAGCTTCAGAGGCTTCGACCGGCGACCTCCGGCCACCATTCACGACGCCACAACAACCAGAAGAATCACCTCGGCCTCCTCTACGTAAAGGGAAGGTGAACGTTTTCCTTTTTTTTCACGGGCCGGGTTTTGTGCCCATCCCGATCCATGAAATTTCGAAGCCCATCCTTAGAGTAAACGGGCCGAGGCCCAACATTAGATTGTTTGGGCCACGAGCCCAACTCTAGATAGGCTAGGCCGCGAGCCCACCTCTAGATAGGCTGGGCCGCGAGCCCAGCCACAATGGGCGGGCTGGCAGCCCAGCCCACCCCTATATATATAAAATTAAAAAAATATAAAAATACAAATTTTCCAAAAAATATTTTTATAAAAAAAATGTGTTGTTTTCTTGCATACGACCAATACACTAGCATATTTTTTAAAGTTGTTCTTCTTTAAAAATATATATATATATATATATATATATATATATATATATTATTATCTTGGGTTTGAAAAATGAGTTTTAGCATGGATTTTGCAAAAAAGAAAAAAATCATTTCTTGCATTTTGAGTTTACAACAAGTTTGTAAAATCAAAAGGGTATTGGCCAATATTCCAAAAATTTAAAATTCTTTTTTTGGGGTCTATTATTCACCGTCGGTATTTGGATAAATAAGTCCTAAAAGGGGTTAAAATCCAAAATATTCAGTGGGAATGATATGATATTATTCACTGCTCTAATCATGACTGAACCGCGCTCTTGATATATTTCGATAGCCATGTGCCTGATCAAGTCATGCATCTTGACAACACTACCACCATCAATACTTTCCAATAAGCAGGCATCTTCAAGTCTATCAAGCAGACCATGGCCTCTGCGAAATTCTGCCTCCCTACTTTCCTGCTTTGCTATCACTCCCTCATCAATCAAATAAGCTATCAAATCATCTCTAGGGATCATGAAGCTTTGGGAAATAATGCACAGTACAAGAAACCTTCTTTCTGATCATGCTTCTTTAGGTGGGTATAGCTTGATTTCAACGATGAGAATACCATTTCCATGTGAGATTGGCCAGCACTTGACTGTATCAGGTCTTGTAAGGCATTCTTCCATTGGCGATCGTAACTCAAGTTTTTCATGAATCCAGCCATTGCTATTATTCCTAGCGGAAAATGACCACACTCATTTACAATACATTTTGCAATTCTTTTCTTTTCTGGAGAAAGTTCAATCTTCTGTCCATGTTTCATCATGAACAAAGACACGGCTTCTTCATGTGAAAGAGTATATCTACTTTGATGATGCTTGGAATATCCATCTCTAGAAAAACTTCTTTTGATCGAGTTGAAACAATCATCTTGCATCCCTTATTTGACTCGGGAATCCCCACAACGTGTGGCTCAAAACAATCCCACAGATTATCTAAAATAAGGATCCATTTTTTATTCAGCCGTAGTAGTTCTTTTGACAATTTGATAGATCTACGCAGACCATCCTCTTCATTTGAAAGATCTACGCCAATAGATTTAGCAATTAGATTTTGCAATCTTTCAATGCTGCAATTTTGAGACACGAATACCCAGTAGAAGCTCGTTATGGAGATGTTTTAACAATTCTGTTTTACCAACCCCTGCCATTCCGTAAATTCCAATGGTTGAGACTTTATCATCCATTATCCAAGACCATATCCGTCTTGTATTCTCTTCAAATGCTCGACCCACTAGCATTGTAGAACTAGTAGGAAATGGATCTCCCCTAGTCTCATCGGATAGAAATGCAGTGTCTTCCAACCTTTGATCAGCTAATCCACTTGCTAAATCTTCACCAGGGGGCGTGCTAGAAGAGCCATCTCTACCTAAAGCTGCTTCTCTAATTTCTTCAGGAACTTTACCACATGCTTTAACACCCTTCCCTGTCTCTCCTGACAAATGGTGTCTGATCCTCGTAGTGGATGTACCTTTGCCAAATGTATGGCCACAGAAAATACACTCCTCTCTATCATCATGCAGCCTTACAACATATTCCCGAAATCGAACATTTGGTCTAGTCAGTTTGATGAGTGTCTCTATAAGAAAGAGAAGAAAAGGATACATGTCAACACGATGCCTTGAGGAAAACAATATTGAACAAGAATTAATGAAAGTTACATTAGGATTAGATAAAATAATTAACAACAAATCTTATATTAGAATCACGGGGCCATATTTATTGTTCAACTACAATATTATTATTAACTATATATAAAAATCTTACCAAATTCTTATCCCTAAACATGTCAATTAATTTAATTAATACCAAACATGTATACGTAATACATATGCTTCCTGTGAGGCCATGTGAAAAACCATTAATGATCCCACTCCAAAGATTCAAACAATAGTTCTTTGTGAAAAACATCATGGTAAGATAAAAAAAGACAATTTACCTAGGGACTCATTCCTGTCAACATGCTGAATATATTCTGCACAGGTGTTTTCCATGCCACTTTCTGCTTCAGGATGCAAGCAAATTAACTCTTCCTCTGCTCCTTGTTCCAAGCTCTGAAGTCCAGCTTGTATCCTTCCATCATCACGTGACAATTTGTCAAGTATTGCATTGCTTTGCTCCAACATGCTAGCTATGGGTTCTGTTTTCTCTTTAACATCATCCATAATGACATCGTGTTTTACTAATGGAGAACAAAGTTGATCATAATAACTTCCAAGGCCAGGAAAAAATAGATTCTTTGGTGGATGAGTGACCTCGTTATTGCTTGAGCTTGCTCCAGTTTCAAGTTTCTTCTCTGGAGGGCCATCAATTGCTGCAAGGGCTGCTTCTTGGACATCTTGAGGCACTTGTCCACAAACTCTAACACCACGGCCTACAGATCCTGCTAAATGATATATTATCCTCAAAATGGAACTACCTTTGGCAAATACATGCCCACAATACTTGCACCCCATGCTACCATCATCCATCTTCTCAGCATATTCCCAAAAAAGATCTGTCAACATGATGCAAAACTAGATCATTCTTTCGAAGCATCTTGACAAGCGGCTCTGTAGAAAAAACAAAAAAAGATCTGTCAACATGATGCCAAAATGGATCGATCAGGGTTAAAATAGTGAATGGAAGTTACATTAACTGTGAAAGGGAAGGTTGAAACTGAAATTCAAGGATTATAAGAACCTTGTAAAATATTCTCTGTTGCTTCTTTTATTCATCTGTCCAACAACTATATATACAGGGCAGTAAGGAAACCTATTCCACTTAGAATCCTATTCTTAATCGGACAACAATTTATACAAGGAAACAAACAGATTTCCTATAATGTTTGGGATCCATACATATCTTTCCAGCTAATTACACCGATAAAGACAAATTTATTTTCCTTATTTGTGTTTCTTTCCTGATTTGTATCACTTTGTTATTGTTGGCGTGAGCTGTACAAATCTCTACACACCGATAAAGATCAAATATTTGATCACAATATGCTAGCTATTTCCTATTTAAGAAGTTTTAAATTTTCCTAGTTTAGTTGAAGAAGTTATAATAGACTGGAATTCCTATTCTTGTGTTCAGTTTTCTTCTATAAATAAATCCAAGGGATGGCAGTAACCTCGAGTAATTCTTCTCCAAAAATCTCATTGAAAGTTGTTTATTTTCATCTGCCTTGTATCTCAAGTTTCTGCAAAACCTAGGCAGAAATTTCTTTGATCTCAACAGTGTACGTTTTTCTGGGCAGTGTTCAAAATTCCTGACAGTGATTTGAACAGTAGTTGTTTGGTTTTTTTTTTTTAAATTTATTTCCAACAAAAAGCACTGGCCATGGCACTGAGGGTAAGGTAGCTGCTGCTTAGAAATGGGGACGAATGTGTGAGTTTTTCTATCTTTCTGCTTCATTCACTTGTATGTCCAATATCTGTGATCTATAAAATCAAGGATACCAGAGTGTATCAACCTTTGTCACGGAAAAGGTCTCCCAAGTGTCCTTCCATTTCATTGCTAACAGGTTCTTTCTTTTTGGGTTGTCAATTTGTTTCTTGCTTCATTTGTCTCTGTAACTATTCCATCGATCCTGCTAGTCTTCTGGATATTCATTTCTAATAACCCTTCAGTATTAATGGCAATAAATGGACAACGAGACTAACTTTTGGTTGATGCTTGTTAAGGATAGCAAAACCAAATTAACTTGAGAGGGATTTTATTATTTGGAATGACAAAATTAAATTGTAGGTTCTATCAACTTCTGATATAACTTCTTTTCTTTCTTTTTTTTTCACATTCTCATGTAAAACTACTACATAATCCCTTGTATATGGAACTTAATTGTTGGACTTTTGATGTCTTGAATGGTTTCTCGATTAGATTTTCTACATATATATATATATATATATATGCTGACGTTGCCATTTTACCTTCTCCGCATGAGCCGCTACAAATGGCAGCTCATGCAGGAGAAGGTATTTTTACCTTTGCTTTTGGCACTCCCGCTAAAGTGTCCACAGTTACACAAAACAAGCTAAAAAATTCTCTTTTTTTATTTTTATCTCTCCTGATGCCTCTACCGCTGCAGATGCTCTGACAGGGGAGTGAAAGAAAGCCATATGGACAATTTTACTGTAAAACAATAATAAGAAGACTAGATCATATCCTATATATGTCAAGATCTTCGACACAATCCACAAACAATAGTCCTCTTTTAAACAAAACACAAATCAAAATATATAATTAATTCTAATTGAAGAACAAAATTTAAACAAATAAAAACCTTGGGACCAAAACAAATAAATGTATTTTTAAAAAATATTGCAGTGTAATTTAGAATATATGATCAATTTCAATTGGAGGATATAATTAAAATAATATATATAATTAATAACAATTGAAGGATAAAATTGAAACAAATAAAAAACTTGGGACCGAAGCAAATAATGACATTTTTAAAGGTAATTGTAGTGTAATTTTCTTATAAAAATTAAAGAATGAAAACTGAAATGTTATCCTTTTAAAACAATTTTGACCGTAGCACTCCTTTTGTCGAATTTACGTATTTTTGGTCATATATGGAACTGCATTTGTGATTTCTGTGTTTGAAATTAAGATTTTTTTTTGCTCCTGTTAGTTTTTTTTGAATTCATTAAGGTAGCTAACGATGTAGAGGTAAATCGTAGTTAACGAATTTTCGTTACATTTTTTTTCTGGCCGATGTTGATTAGAATAGATTATTAAACTTGATTAAGCTAAATAATAGTTTTTAGTTGATTTTGGAGTGATCTAAAGCTAGCGTTTTTAGCTTTCTGTGACAAACTCTTATCTCTTTTTTCTTAACCCGAGCTCAAAGTAGATAATACTTTTACAATTAAAGTTGCTTAGGTGTGGAAATTAATATTTTGAACATTTATTTTGTGCAGTTCCATAATTAATACGTAGAAGCAAATAATTCTAGAGCATTGAAACATGGATATTTCTCCAGAACACAGTTCGATCGAAAATGGGGGATATAACAGGTCTAATGAAGCTCATGCTGATGATGGTAAGGAACGCCATATATTCCCAACGACCTCTCATCAAAAAATCAAAAATACCCCTGGAACAAAGGCAAGGGATGAGGCGCATTGAGGGTTAATATTGTTAATACACTTTTGAAATCCATAGTGTTTTGTGAGTGTGTGCATAGTGTTTCTCCGAGCTCTTTTATCTTTTCTTCTAATTGCACACCAAGAATAGAAATTTATTAAAAAAATAAATTATCTCATCTTTTCTCAGTATTGTATGTTTGTTTTTTTTACCAGGAAAGTAGGCTTTGGTTTTATTTTATGTTTTTGTTTTGCGTCTCTATTATGTCCAAGTCCGGTCTGATCAAGAGATTTACTCTATTAAATAAGTTGTAATTAGAAGTGTTTTTGTCCAACTAAGAGCATTGATTGTTAAGTTTGTTTTTTTCATTCTATTGTTTAGAATATAAATCCCAAGAAAAACATAAGAATTTTTTCCCTGAATGTACAAATTAATGTGCGTGTATTTTTAAGTCCCGATGATGAGTGATCTCCTCTCCCTCGGCTATTTTTTCTAGCACAAATGCCTTGTTCACGTTCGTAATCACCTGAAATTAACTCATGATAGTACTATTGTAATTAATAAAGCATCATAAGCAACCAACTTTGATTTGGTTTCGTTCAATATGTGACCATCCCAACTATATTTTGTCATTCATGACATGTTGAAGAATTGATCTGAACCTTTATTGCATCATTAAGCCCACTATTCTTATGTCAGACTCTCAATCAAATGGGGGGGGGGGGGGTGCAAGCCATTGTTAGTAACTTCTAGTTGAGCAGACAACACACGAATATGGTTCTCATTTCTTCAATGATTTTACTATTAAGTTCCACCGACATATCTCATTTATACATTAGTTTCTTTATCTCACTTTTATTTATTTGGCAATTCTTAACCAACTGCTAGAATTTGGTTCAGTTAGATTTAGTTCGGTCCGTTCACTTTGGTTCGGTTGGTCTTGTTTGTTTTGTCTTTTTCCAACGTGTATTATTGAAATTGTCCCTCGAAAAAGACAAAAACATGCACTTGGGTTGAGGGGTTCCACGGTAATTGCACATTTTTGGTTCGGTTCGACTAACCGGTTTAATTATTATTAAATGTTTCTTTGCACGGTGAAATAACCCTTTCGTCCCTCGAAAACGACAAATATGGTTTGGCCTAAAGGGGTGTCTCGGTAATTTGTCATTTTTTTATTCTTTTTCGCGCCGATTTACTGTTTGCTTGTCGTCGGACATGCCGTACGTTTCCTCCCTCGCGTGTCTTTAGGGCAGCGCGTGCGGCATATTCGGTGTCCAAAAATACCCAACCGGTGTCTAGAATGATTTTGATACATGTTCTCTTTCACATGGTGTGGCGCGTGTTAGTCACCGTTAGTCGAAAAACTGTCAATGGTCGTTCAAAATTTTTCCACCCTTTTCTCTAACCTGCCTGCGCATGCTAACGCCAGCGCAACTGTTTTCTGTCAAATTTCATTGCATTCCCTGAACTTTGGATTTGTTTGTTTTGGTACTTATTTCTATTATATAGGTTTAGATTTCTTTCAATTTCATCCTTCAACTGAAATTGATTATATATTGTAGTTTCATTTTGGTCCTCATTCTTTTAATTTTCAGAATGGTCTGAAATCCTAAGTATTTTTGGTTTCAAAGTTTCAATTTTTTCTAATTTTATCCTTCCATGCAAATTTATTATATATCCTTAAAATGTTTAGTATCAAAGTTTGATTATTTTTTTTAATTTTATCCCTCCATGCAAATTAATTATAGATTTAAGTTTCATTTTGGTCCTGATTCTTTTAATTTCCTGTTTTGTTTTAAATTATTTAATTTTATCGATATCAATGTTTGGATTTATTTCAATTTTGTTCTTCGAATTAAATTTATTACATATCTTTTTTATTTCTTTTCCTTTATACTTTGAATCTTGGATTTTCTCTTAGTACCTTTATTTTTTGTATACATATTTCTTACATAGTTTCTATTTATGTCCATGTTTATATATACATGCTCTTAGTATTTGTTTTCATTTTTTTTGTTATTTCCAATGTTATGAATTTTTTTTATTTAATGTTCAAATTTTAATATGTGCTGGTGATCATTTGAGAATTAGTAATTATTATAATTTCTCCTTTTTCCCCCGGTCAAATAATTTCTTAAAATCTGCTTATTTATTTTTATTTTGTCATTTATTTTGTTTTTTAATTGCTTTTTTTAAAATTATTAGGTTTTGGATTCTCTAATTATTATAGATAAGACATTAAAAAAATCATAATTAGTGTTAGTTGCGTTTGTTTTCTGTTAAATATGTCACACTAATTATATTTTTTTCATATTTATTTAATATTAGCACTTTAATATATTTATATATATATATATATAACCTAGTTGTTGTTTTAATCCAAAACAATTTTAATATAATAACATGAGTAATAAATCTTATAAAATATAAAATTATGGAATATTTTTTTCTGACAATAATTATGGTCTCACCAATTATTATTATTGTGACTGTTGTTAGATTTTGTTTTCTTAATATTTACATTTTAATTTGTGTTGATGATCATTTTAAAATTGATATTTATTAGTTTTTTCTCTTTGTTGTTTTTTAGATTCTTTTTTATTTATCTTTCAAGTCAATTTTTAATAAAAATCTACCTACATTTATTTTTATTTTGTCATTTATTTCAGTTTTTTTCTTATAAATATGTGAGACTAATTATATATTTTAATATTTATTTAATATTAGCACCTGAATATATATATATATATATAGACAGAAAAAACATGACCTAGGATTTTTGAAAGAACAAAAAAAATATAACTGATCTTAAATATTTTTAATATTATATGAAGAATAAACCTTATAAAATAATACAAAATAATTGCATTTTAATTCTAATTTGGTCCTCTTCTGTTTAAGCTTATTTCTTATGATCATGAAGAATAAATCTTATAAAATATATCATGATTAAGAATATGATCTCAGCATACGATCAAAATCAAAAGGCTCTACCATATGGTCAAGTGTTTACCACTATTTTTTAGCACTTTGATATCTTGTTGACGGGTACGGATAAGAAACCGTACTCGGATAAGACGGAGATTGATAACACCACTCTCACTATAATGAAATATGTGTTTAATGAGAATGGTGAGTGGATTTAAGGGCACCAAGAGGGTGCACATGCTGAGAAAGAGCATGTAAGTGCTGAAGAGGAGGAGAATGTGGCTGAGGATCAGGGTGAGGATGAGTTCACAAATTTATTTGAGTCACCACCTCCGGCTTCCTCGCCAGATGAACCATATGCGAGTGACTGGTCGCATAGGATGGAGAGTCGTCTCACGCACATTAAGGCGGATATGCGATACATGAGCCGTCTCACTTCTCTCACGATATCCACCTCCTTAGAGATTTTGTATCATGCATCTCATTTTATTGTGTTTATGCTTTTTATTTTGGATATATGTTGTTAATGAATATTATGTTTCTATTATGGATATAATGTCATACTTGTATGCTTTATATATTTTGATGATAACAATAAAAATAAAATGGACTAATAATATGCTTGGATGAGATTAAGTTATAAACAGGTATTATACAAAGAATACATCAACAAGCATAATGGATTACACGAAGAAATCACTCCAGGAAGTCCAAGATGCAAGCAAGTGAAGACTTAGAATAAGTTTTCATTTTAGTGCTTTATGTAAATCTCAATTTCTAACTTGATAGCACAAATTAAAATGAACTCACACACTTCACATTACATGCATTAAAAGTCATAATCAATCGGTTCAAGAAATTCAGAAAAGATAATTTGTCAAAATAGGGTTTCTGCATGAACCGGTCAACCGCTTGATTTATCCGTTGTGAATCGGTTGACCGTTTGAGATGACAGTTGCACTAAAACGGCTAGAAACGGCTAGTTTCTCTTTGAAACTTATAAATAGGTCTCGTAATTGCAAAATTATACAAAGACATTTTTTTACATCTGATATTGAGGCAATTAGTAGTGCATGTTTACCTTCATATCATCAATCCTCATTATTACTCAAATTTGTGTTTAAATCTTCATATCCTAACACAAAGAGTATTAAATCCCATTCTCACTACACTTAAACACCTTCAAATATTCTAAGTGCTATTAAGTGAGATAAAGAGATCATAGATCTTAATTTGTAATATCCACACTATTGAGAGTGTATTGTTGTATTCCAAAAACAATCCTTGTAAAACTCTTGAGAGTTGAGTATAAAACTCTTGATATTGGTGAGGGAACATCACCAAGGAAAAATCTTGAAGAGGGTACATCTTCAAGTGGGAAAAAGGAAAATCTTGAAGAGGGCATATCTTCAAGCGGTGTAAAAGTCTTGGTGTGGATTCATCAAGCAGGAATTGTAATCTTGTTACTTGGACAAGTAAAAGAATACAATACTCAAGTACGGGTTAGTACTTGAGCTGTGGATGTAGGCTTGCCGAACCACGTTAAAAACTGAGTTAGCAATCTCTCTCTCTTATCTCTTTACTTTAAAGTAATTAATTTTAAAATTGCATTAATTGTTGTATTTACACCTAATCCCCCCCCCTTAGGTGCATAGTTGCCTTAATCCTAAAATAACAATTACAACATAAAAAAATAGTTTTCTACATAAGAAAAAGCCTAACACAGCGCGCAGGCAAATCACCTCGTATATCCTATGACAACATGTTAATTGGCACTTTGTCATGTTTTATGTATTTAGAGTAGAGCCCACCAAAAAATCATTCATTGAAGAGAATACTTGAGGCTAGATTAATTAATCATCATCAATTAGAAGATGATGACGATAAGCTTATAAAGCATAAAAACAATAACCAAAATATTTGGTCCTAATTTTTTTACTTATTAGAAAATGGATCTCGAATCTATTATGAGGCATTGTCTTGTTTAGAAACTTTCTAAAACGGGGGATGGAGGGGCGCAAAGCGTGAAAAAATCATCGTCAGACACAATTCATCCACATTTTAAGTACCATTTGAGGCCTTTTTTGTGTTGTATAGTGGTTAGTGTTGATTCTGGTTGTTCTAACTCTGATCGTGACCCAAAGTTATCTTGAAGAATCAAGAAAATAAAAAATATAAAAAAGTGTATGTAAAAAATAAATTCATGATTTTATAATTTGAGGGTGTTACAGATTGTTTGCAAAATGATTGTTTTTGTTATTTTTTGATTTTGACCAATCTCTTAGGATAGTTTGAACTTATTAGGATAATAAGGTTAAATAATTTTATTATTTATTACGGGTAGAATATTTTTTGTTTTGGTTTAGCCTCTATAGTCTCTTTGTATTTAGATTAAGTAGTTATTTAAGCATTGAAGTTATTCATCAATGAAACTCTTACCTTCTCTCTAAGATTTGAATATTTGGTATTGGGTTTTAAATTAAAACTTAAATACAAAAACTTTAGGAATTTATGTGATGCATATACTATAACATGAGAGGTTGTTGGGAATATATGGCAACAAGTAACTTCTAGTTGAGCATCAACTTCATATAGGTGATTAATATCTTTGAATTATAAGAAAAATAATTTCTTAGGAATTGTTAAATTGAAATAAATTTTAAATGTTATCTTTATAATTTGACTAGGTTGATGTATTTTTTGACATTGAAACTACTTCATGGTTAATAAAACTAGTGCCCAACTGAAAGGACAAATATTGGAATTAGATTGGTTAGTTGAATTCATGTCCTCAAAATTAGTTCATGTATATTGAAAATAGTACCTTGTCCTGTCATAACCCATTTATAAAGTTTAATTATGTTTAGGAATGAATTTAGGGTATGGTTGAAGGATTTAATTAAGTGCAAGGACTTAATTATACTTTAAATGGGTCAAATTCATTTTATTCAAGGCTTAATTGGTGGAAAGTTAAGTTTGAGAGCCTAATTTGGGTTAAATTAAGAAGATTAGAATGTTTAGAGATGAGATTTATTTTTTTTTACCAGGTCAATTGGTTGAAATTGAGGGAAATCACAATAAAATCAGAGTCATCATAAGATAAAGGACCAAATTGAACTTTGCAGAAAACAAGAGGGTAAGCATGAGAAGGGAAATTCAACTAACTTTGGAAGAGAAGAGAAATTGGAAGAAAAACAATAGGTAAGCAAGAGAAGTTTAGATTTCATGTTTGATTTAGATGTGTTCTTAAGCTTATTTGATTAAGTTGGGAAGTAATTTCATGGAGTTTTACCTTAGTTTCCCTTAAATCCTAGATTTTTGAACTTAGGGTTCTTATGTGAATTTCGGGGAAATAGGAGGGGAAGGAAAAATGATGAAATTAAAGTGGAATAGAATGAAAATAAGTTGAAATAACAAGTAAATGATGAAAAATTTGGAGGAGGAAAAAGAAACACCACATTTAGCCAAATGAAGGAAAAAGTGGGAGAATAAGTTTTGATGTTAATGTTAGAAACAAACCATGTTTAATTATGATAATTGAAAATGTAAGAAAGACTAAATGAAGAGATAGGAGAGAAAATAGGAGAGAAAATAGGAGAGAAAATAATAATAATCATAATAATAATAATAATAATAATAATAATAATAAGTAAATTCAAATTAAAAGAGAAATAAACTAGTTAAAAGAAAATATGAAGACAAGATGTCTAGATTGTGTTTGAATATAGTATTTAGATAAAATGGATAATATGATGTGAGGGTATAAAGAATAGAAGAATTATTTGATGGAGGAATTATGAACATAGAGTAAGCAAAGAAGTAACTTGAGTTAAATATGAAGTTGTATGTAAAATAATGATGTTATATTTGAGAATGAATTTTATTAGAACAAATTACAAATAAAAATATTACGTTCTTTGCGTTTCGGAACAAAGAAAAATATTGATGGACTTATAATATAATGACACTTGATTGATTCAGGAGTGGTGTCTGGAGCAGGTTATCAGACAGGAGGAGTTGGGTCATCTCGAGCAGAAGGTAGGTGATTCATCACCTTATTTTATAATTTTTAGTTTCCCTAATAATCTATGTTGCTCATTTAATTGATATTAAACGAATGGAGCAAATGAATAAATTGAGTTATGATTATGTGGATTACCAGTAAATTTTGTGAAATTACCTGTTTTGTTGGTTAACAAAGAGGTTAACCGGATATGGGGTAATTCAAATGGAATTACCGGATTGATTGCCTGATAAAAGAGGTTAGCCGGATGCTGGGTAATTCAAATGGAATTACCGGATTGATTGGCTAATAAAAGAGGTTAGCCGAATGCTAGGTAATTCAAATGGAATTACTGGATTGATTTGCTAATAAAAAGGGTGTAAAACCTCCAGCGAAAAATCATAAATTGACAAGTTTTATGTAGAACAAAAAAAACAAAACAATTCGTAACTCTTTATTGGGTTATCAAACAATTCTCAAATTTTGCGTGAAGCCTTATAATATGATTCTTTAGCTTGGGTTAAAATTTCAGAATTTTTAGGGAAATTCGAAAATTTGACGAAAAAGCACAATTCGACTAGTTTTATGTTATTGGATGTAATTTTCAATTCGACTATTGGATTTAGCTGAAAATTTCTGAGGAACTTTAAAATATATTGAATAAAATCTAGTTAAAATTTTAAGATGAATGGAGCTCGGTAGTGCTGGAAAAAAAATTCATTAAGGGTATAATGAAAATTGGCCATTGAAAACACATAAAAAACTCTCCTCTTAGCTGCCGAATGGGCAGAAACGAAGACAAGAAAAAAAAAGGTGAAGAGAACAGGGCATAGCGTGAGAGAAAGAGAGAAAGAGAGAAAAGTGAGGAAAAATAAAAGAAATTGAGAAAATACCCTTAAAAGCTTGCAAATTCAACTTATAAAGCACTAAAGCAAGTGAAGGAAGGAGCATATGCGAAGAGGAATTCATCTAGCCTTGGAAGAGGAGAAATTGGAAGAAAAACAATGGGTAAGGATGAGAAGTTTAGATTTCATGTTTGATTTAAATGTGTTCTTAAGCTTATTTGATTAGGTTGGGAAGTAGTTTCATGGAATTTTACATTAGTTTCCCTTAAATCCTAGATTTTTGAACTTAGGGTTCTTATGTGAATTTGGGGGAAATAGAAGGGCAAGGAAAAATGATGCAATTGAAGTGGAATAGAATGAAAATAATTTGAAATAACAAGTAAATGAAGAAAAAAATTGGAGGAGGAAAAAGAAACACCACATTTGGCCAAATGAAGGAAAGAGTGGGAGAATGAGTTTTGATGTTAATGTTTAGAAACAGCCCATGTTCAATCTTGATAATTGAATATGTAAGAAAAACTAAATAAAGAGATAGCATTAAATTGAGAAAATAATAATAATAATAATAATAAGTAAATTCAAATTAAAAGAGAAATAACCTAGTTAAAAGAAAATATGAAGACAAAATGTCTAGCTTGTGTTTGAATATAGTATTTAGATAAAATAAATAATATGATGTGAGGGTATAAAGAATACAAGAATTATTTGATGGAGGAATTACGATCATAGAATAAGCAAAGAAGTAACTTGAGTTAAATATGAGGTTGTATGTAAAATAATGATGTTATATTTTAGAATGAATTTTTATTAGAACAAATTACAAATAAAAATATTATGTGCTTTGTGTTTCGGCACATAATAAAAATATTGATGGCCTAATGATATAATGGCACTTGGTTGATTTAGGAGTGATGTCTGGAGCTGGTTATCAGACAGGAGGAGCTGGGTCGTCCCGAGCAGAAGGTAGGTGATTCGTCACCTTATTTTATTTTTTTTTAGTTTCCCTAATAATCTGTATTGATTATGATTATGTGAATTACCGGTAAATTTCATGAAATTACCGGTTTTGTTGGTTAACAAAGAGGTTAACCGGATATGGGGTAATTCAAATGGAATTACCGGATTGATTGGCTGATAAAAGAGGTTAGCTGGATGCTGGGTAATTCAAATGGAATTACTGGATTGATTGGCTAACAAAAGAGGTTCACCGGATGCTGGTAATTCAAATGGAATTACCAGATTGATTGGCTAACAAAAGAGGTTAGCCGGATGATGGGTAATTTGAATGGAAGTACTAGATCTATTGGTAAATGAGGAAAGAAACCAAATTTCTGAGTAATTATATGGGAGTGCTAGATTTATTTGGTAATTAAATTGAGTTAGCTAGATTTGTAATTTTCAAAAAGATTATGTAAATTAAGGGATTATGTTAGATTGAAGTAAAAGTATTAAATTTCAAAGGTTAAGAGTAATTAGTTAAATATTAGAATAATATAGTGTATAAGTTACTTAATATTGTTATTGTTGAAATAGGTACGCCGCGAGGTGATGCAGATTGTTAGATGTAGGAACGCTCCTGTTTATGAATTACTATTTTGGAATGTAATATTCATGTTTTTACCTAGAGTGTAAATCATTTTGTATTGTAAAAATTAAGTAGAAGGTGTAATATGTAGGGGATGTAATATATATATATGTATAGTTGTTAGTATAATCAAATTAATATTCATGTTTTTATCTAGAGTGTAAATCCTTTTGTGTTGTAAAAATTATGAAGGTGTAATATGTAGGGGATGCATTATATATATGTATAGTTGTTAGTATGATCAAATCATTTTCAAAATGATAAGATAAGATTTATTATAAATATATTATGACTCTTAATCTTAATGTTGTATTTATGAAGTTTAAAGGCTTATATGTAATTAGTTAACATTTATTAAGTTAATGATAAATTTGTTATCTTTTGAGTTGTTTTGATAGCACATTTATGTTAATTTACTAATTGATATTATGAGATTTGCATATATGGATAAGTATGAATATTGAGTTATCGTTTGATGAATAGAATGTGATCCAGAATGATTGGATCAAGATGTAAATCGTAATGACATATAATAGAAGTGTTGTTGATAACTTGGTATCAACAAAAATAGAGGAAACTCTGCTGAAATTTCAAAAAAAACAATTCCATAATTTAGACTTATTACCCAACACTTGACATTGGTAAAGAAATGTTGGGAGAATTCATGATATTATAATTTGAGGGTGTTACATAGTGCCCAACTAAAAGGATAAATATTGGAATTAGATTGGTTAATGGAATTCATGTCCTCAAAATTAGTTCATGAATATTGAAAATAGTACATAGTCCTGTCATAACCCATTTATAAAGTTTAATTATGTTGAGGAATGAATTTAGGGTACGGTTGAAGGATTTAATTAAGTGCAAGAACTTAATTATACTTTAAATTAGTCAAATTTTATTTTATTCAAGGCTTAAGTGGTGGAAAGTTAAGTTTGAGAGCCTAATTTGGGTTAAATTGAGAAGATTGGAATGTTCAGAGATGAGATTTTTTTTTTACCAGGTCAATTGGTTGAAATTGAGGGAAATCACAATAAAATAAGAGTCATCATAAGATAAAGGACCAAATTGTACTTTGGAGAAAACAAGAGGGTCAAGCGATTATCTATTTTTAGCTGTTTTCATATGATTTTGATTTACTATTATAAAAAAATAATAATAAAATATTGAAAAAACATTTAATTTAATGGTAGTGCTATGATGGAACATGAATGAACTTTTAATATTTTTTTCTTGAAATTAATTTAATAGTGTTTTTGATTCATCATAACAATGTTTTTCTTACTGTAGATTTAAGGTTGGATAAATCCCTCGCAATCTGCACTAAAAAAACTGATTTTGCGGCTGTCGCGATGCTGTTCTAATAAAAAATATTTTCAAATATGCTTCAATCTGCTTTATAAGGTCAAAACTAGCCAGAGATATTTTTAATTATAATAAAAGATAGATTGTTTTGATTACACGAAGAGTTAGCCACGTTGTTTTTGTTTGGTGGGAAGAAACTCAAAATATTCTTGTTTGAATGTGTAGTGTAAAAGTAGACAATCATGTCGCGAGAAGGATTCTTATTCCAAAGGCTCAATTTAATGTGTCGAGGATTTATCGGGATAATCAAAGACCAATTTTAAATTTGGAAAGTTAATTAGTCTCGTTAAAAAAAAACAGGAATGGATGGGAAAACGTCACAGTAATTTTGTTACTTGATTGCTGCGTTCAATTATATTTTGTTTCTTTTCACAAAACCAACAACTCCATTGTTTTTATCATAGGTTTAAGGTTGGATAAATCCCTCAGAGTTTGCACTAAGAAAACTGATTTTTCCGCTGTCACAATTCCCTTCTTCAAAAATGCTTTTGAGAAAATTTAATTTGTTTTTTTTCTATAAATTAATTTAATAGCATTTTTGATTCATCATAATAGTGTTTTTTCTTACTGTAAATTTAAGGCAAGATAAATCCCACGCAATTTGCACTAAAAATTGATTTTACCGGTGTCGCAATTCTCTTCTTCAAAACCGCTTTTGAGAAAATTCAATTTGTATTTTTAATTTTTTTTCTTGAAATTAATTTAATAGTGTTTTTGATTCATCATAATAGTGTTTTTTTACTGTAGATTTAAGGTTGGATAAATCCCTCGCAATCTGTACTAAGAAAACTGATTTTGCGACTGTCGCGATACTGGATCAAAAGAACTTTGAGAGGGTGGGCAACAATGCTGGTGTGCATTTCAAGGGAAGAAATGATTTGTAGCGATCTTTGTTATAATTTTGATTTGAAAAGAAAAGAAAATAAAACCCAACAAATTGTTGATTTAAAAATTGTGTGAATATATGGTTGTGATTTATTTTTTTCAACAAAAAATTCAAACGATTGTGTTGACCGTTATTTTAGTGCTGGTAGATGTGGTCAAATTTAGAGCAGAGTTATTCCAGTTTAGAAATCTGGAACATGAACAACTTGTCTGAAAACGATATGATATTGATTCATGTTTAGCAGATAGCCATGCCTACGTGGAGAATACACACGTCAATCTGCTTCGCAAGTGAAAACTAGGCAGAGATTACTTTCAAGTTTCAACTATAATAAAAGATAGAGTGTTTCGATTACACGAAGAGTTAGAGCGCGTGCCACCTGGAGGATACATCGGATTGAGGGGGTTGTTTTTGTTTTGGCGGGAAGAATATCACGCTTTTAAAATTCCCAATCACGCAGGGCACACAAACAAACTATCACCCGACCGTTACTCGTACAGAAACAAACATCACCCCACCGTTATATATATGAGAAATATCACTTGGACTTTTTCTACAAAAATCACTTCTCTCTTCTTCTTCTCCTCCTTCTCCTGTCTTCTTCTTTCTTTTGTGCTTTTTGTATGGCAGTTTGCCCCAATTTTAGTAGTGTTTCAGATCGTTCATGGGAAATTTCGGTCCAAGAATACGGGCGGGCTCCCCCCTTCTCTCACTGAACGCCTACCAAACGGTATTAACTTATCTCGTTGCTCCTCTCTATTTTCCTTGTAATTAAAGATTATTGTTTCGATGCCGTGGACCTCTTAAATATATATATAATCAGCAATTCAATTTTCAGGATCTTGGTTTTCTTTTTTTGGTTCGCCATTGAAAGATCCATCCGATTTCTTGGGTTTTCATCAAGTGTAGAATTTCTTCTCCCTAAAAATAGGGATTGAGTTTCTGTTCTGTTATCATTTTCTCATTTTCTTTTCTGTTTCTTTTCCTGTGAAACGGAAGGCTATGCAATGGGTTTTCCTCGAATTGATTGATCTACGACATGTTATTTTTAAGGAACAAATTCGCTGGTTATTTTAAAGAGGCAATTCGGTGTTCTTTGAAATGGTCTATCCAATACCTCTAATCTCTGTTTTTCTTATTGTGATCCCTCAAGGTAATTTGTTTTCACAAAATGCCTTTTATTGCAGCCATCACTTTTTAGATTTTATTCTTATGATGTTGTCATAAAACATGAATTTGAGCCTCACTACGTTCCTTGTAATGAAATGGGCAATGACAATAGTTTTTTTTTCCGTTTAGTTCTCAGAAAGGGACTCACATGCTCCGGTTTGGTAGTATGTGCTAAATCTTTGGGATCAGTACTTCTTTGAAACACTTTCTTGTTCCATAAATGTCGAAATCAAACAGAAAATCCATGAGTTGGCTGTTGCTAGGAACCATGACTTTATGATCTGCTGCTAATTTCCCATTCCCAAAGCCAATGGGAATTGAATCTGGCTGAAGTTGATGCTGGGAAGGGATGCTCCAAGTTAGCTGGTGGGAATATGGTTTTCTGGGGCCTGCTGATAAGCTTGCTAATGAAAATACAGGCGAGTTATATTCTTTATTTGCCTGGTCGTGTATTTTTTTGTATGACTTGTAAAGAAATTAAACTTGTGTATCGTTATTTCAGAAGGGGAGGGAGAGACAGTTAGCTGTCCCTCGGAGGTATCGTGCTTAGCATAACAGGTGAACTCTGAATTTTTTCTTCATTTATTTTTGTTTTCATTCTTTTTAACCGTTTTGACATTAATCAAACTTGTGTACAATATGGTTGGTGGCAGTTTTAACCATAAACCCATCTGATCATTTTTAACTCTTGCAGCTTCAGATGTTGCATTGTGCAACTTTTTCATTAATCAAGGAGGCCCTTGCACTTGGCTGTTTTCCAATTGTTAAAATTGTACATATATCAAAAAGGTTTCTAAGCCACATATATATTGCAGACATTAATTGGATCCTTATGATTCTCTACTGGTGTGACAGCTGGTTTGAAGAATCAAAGCCAAATTAGAAATAATTCTGGTATGTTCATATATTATGAAGTTAATCAGATTGTTTATATCTTTGGTTAAAAATTTGATAAATACTCTGCATATTATTTCATGTCATACCAGGGATTGCAGTCGTCATAGTGATGCTGGTAACCACATTGCTTATGATTTTAGTCATGCTATTACTATGGCGTTGCCATTGGATTCTTGTCCTGATATTCACGGGTTTATCAATGGCAGTGGAAGGTACTTACTTTTCTTCTCTGCCATGGCCACAAATTCCCCTCTTTATATCCTTGTGTAGCTCCAATTTTTCTCATTGAATTTGTAATAATAAGTTTTAGTGATTTCCTAGCATCAGTTTCCTTGTTTGGGTTTTATTCCTCTCTTTTTCTTACTGTGAGAATTCTTCAAGTTTGTTTTGACTTAATGGGAAATACCATTCAAAGACAGCCCTACTACTGAGGATCAGACAGAGGAATGGTATGGGAGAAATGGTAGTTCCAATTCTTGCTCGGAATCTTATCGACTTTAAGAAGGGTTATTGCACGTCGTGTTTCACTCAAGGTGTTAAAATTCATCCATTTACATTATTGTTTGGTTTCCTGTTGGCAAATGATTGCAACTAACCATTGTTCTCTTAACTGCCTTTTTCCTCCGGGCATTATGTGAAACTCTAATATTAATTCTGGCCACTCCTTGTTGTTGGAATCAACTTAAAAGGAGGCTCAATGCAATAACCATAACTTCTGCGACATGTTTTCTTTTTTCCTGTAGCCATGTGGGACTTCATCACAGTAAGTTATAGATCTGAGATTTTGAGTCCCATTTTTAATTTTGCTGTATCAAGCTTTGAAAATTATTTTTTTGTTTAAATCCCCATGGAGCTCAAGCCTGATTAAAAATCTTTTGTGCTCTGTAATAAAACTATTTATTACAAAGTCAATGAGAAAAATTGGAACTACACAAGGTTTATTACTTTTCTTCTAAACTCTCCTTAGCGAAGCTGAATGATACTTCTTGTAACTTTGAGGTATGCGTTCTTTTTTTAACATTAACCAATTAGTTTGTTTATTTTTAGATGACATGTGGGGTGTGTGTTTGCTTGTTATGTGTATAAAGCGTGTATATGTGTGCACTTTGTTGTATGCTGTTTTTTGAATGTTGTTCTGTGGTTCCTGGTATTTTAGAATCTTATTGTTCTCATTCTAGGATTATCTTGTTATCTCAATAAATATATTTCTTGATTGGAAGGGAAATGTTTTTGGCTATTTAGACTCAGGCATGCCCTTATATTATCTTTAGGTAGTCTATTTTCTGTAGAATGAGAATGACAGTGCAGCATCCTGTTACTTGGAAAATGTCTTCTGCGAATAGAGGCTGAGTTTCCATGTTGAAAATAACTAATAGGGAAGTCATGTTAAATTTGGAAAGAAAAGGTTTATCATTTTCCTTGTTTGTTGAATTCTTTGTGTGTGTTGTCATTGAAAAGGCTCCTATAGTGTTGGAGCGGTTCGGATTATTGACACCATATGCGAGTGTGTAAGGAGTTCTGATTGGTCAAAGCTGCCTTCTTTCCCTATTGTACACAAGAAGTTAGTGATTTATCCTTTTAATTTCTTAGCTTGGTTTGATGCTTGGTTGTGTTTTAGTCCTTTTTTGTATTTTTAATGCTCCTGCGAAAAGGCATGTCAATCAACTGCTGGTTAGGGAAGTCTTTAGTGAAAAGAGTCATGTCTGGGTAATGTTTATTTGTCATGACTTTGCTCTTTGACTTGGAGATACAACTTAGTCTTTTGTTATGCTGTTCTGTTTTCTGTAACTTACAGTTCTTTGTTCTGGGTAGTAAAATCTTCCCTTGGTCTATTGGTTTTAATACTTTCTCTTTGTTTGTGATTCCTTTTTTTTTTCTATCCCAGGATATCATGGATTCGGGATTGAAATGGGTTCTAATAGAAAACGTAAACGGGGGGGTTTTTATGCCAAGACTCTCCAGTCATGTGTGGTGATTTTTTATTTCTAGATATACATGCATTAATCATATCTAAAAATGGAAGCCATGCTAATATGCATAATCTTCATATAGATGGGCAGTGGAAAGGGTATATGGGGAGGACTTTGGATAGATGAAGGGTTTTTTGTGGACTATGCAATCTTAGCTTTTCTTTCTTTCAAAGAAACATTTAATAGTGGACCCCCCTTTTATGGTGTAAGTGTAGGAACTAAAATTCATGCCAAATTTATTTCCACATTGATTGTAGTATATTGTCAATGATAATGTGGGAAGAATTTGGTTGTTGCCTTGAGATGCAACTCGCTTTATGGATGATATAAGCATGTGGAGATCAAACACGGTAAAAAAAATGAGTCTCATTTCATTGATGATCATGGCGGCAAGTTCCACCAATACATTTTAAGTATACACTTGTTCTTTATGTTACTTTAATTTTCTGTGTTTGGCAATTCTTGTCTACCTACTGGATCTGAAAAGAAATACTTTGTTCTGTCCCCTGTCTATTCCATGGATTGATTTCTTGACCCTTTATTCTATAGATCTCAAGTATTGGCAGAAACAATACGATTAGACAATATTTTGATTGATATACATCTTGTTGCTAGTGATGATTTGTTTGATAGCCGATGAAGCTCTACTGGACGCTAAGGTCACTTACATTTCTATTGATTTGCAGGTTATAGCTAGAAGGTTCCTGGACATACATTTATATTTATGCACAGGTTATATGTAACTCTATGCGATCTATTTCTTTCTCAGGTATATATGCTTCTATGAGTTGTAGTCGGCATTGTTCATGCATTGGCTTATCGAAACCGAATAAAATTTTGTGATTACCATTTAGGCTGCTCCAATTTAGGCGTCATGTATAGGTCCTTACATTGCTCGTAAAAAGGTGATTTCCTCCTCGACTCATTCGTAAATACCATTTATGTTTTACATGGTGTTATTTTCATTACTGTGTGGCAGCTCATTTTCTTTTGCCAAGTCGATGGCATCTATAACTTTTCTGATCGAGTGCCTTTTTGAACATGTTGCATATTTTTTCTTGGGTTCTTACGAGCTGCGATCGCTATACTTAATAGAAAGTATCATATTCTATTGAATAACTTTATGTTTCAGAATTGTTTTGGTGTCAGTTTGTAAGAGCATCGAAGTATAGTGTTTCTAAACTCTGATAACTAGATTAGTTTTCAACGAAGTAATCTTTCTTTTACTCAGCTAGCCTTTTAGTTCAATTCATAGGATTTACTCTTCATATATATTTTAACTGAGATGAGTTATACTTCAAAGGTTTGCTTCCATTTACTCTGCTGACTGATTTTTTATTTATTTATTCTGCTCTTCCTTTTGTGGTTTGGTTTGTTGTTTGGCTGTATTCAGCTCTGCTTTTGTTTCCTGTTTCCCTTTTTATTCGTGCTTTCATTTGCTGTGCTTTCTCTCTCTCTGTTTTTTACATGGATGGGTTGGTTCATTTTTAGATGCTTGTTAGATTTCTTTTGGAGGTTTTGCATCTATTGTTTGGTTGTTATGGATACGGTGTTTTGGTCTTTATGCCTTTTCAACCACCAATGGGGTTGTTGTTTGTTGACCTCCTTATGTGTGTAGTGTTTGAAAAGGACCCCTACAGAGTGTAAGCCTTGTTGATTATTGAAACCATGTGCATCAGCGTGTAAGGAGATCTGATTGATCTAAGCTACCTTCTTTGCCTCTTGCATACAAGGTGTTTGAAAAATATTCTACAAGAAGTTAGCGATTTTCCCTTGAAGTTTGTTAGCTTGGTTTGATGCTTGGTGTGTGTTGATTCGTTAGTCCTTTTCTACATTGGTCATGCCCTGCAGAATGGCATGTTAATTAGCTGTTGTTTAGGGCATTGGTCAGTGATGAAGCTGTGGTGGGTGCTGTTTTTCTGTTCATACTCTTGGTTTTCTCATCAATTTCCTCTTTGACGGGGCTTAGTTGAGTTTTACTTGGTGCCGCACAAACGATAAGTAAATCTAATGAAGCTTCAGTATATTCATTCATATTCCTTATAATTAAATTTATTAGGCATGAACAGCCATGGGCATCAAGATTCAATAACTCGTGCCAGTAGAGACTAGCTATTGGAGTCCATAAGCGACAGCCTTTTCTGTCTCTAAATGTGAGATCTGCTCTTTTGAATTCCTTTTGTATTTTCTCCATAGAAATGATCAATCATTGTTAATTTTGCATTGCTGGAAAAATTCATACTCTTTCTTGCTCGTATCATGTGGACAGATAATGGTGTTACTCGTCCCTAGATTCGTCGTATAATGAAAGAAGGTTTGTGACGTGCACAGCAGATGTTGAGTTTGAGTCAGAGCGTATAATGCTTGTAAGAGTTTAGGATAGTTGAGGTTTTACTAACTTATCTAGATCCATAAAATATATTTTCTAGGGAATAAGGTTTCCCGCATAAAAAAAATCTGTGGCGGCTAGCAGAAATTAAGGGTTTTGACTATAGTTATGATGGAATATAAGCCATAGCTGAATGGAGATTTATGGCATACAGATTTTGTAGATACTCTATGGAATGCTTTTATCAACTATTATATCGTAGATAGGCTTTTCCTTCATCGTTAATTCTCGTCTGACTTTTTCTTTCTTTGCATGCTTCTGCTTCTTCTTTTTCCTGCCAATATTTTTTCCCTCCCAGTGGATTGTTTTTTCTCCATATTAGTTCCCCTCCCCCTGTCTATTGTTGCAATACTTTTTTCTTTGTTTGTGATTTTTTTTATCTCGTTGCTCTTCTTTTTTTACGTTGTAGTTAAAGATTAGTGTTTCGATGCTGTGGACTTTTTAAAGTACAATCACAAATTCAATTTTCAGGATCTTGGTTTTCGTTTTGTGATTCTTCATTGAAAGACCCATACGATTTTTTGGGTTTTGATAAAGTGTACAATTTCTTCTCCCGAAGAAATATTGGTTCTTACGAGCTGCAATTTCGAACAATAAGTGCTATCTCTCGCTTCCGTGCTGGAAATTCCTGTTCTATCTCTCTCCCTAAATCTGGATGTTTAGAATTATTTGAAGGAAATAAGTTAGTTAACAAAGTAAAAGACTCAATTCAATTTTGCAATCAGTCTCTTTTAGGGCACTTTTTTTTATTCTCATTCATGAGTGCTAAAAATTGTGATTATGTATTTTGTAGTATGTGCAAAATTTTTGGGATCAGTACTTCTTTGAAACACTTTCATGTTCCATAAATGTCGAAATCAGACAGAAAACTCATGAGTTGGCTGTTGATAGGAACCATGCCTTTAATCTGCTGCTAATTTCCCATTCCCAAAGCCAGTGGGAATCTGGTCGAAGTTGATGCTGGGAAGGGATGCTCCAAGTTAGCTGATGGGAATATGGTTTTCTGGGGCCTGCTGATGAGCTTGCTAATGAAAATACAGGCGAGTTATATTTCTTTATTTGCTTGGTTGTGTATTTTTTTGCATTACTTTATGAGATTTGTTTTGCATAATTAAATCACTATCTCTGTCTCTGTCTGTCTCTCTCTCTCTCTCTCTCTCTCTCTCTCTCTCTCTGTCTCTCTCTCTCTCTCTAATCGGAGAAATTCAGGAGTGTAAACACAGACAATTTGCTCTTATCAAATGCTTAAAAGCTGAAATACAAAGTGGAGAAGGTGTAGATACTGACAAAAAGAATTGTAATCCTTTGCTGAAAAAAGAGAATGGAAATGATGCTGGCTTACCCTGTTGTAGTGAACCTGACTTACAGATTGCTTCCACAACAGTTGTTTTTTCCTCCCTACTTTTTGCCTATTCTAGACAAGCTACCTACCTCATGAAGAACACATGTCATGTAGTTGATGCATTTTACGGCTCTATTCCAGGTTTGCAATAGCTCCTCCATTTCTGTTTTCCTAGGGTGCCTGACTGTTGTCACTGGAATGAGAACGAAAATTAGGACCATCAAATAATATGTGAGTATATGCACCTAAATCTGTAGGAAAATTGAGAGTACATGTGTTAATGACAAACAGCAAAGCACTCACTAATGATAGGTACATTTTCTTCAAAATTCTTAGAGAAGTAATACTTATAAATTTTGGAAGAGGTTTAATGGGGCAGGCTCTGTTTATTAACTGAATTGTTTTGACATGTTTTTTAATCCTTTCCTCTTTAGTAATTGACCAATTGAACAAATGAATGGGCCTAGCACTTTGTGTAACAAAATTACCAGAAAGCAATCTTTGATAGTATGATTTAGTTATTCAACCAAAAACATCATTTCTTGTTTGTATTCACATAGAATTTTCTTTTTCTGTGAAAATTTACGGAATTTTGTCAAATATGGTTGGTGGCAGTTTTATAATTTAAAACCGGTAACATTTATCATTCTGCATATTGCATTTATTGGCCAGTACTTCTAGTGGCAACTACAGCTTCTGATGTTGCATGCCAAGCCACCATTTGTGCAACTGTTTCATTAATCAAGGAGGCCCTTGTACTTGGCTGTTTTCCAAGAGTTAAAATTGTACATATATCGAAAAAGTTTCTAAGCCACATATATATTTCAGACATTAATTGGATCCTTATGATGGTGTGACAGCTGGTTTGAAGAATCAAAGCCTAATTGGAAATGCTTCTGGTATGTTCATATACGATGAAGTTAATCAGATCCTTTATATCTTTGGTTAAATATTTGATAAATACTCTGTATATTATTTCATGTCATAATAGGGACTGTTGTCGTCATAGTGATGTTGGTGACCACATTGCTTATGATTTTAGTCATGCTATTAATATGGCATTGCCATTTGATTCTTGTCCTGATATTCACGGGTTTATCACTGGTAGTGGAGGGTACTTACTTTTTTTTCTGTGCTCTGTAAGGTCAATCAAGGTGCCCGGGTTCCTCTCGTGATCGCCTTAGCATTTTGCTTATCATCATGTACGTGTGGCATTATGGTACCAAGAAACGACATGAGTTTGAGGTGCACAGTAAGGTTTCAATGCCATGAAAATGTCTTCTGCGAATAGAGGCCGAGTTTCCATGTTGAAAATAACTAATAGGGAAGTCCTGTTATTGCCTGTCTTTGACTTTTTTATTCTTTGCATGCTGCTTCTATTTTTTTCTTTTTTATTATTTCCCTTCCCTTGGTCTATTGGTTTTTAATACTTTCGCTTTGTCTGTGACTCCTCTTTTTTTTCTATCCCAGGATATCATGGATTCAGGATTGAAATGGGTTGTAATAGAAAAGGTAAACGGGGGGTTTTTATGCCAAGACTCTCCTGTCACGTGTGGTGATTTTTATTTCTAGATATAAATGCATTAATCATATCTAAAAATGGAAGCCATGCTAATATACATAATCTTCATATAAATGGGCATTGGAAAGGTATATGGGGAGAAGGACTTTGTATAGATGAAGGGTTTGTGGGCTGTGCAATCTTAGCTTTTATGGTGCAAATGTAGGAACTAAAATTCGTACTAAATTTATTTCCACATTGATTGTAGTATATTGTCATTGATTGTAGCTTTCTCAGGTATACAATATTTGTTCTAACAGTGTTAGATGTGTCCATTAGATGTTCTGAATCCTGTTCTTTGTTCTCTCAAAGGAGCTTAAAGGTATAGAATTTTAGTTATGGTTATATTTTTCTGAGTTGCTGTAATTGCAGACTATTGGTGCATTAGATCACTGAAAAGTCAAAACTGAAAAAAAAAATTGTGATTTCTATTCAAGCAGGTGAAATTCAAGGGTCCTGCATAGGTCCTCATGATGCTCGTAAAAGAGGCTATTTCCTTTTATACTTGTTAGTAAATACTATCTATTCAAAATTTACACTAATTGAATTTGTTTTCATTGTGTATGCATGTATACGTATAGGCCTGAATGGCACATTTCTGGTTTCCTTTGTGGTAAGATAGCTTCTATTACTATTTCATTTCTTGAATTTTTCTCCTTTTATTTTGATTTAACCTTTTTTCTTCATGTGCAGGATAAGACAAAGGCAAAATCGGTTTCCAGTGTGGTAATTAGTTGAACATCTCTTATTTGGTTAGCTTTATGAATCTTCAGCATTACACTTTAATTTGTCGCACATCAATGCTATTAGAGAGTGATGATTTAGGTCATTTTATTTAAGCTTGTAACTACTAGAAAAGCATAACGTATATGGGGATTGGTTAGGCGCAAATGCAAAGTTGCTTGAAGGATGGCTGAGTAATTAGTTATCCATCTGATTACAATTGCATATGAATTAAAAGACATATCATGAGGTCAAATAAAGAGTAAACCAATGAATTAGTCAATTAGGATTAGACCATTAACTCTATGTTTTAGGAAATACCATCATACAGATGTAAGTTCTAAAGGTTATGTGTATCACTTTGATATGTAGTTATAGCACAATATCAGTTTATAACTATTACATATGGTTGTTCCTTTCAAGACACATTTGTTGCTTCTTTCAGAACATTTATCAGTTCTTTCCAAAGTCCCTCACTTATTTCGACCCAGCTTTGTTGTCTTATTGCTTAAAGCTTGTTGCTAGAGTTCTTACTGCTACTTGTGGAATTCGAACATATAGGAGGTAGAGTGTTTGCATTAGTAATATATCCACCTTGTTGTTGTTGCTATGTACACATCGAAATAACTTAAATCATTATCAGTTTTATAATTGTAAGATCTAAGATATTGAAATATTGGATTTTTGCTACTGCGCGTATCAACTTGCTAGCGAGATCCCCTTTTTTAAGAGCGAACTTGCACATGAGAAAAGCAATGGTAAAGACCATGATATCATGAACTTCATTTTACTATCAACATTATCAAGGGCAGTTTTATATCATATATCTTAGTCTATGTTATTTTCTTTCAAGGGAATATGATGTTTTAAGGCAATGATTTTATACAGTTTGCTCTTTATTGGGTCTTTCTACAAAGTCTTTACCCTTAGGGTGGTGTTGTTCATACTTTCACCAAATGTTGTTTGAACTATTAGGTTTAGTTACTAATTTGATCTTATTCAATATTTGAAATATGATTTAAATTACAAATATCAAATAGATGCCTTTTGAATTATGATTTAAGCCATGTGCTTGCATTTTTTGCTGCATGTGTTGGATTTGTATTGGGAACTTTGGTTGCAGGACTTCTAAATGATATTGAAACTCCAGAGGTGAATTTCTTGGCTAAGCACCAAAGAACATTTGTTACCTTTTTAAAATTTAGTTACGGGTGTATTCATTCTCTACTTGTATTTGTATCTCATTTTAGTTGTCATATTGGCTTCAGGTTGTTTATCATGAGTTGAGTTCAAGCACCAAATACTGTTTCTAACAATTTGTGACCAGTTCATGTTCATTTTAAGCTGGTTCTTTGTGGTGCATGTTTTAGCAATCAGCTTTCAATTATTCCAATCTGGCTGTCTAATAATAAGGCATTTTCATTGTCTCAGGCCTAGGCATTCTATGGATTTCAAACGAAAATAGAAGAATAAATTCTGATAGAGCTTTGTCAGTTAAGTTAGTGGACTTTTTCTGTTATGGTGCCTTAAAAACACCTTGATTTGGAAATTTGTTTCTTCTCATCTTAAGAGGTATAGTTTGCTTTTAGAGATGTACTTCAAAGACTCAAGGGAGGAGCATTCATTGTATGGCTAAGAAAGCAAAGTAAGCATCGGGTTGGATCCCGAGGTAACATCATTCTCCCTGGATACTCTTAAAACAATATATAAAAACTTTGCAAAGAGGATTAGAATTACGGTTTGAGCGTGTGCTCACTGCTATTGTTAAAATTCATTGTGTGGCTAAGAAAGCAAGGTGGCATTGGATTCGCTCCAGAGGTAACATCATTCTTCTTTGATGCTTTTAAAACAATATATAAAAACTTTGCAAAGAAGATTAGAATTATTGTTTGATCCCGTGTTCTTGTTGGAACACATGCTTTCAATAATTTCTCCTCTCCATTTTCAGTTCCATGCTTTTTGTAGAGAGACTTGTTGCTTTTGCTTGTATTGAAGGAATCTTTTTCCCGGGAAGGTAATGTTCCTTAAATATTACACCCATAGACTGTTAATATGTTATTTATGATATTTCATCTCTTTTCTTTTTCCTCTTATGGCTTTCATATTGCACTTGAAGTTGTTTTTATATTTGTTGTCTAATCTTCTGCAGCATTTTTTGGCGTAAAAAGAAAGGCTTGATGGACAGGTTTGACATTCTATGAATGAATTACTATCTAGAGATGAGGGATTGCATTTCAACTCTGTTTGTTCTTTAATTCTTGAGCCGCAGGTAGATGTAAAAATCTTCTAGAGTTCCTAATATCATGGAAATAGCATTTACAGGGGACATTTATGCTCTTGTTGTTCATAGATTGTTTTAGAGGCAACTTCATTGGCAAAAAGTTTATCATATTGTTGGTGAATACAACACTTGTCGGTGAGTACACAAAGTTTGTTGCTGACCATCTTTTGGTATATCTCCATTTATACCCTGCCCTTCTTTTTTGTAATTCATCATTAGAAAAGGAAATTTTACATGTTTGTATTCCTTAATGCTAGGTTGGCTTAGGTAATCAAAAGAAGTACCGAGTTGAAAATCCCTTTAAATGGATGGAATTCATATCCTTGCACTAAGTATAGTAATCTTGTGAATGTAATGGTAATTGGTTGGGACATCATGATCCGATTTAGATGTCCAAACTGTTTTTTGCTAAACTTTGGCAGAGCTAGATAGATTTTTGGACCCTTTATTCCATAGATCTCAAGGATTGGCATAAAGAATACTGATAGACAGTATTTTTTCAATTTTAACTTGGTTACAAGCTGATAACAAAGGTATTAACGTGGTAAGAGTTATTCTGCATAAATGATGCAACTGAGGTCAATCTTTCATCTCTCTCTTTTGATTGATATATTTATATATTGCTATCTTGCTGCTAATGATGATTGTTTATTAGTCGGTGAAATCTCTATTTCCTCAATTTAACTTGCAATCCAGAAAACTTCTTGCCGCTATTTATTTTACATGACAAAGCTGATTTGTACTGTAAAGTTTGGGTTGCTTTAATGAAATTATGAACTGAGATATTAGTGTCCATATATAGCAGCTTTGATGAAGCATTTAAGTTGAATGATTATCTTGAAAGGTCAGGAATTTGGAAAATTTGAAATAAAGCCTCTTATTTTTGTTTGTTGCCTTTGCATCCTTCAATTTTCTTATGTTGCATTATGTTATGTTTTTGAATTAGTAGTCCACTCTCTTATCAAACGTCCTCACTATTTTACTAGATGCTAAGGTCACTTGCATTTCTATGTTATTGAGATCTTTTTTTCTATCTCTTCTCTCTTTTTTTGAATCTTTTGTACATCAATATAAGAGATGTCATCTACAACTCCTTAAATAATACTTTAACAAATAACTGCAAAAACAAACACACATATAACCTTGTTGACGGAATTAGGATTTCCTACAAGAATATCAAAACTAACTCCTGTCTTTCTTTCCAGAGTATATTTATACAAACACTTCTGCTATTTGCAGGTTCCATTTGATTACGAAGATTTATATAAAAGCAATGAACAGAAATGTTTGAGTTACTGTACAGTTCGTGGGCCGGAGTTCCAAGTGGATTGGCAATTAAAGTAAATAACCACGATTTTTGGAGCTAAGATTTACTAGATTTATTTTCATAATGATGTTTTGGGAAGAATTTGGTTGTTGCCTTGATATGCTGCTCGCTTTATGGAAGATATGAGCATGTGGAGAGCACAGAACACACAAATATGGTTCTCATTTCTTCAATGATTTTAATGGTAAAGTCTACCAACATATCTCATTTATACACTAGTTTTGTTATGTTACTTTTATTTTATTTGGCAATTCTTAACCAACTGCTAAAACTGAAAAGAAATGCCTTAATATGTCCTTTTTCCATTTCATAGACAGATTTCTCGACCTTTTATTCTATAGATACCAAGGATTGGTCTACAAGGTACAGATACCATTTCCTTTCAATACTTGTATATTGAATGTTAAATGTATGGTTAATTTATTGTGATTGTGATAAGGATGATGCTTGTGCTTTTGTAGACCCATGATGATTGGGTCATGATTGAATTAAAGGCTATGTTATATTTTGATAACTTGGGATCTATCAATACAGGGGAGGTTTTGCTAGAAATTTTGGTGAAACCTTAATTAAAAAAAAAAATACATCTTCTTTTCTTGGCATATATCTTATTGTGATCCCTCAAGGTCATTGTTTTTACACAAAATGCCTTTTATTGCAGCCATCACTTCTTAGATTTTATTATTATGATGTTGTGATAAAACATGAATTTGAGCCTCACTATGTTCCTTGTAATGAAATGCAAATGATAATGGTCTTTTTTTGTTTAGTTCTGAGAATGGGACTTGCATGTTTTGCTGTGTGGAGCTGTGGTTTTGTTTTTGAGCGCCTTACCTTCTCTCGCTTCCATGCTTGCAATTCCTGTTCTATCTCTCTCCCTAAATCTGGATTTTTACAATTATTTGAAGGAAATAAGTTAGTTAACAAAGAAAAAGATTCAGTTCAATTTTGCAATCAGTCTCTTTTAGGGCACTGTTTTTTTATTCTCATTCATGAGTGTTAAAAATTGTGATTATGTATTTTGTAGTATGTGCTAAATTTTTGGGATTAGTACTTTGAAACACTTTCATGTTCCATAAATGTCGAAATCAGTCAGAAAATCCATGAGTTGGCTGTTAATAGGAACCATGCCTTTATGATCTGCTGCTAATTTCCCATTCCCAAAGCCAATGGGAACCTCTGGTTGAAGTTGATGCTGGGAAGCGATGCTCCAAGTTAGCTGATAGGAATATGGTTTTCTAGGGCCTGCTGATAAGCTTGCTAATGAAAATACAGGCGAGTTATATTTCTTTATTTGCTTGGTCATGTTTTTTTGCATGACTTTATGAGATTGTTTTTGCGTAATTAAATTACCATCATCCTCTCTCTCTCTCTCTCTCTCTCTCTCATTGTTATTTCTGAACTAGCTGGTGACAAAAAGAATTGTGATCCTTTGATGCCTTGAGATGCAACTCGCTTTATGGATGATATAAGCGTGTGGAGATCAAACACGGTAAAAAAAATGAGTCTCATTTCATTGATGATCATGGTAGTAAGTTCCACCAATACATTTCATGTATACACTTGTTTCTTTATGTTACTTTTATTTTATTTGTATTTGGCAATTCTTGTCTACCTACTGGAACTGAAAAGTAATACTTTGTTCTGTCCCCTGTCTATTTCATGGATTGATTTCTTGACCCTTTATTCTATAGATCTCAAGGATTGGCGGAAACAATACAGATAGACAATATCTTTTCAATATTATTTTGGTTACAAGCTGATAACAAAAGTGTTAATGTGGTAAGAGTTATGTTGCTTAAATGATGCAATTAGGTTAATGTTTTCTTTCACTTTTTATTGATATATTTACAAGATGATTTGTTTGTTGGCCGATGAAAGCTCTACCTTTTGTGTTTGGCTTGAAATTGAGTAAACTTCTTGTCACTATTTATTTTACATGCACTCAAAAGACTTTTGCCTTGGGAAGACTATATCCTTCCTCGTTGTCAAGGTAGTGTCTATCATATCCTTTGAGAGATGTGTGATCACATTAAAGCGACAATGCAAATCCTTTTGAGGGTAGATAATGTCATAACAGTAGGTGGTGCCGTGAACTATAAAACTTCAATATCTCAAAGAAGCCAAGTTTTGGCGTTGCAAAATCACTTTGCAATTACTGGAATCACACCAGAAATAAACTCAAAACATAATTTATTCAATTGGAAAATTCTCAACTGCCTTGTCCCCTTACAATATTCTTCTTAAATAGTCTCAATTCTTACATTTTTCCAATCTAAACTAGGAAAACAATAAAATAGGGAATTACGAAAATAAATGATGGAAGTAATGGGTCTGAGCAATCAGTGAGATTTAGAATTCCAAACTTAATGAATTCCCATATTTTAGTAGTTGTGTTGATTACGGGCTCTCTTCTAAATTTAGCTCTATTTCATTATCCACAATATCCATGTTGATTTCCTCCTGATTTGCAATGTCTTTCTCCTGATTTGTAACGTCTTCTTCCTCCTGATTTGCATCGATTATTTCCTCCTGATTTGCATCAATTGCCGCCTCTCCTGAAGAACTTGACTCCGGCAAGTTATGCTGACGGTAGGCAGCAAAGAGATGTGGGTGTAGGTGGTTCAGCTCTGATGCTTGGAACCAAAAAGAATATGAATTTAGACAATTCTTCCACTAGACTAAGAACTTGTAATATCCCCCTCGTCGAGTTGACACAAATTGATGATCAAGAATGGAATTAATTTCATCACGTGGTGCTGTATGTTCTAGCAGGTGCCACTGGATTTGCTGTGTTAGAGAGCTCTCCCTTGAAAGCAGTAAAATCCTCAATGTTAAACATAGGGTTGATCGCAAATTCAGAGGGCAACTCAATGACATATGCATTTCTGCCTAATTTCTTAATAATTTTAAAAGGACCTGCTTGGCGGGCATGTAACTTGGTAAAACTTCCTGGAGGAAAATGCTCTGGCTTTAAACGAACAAGAACCAAATCCCCTTTATTAAATTGATGATCCCTTCGATGAGAGTTGGTTGTTGTGGAAAATGAGTTAGCGTTGATTGCCAGTTTTCGTTTGCATTCTTCATGTAACTGACGCATATAGCTGGAAAAATTCAGTGCAGCCTCACTTAGTCGTGGTGGCAATGGCAATGAGTTAATGTCGAGGGGAGTGCTTAGGAGAAAACCGTAAAAGATTTCAAAAGGGGCACAACTTGTTGACCTGTTCACAGAATTATTAAAAGAAAATTCAGCATGAGGAAGTACCATATCCCAACTTGTGACATGATCCTCCACAAGGCAGCGTAATAAGTTGTCGAGGCTTCGGTTTGTCACCTCAGTTTGGCCATCCGGCTAGGGTTGAAAAGCACTAGAGAACATCAATTTTGTTCCCATCTTCGGAAACAATGGAAGTTGGAATGTCGTGCAAGCGAACAACTTCCTGAATGAACAACGTTACCACTCTAGATGTGTCAAAACTCTTGTGACAAGGAATGAAATGGGACATTTTGGAAAACCGATCCACCACTACCATTATGAAATCATGTTTACGGGTCTTTGGCAGTCCCAGGACAAAGTCCATGCTTACATGCTGCCATGGCTTGTTTAGAATGGGCAGTGGTGTATAAAGCCCCGCTTGATGCTTTGTTCCTTTATTGATTTGACAATTCCTGCACTTATCAACCATGGTATGCACATCTCTCTGCAGCTTCGGCCAATAGAATCGATCATCTACAATAGCATAGGTTTTGGCATAGCCAAAATGACTAGCTAAGCCACCATGGAGTTCTGAAATTAGGAACTCTCAGAAAGACCCGCGTGGAACACATAGACGTGACTTGAAGAATAAGAACCCTGCACGCAGTTGTAATCGCTCTGAGCTTGTCGCTCTTGTGTTGATAGGTTGTTCCAGATGTCGCCAAAGTCTTCATCCGAAGCATACTCTATTTTTAAACTCTCGAATTCAGTAACTTTCACCAATGATAGGTGCAACAGGTGAGGCCTCCTGCTCAAGGCGTCAGCCATCTTGTTTTTCACCCCTACTTTGTGTTTAATAACAAATTTGAATTGCTAGACATAATCCATCCAACGAGCATGATGTGCATTCATCTTATTCTGAGAATTCAATTGTTTCAAAGAATCATGGTCAGTATAAAGGATAAACTCCCTATGGATCAAGTAGGGTCGTCAGTGCTTCAACGTTTGTATTAAAGCGTAAAACTCCATATCATAAGCCCAATATCGTCTGCGGGTCTCATTGAGTTTTTCACTGAAAAAGGCAATGGGATGACCTTCTTAGCTCAAAACGCCCCCAATCCCTACATGGGAAGCGTCACACGCTACTTCGAAGACTTGATAAAAGTCTGGTAATCTGAGTACTGGTGTCTGGCCCATTTTTGTTTTGATCTCCTGAAAAGCCTTGTCTGCATAAATTTCTTGCCTTTGAGGCAATTGGTGATTGGGGCTATGATAGTGCTGAAATTACGAGTGAATCGTCGATAGAAAGTGGCCCAACCATGAAAGCTCTTGACTTCCGAAAAATTCTAAGGCGTATGCCATGACTAGACAACCTGAATTTTGGCAGGGTCAGCCTTAACCCCTTGGCTGGAAATGATAAACCCCAAAAAATTCACAGTTTCCTTCATGAACGAGCACCTCTCTCTATTGATAAAAAGCTTCTCTTTTCACAAGACAGTTAGGACCTACTCAACGTGACTACGATGGTCCTGCACGCTGTGACTAAAAATTAAGATATCGTCAAAGTAGACGACGATAAATTACCCCAAAAATGGTTTGAGCACTTGGGTCATAACACGCATGAAAGTGCTAGGTGCGTTAGTTAGTCCGAAAGGCATGACTAACCATTCAAACAAACCATCTTTCGATTTGAACGCAGTTTTCCACTCATTGCCCAACCGAATTCGAACTTGGTGATATTCACTCCAGAGATCGATCTTAGTAAAAATGGAAGAGCCATTTAGTAGTTCCAACATGTCATCAAGACAAGGTATAGGGAATCGGTATTTCACTGTGATTTTGTTGATTGCGCGGTTGTTGACACACATTCTCCAGCTGTTGTCTTTTTTTTGTGTTAGCAAAAACAGGGACAACGCAAGGGCTGAAACTTTCTCGGATAAACCCTTTGTCCAGTAACTCCTAAATTTGTTGACTGAGCTCCTCGTTTTCTGTGGGACTCATTCGGTAGTGTGGAACATTTGGTAAAGTAGACCCCAGAATTAAATCAATAGTATATTGAATTTCTCTCATTAGAGGGAGCTGATTGGGCATCTCGGCTAGCATGATGTCCTGAAATTCATTCAACAAATCTGATAGCTCCATTGGTGAGTTACTGTCACCCTGTTTCGTCTCGTGTGACTAACATAAGCACCATCTTATCTTTCTGCATAGCTTAGGTAAATTGACGCATTGTCAACACTGGCCAAGCCTCTTGTTTAGTCTCAAAATCGGTGATATGTAAGGGATCTAAAACAAACTTCTTTCCCTTAAAGTTGAAGGAATGTGTTAACATATCCATCATAAATCATCTTGCGCTTGTAAAGCCAAGGTCGTCCCAATAACATGTGGCATATGGTCATAGGAATTACATCACACCAAGCTTCGTCCACATATTTTTTCCCCAACAAAAATTTAATCAAGCAACGCCGCTTCACAAGGATTAAATTGGTGTCATTAACCCAATTAATTTTATATGGATTGGGATGCTTATCCGTCTTCAATCCCAAGCGCTCGACGGTTGTTTCTGAGATTACATTCATGCCACTTTCATTGTCAATAATAACATTCAATGCTCAACCATTATTGATGCAAATCAGGAAGAAGACGTAGATCAAGGGGGAACTTCAATCAACACAATTCAAGTAGCCGTTGCAGATCAAGATGGAATCAGCTTGGATTTTGTGGATAATTCAATTGAGCCAAATTTGGAAGGGAACCCATAATCAGCACACCCTTGGAGCCTGGAGATTCCTCAAATCTAGAATTCTAAATTGCTCAATTTCCCTTGTTTATCAGAACCGTTACTGCCTTCAATTACATGTTTAATTTCCTATTTTATTGCTTTCCTATTTTAGTTTGAAGACATGTGTGAAATTTGGATTATTTAAGAAGAGGTTGTAAGGAAAGAAGTCAGTTGATTATTTCCAATTGAATAAGAATTCATTTCTGGTGTGATTCCAGCAACCTGCAAAGTGATTTTGTTTCTGCTAAAACTAATCTTCAGTGAGATATTGAAGCCCCCTTAGTTTTGGCACCATTTTGGTATTAGAGCTTTCAAACTTACCTATGCCTGTAACCCGTAGTGGCACTTCGTATGCCATGGGAACAACCCAAAATATGAACAATCCAACTCCACCCACCAACAACCCAAACAACCAACAACCAGCCACACAAAACCCACACAGCCCCGAACCCTCCAATTTCAACCCAACCAACCACAATACACACAGCCCGAACCCAAACCACACCAACCAATCTAGCTCTAGTCATCACAACACTAATATCCATCAACCAAGCAACCGTGAGGCAGAATCAACCCGACTGCATCTTCAGGTTGATCAAATAGCCACGGTTATGGCACAAATCATGCGTCGATTAGACGCAATAGAAGAACGAGGAGTTCGAGAGGGATATGATCCTCCGAATCAGCAAGGACACAGACCAGCATTTACAGGGAGGCTGCGAGATGATGAAAATGAAGTGGTTCACCAAAACGAGGAGGACGGTCAGGATGTTGATGAGCATGAATTTTGAAACAGGCCTCCGCGATATAACACCAACAGAAGGCATGACAATCATGGTATTGATTACCAACCTATTGACGAATTAACCAAAAGAATGAAGGTTGATATACCCGATTTTTTTGGAAAGTTAGAGCCTAATGCCTTTGAAGATTGGCTGACAGCCATTGAAGATTACTTTGATTGGTTCTCGGTTTCAGAGGACAGGAAGGTGCGCTATGTTCGCATGAAACTAAAGGGTCACCCACGAGCATGGTGGGGCAGTGTTGAAGAACAATTGCGACGCACTAGACGTCCAGCCATTGCCAATTGGGAAGAAATGAAAGAACGACTCAAAGAAAAGTACTTACCAATTGACTATGAGCAGATGATGTTTGAAGAAATGCTTCAGCTTAGGCAGGGATCCATGAATGTTGATCAATTCACGGACCGATTTCATGAGCTGACTGTCCGCAGCAAGATCATGGACACTGAACAACAGACTTTAGCTCGTTATCGTACTAGGTTAAGGGATGATTTACGTAGAGAAATGTGGACTGCTCGGTTGATCAATGTAGAGGAGGCGTATCAATTGGCCCTCCGCCTTGAAAAGCAGACATGATTATACAGCTGCTAATCATTTTCAAAAAGTGACAGTTCCACGGGAGCAATACAGGAACATGAGCAGTGGTAACTTAAGAGAGACAAGGCCTACCAACGATGGTCCCCAATGTTACAAATGCAAAGGATTTGGCCACTATGCTGTGGTATGTCTAACAAAAGATAAAAAGCTTGCATTTATTTGCGAAAAGGAGCTAGCTGTAACCGAAGGGGAGGAGGGTGCAAAAGAGGAGGAATCATGTGATGATTTTGACTATGAGAGTGAACATTTAGGAGCCTCAAATCTACCCAGTTGCGTCATCAACAGGGTGCTAACGGGTTCAAGAAAAGAAGTTCAGGCCAATCCTAATTGGTTGCGCACTAATATTTTCCACACCCGAATGGAGCACAACGGTCGAGCAATAAATGTTATTATCGACAATGGAAGCGGCATGAATGTGATCTCAGAAACAACCATTGAGCGCTTGGGATTGAAGCCAGAGAAACATCCCAGCCCTTACAAAATTAATTGGGTGAACGACGCAAACTCAATCTTGGTGAAACAACATTGTTTGATTAAATTTTTATTGGGAAAAACTTATGCGGGTGAAGCTTGGTGTGATGTGATTCCCATGACTATATGCCACATGTTATTGGGTCGACCTTGGCTGTATGATCGAAGGGTGATCTATGATGGATATGCTAATACATATTCATTCAATTTTAAGGGAAAGAAATTCGTCCTGGACCCCTTACACATCATCGCCTTTGAGACTACACATGAGGTTATGCTAGCGTTGACAATGAATCAGTTTACTCATGCTATGCAGGAAACAAAGATGGTGCTCATGTTAGTTACACGAGAGAAGAAGCAAGGTGACAACAATTCATCACTGGAACTTGCGGATCTATTACAGAAATTTCAGGACATCATGCCAGCGGAGATCCCCAATCAGCTCCCTCCAATGAGAGAAGTTCAACATGCTATTGATTTAATTCCAGGTTCTACATTACCTAATGTCCCCCACTACCGAATGAGTTCCACAGAAAATGAAGAGCTCAGCCGACAGATTCAGGAGTTACTGGACAAAGGTTTCATTCGAGAAAGTGTCAGTCCTTGCTCTGTCCCTGTCTTGTTAACGCCAAAAAAAGATGGCAGCTGGAGAATGTGTGTTGATAGCCACGCAATCAACAAAATCACAGTAAAATACAGATTCCCCATACCTCGTCTTGATGACATGTTGGACCTACTAAGTGGCTCCTCTATTTTTACTAAGATCGATCTCCGGAGTGGGTATCACCAAGTTCGAATTCGGTTAGGTGATGAGTGGAAAACCGCGTTCAAATCAAAGGATGGCTTGTTTGAATGGTTAGTCATGCCCTTCGGACTAACTAACGCACCTAGCACCTTCATGCGTGTTATGACTCAAGTGCTCAAACCATTTTTGGGGAAGTTCGTCGTCGTCTACTTTGACGATATCTTAATATTCAGTCGCAGCATACATGAGCATCTTCATCATATTGAGCAGGTCCTAACCGTGTTGCGCACAGACAAGCTATTTATCAATAGGGAGAAGTGTTCATTTATGAAGGAAAGTGTCAATTTTCTGGGGTTTATTGTTTCCAGCCAAGGAGTCAAGGCTGACCCCTCTAAAATTCAAGTTGTTCAGTCATGGCCGACACCTCAAAATTTTTCAGAAGTCAGGAGCTTTCATGGTTTAGCCACTTTCTATCGGCGATTCATTCGTAATTTCAGCACTATCATGGCCCCTATAACTGAAAGCCTCAAAAACAAAACATTTTTATGGAGCACCGCAGCTGACAAAGCTTTCCAGGAGATCAAGAAGAAGATGGGACAGACGTCGGTACTCAGGTTACCTGATTTTTCTAAAGTGTTTGAAGTGGCGTGTGATGCATCCCATGTAGGGATTGGGGGTGTTTTGAGTCAAGAAGGTCATCCCATCGCCTTTTCAGTGAAAAACTTAACGAAACTCGCAGGCGATATTCAGCTTATGATATGGAGTTTTATGCTGTAATACAAACGTTGAAACATTGGAGGCCCTACTTGATCCATAGAGAATTTATCCTTTATACTGACCATGACTCTCTGAAACATTTGAATTCACAGAACAAGATGAACGCACGCCATGCTCGTTGGATGGATTATATCCAACAATTCGATTTTGTCATCAAGCACAAAGCAGGAATGGTGAACAAGGTGGCGATGCACTGAGCAGGAGACCTCATTTGCTGCATTTATCATCAGTAAGAGTAACTGACTTTGAGTGTCTGAAAAATGAGTATGCTACTGATGAGGATTTTGGTGAAATCTGGACTAACTTATCAGCACAGGAACATCAACCTCAAGGCCATTATATGCTGCGTGAAGGGTTCTTATTTTTCAAATCACGTTTATGTGTTCCGCGTGGATCTTTCTGTGAATTTTTAATTTCAGAACTCCATGGTGGTGGCTTAGCTGGTCATTTCGGTTATGATAAAACCTATGCTATAGTGGCAGATCGATTTTATTGGCCAAAACTACGACGAGATGTGCACACAGTGGTGGATAGATGCTGAAATTGCCAATTAAATAAAGGCACGAAACATCAAGCAGGACTCTATACTCAACTTCCCATTCCAGACAAACCATGGCAGCATGTGAGTATGGACTTTGTACTTGGATTACCAAGAACCCAGAAGAAACACGATTCCATCATGGTAGTAGTCGATCGATTTTCAAAAATGGCCCATTTCATTCCCTGTCACAAAACTTTTGACGCATCTAAGGTGGCAGCCTTGTTCATCCAAGAAGTTGTCCGCTTGCACGGCATCCCAACCTCCATAGTTTCGGATCGAGATGTCAAATTCGTAAGCTATTTTTGGAAGACACTTTGGGCAAGGATGGGAACAAAACTAATGTTCTCCAGCGCATTTCACCCCCAAACAGATGGCCAAACCGAAGTGACGAACCGGAGTCTCGGCAATTTACTACGCTGCCTGGTGGAGGATCATGCTACCAGCTGGGACATGGTAATTCCTCATGCTGAATTTTCTTTTAACAATTCTGTGAACAGGTCAACAGGTTGCACTCCCTTTGAAATTGTCTATGGCTTTCGCCCAAGCACTCCAGTAGACATCAACTCGCTGCCACTACCACCCCGACCAAGTGAAGTTGCGTTAGATTTTTCCAGTTATATGCAAGAGCTCCATGACGAATGCAAACGCAGACTAACGACCAGTGCCCACTCCTACGCAACAGCAGCCAATTCTAATCGGCGGGATCGTCAATTCAGTGAAGGGGATATGGTCCTGGTTCGATTGAAACCAGAACGTTTCCCTCCAGGAAGCTTCACCAAGTTACATGCCCGTCGAGCAGGTCCCTTCAAGGTTATTAAGAAAATGGGTCGAAATGCATATGTCATTGAATTACCACCGAATTTTATGATCAGTCCTGTGTTCAACATTGAAGACCTCACTGCTTTCAAAGGTGAAATCCCGTCCCCCACAACTCCAGAAGCACCGCCAGCCATGCCCATTCCAGAACAAACAGCACCGCGTGATGAAATTGCTTCAATTATCGATCATCAATTTGTGTCCACTCGACGAGGGGGATATTACAAGTTCTTAGTCCAATGGAAAAATCGTCCGAATTCAGAATCGGTTTGGTTACAAGCATCAGAACTGAACCGCCTACACCCACAGTTATTCACTGCCTATCTCCAGCATAACTTGTCGGAGTCAAGTTCTTCAGGAGGAGCGACAATTGATGCAAATCAGGAAGAAGACGTAGATCAAGGGGGAACTTCAATCAACACAATTCAAGTAGCCGTTGCAGATCAAGATGGAATCAGCTTGGATTTTGTGGATAATTCAATTGAGCCAAATTTGGAAGGGAACCCATAATCAGCACACCCTCGGAGCCTGGAGATTCCTCAAATCTAGAATTCTAAATTGCTCAATTTCCCTTGTTTATCAGAACCGTTACTGCCTTCAATTACTTGTTTAATTTCCTATTTTATTGCTTTCCTATTTTAGTTTGAAGACGTGTGAAATTTGGATTATTTAATAAGAGGTTGTAAGGAAAGAAGTCAGTTGATTATTTCCAATTGAATAAGAATTCATTTCTGGTGTGATTCCAGCAACCTGCAAAGTGATTTTGTTTCTACTAAAACTAATCTTCAGTGAGATATTGAAGCCCCCTTAGTTTTGGCACCAATTATGTTCCATTCGGGTATGGAAAATGTTGATGCGTAGCCACTCGGGATTGGCCTGTAATTCTTTCCTTGATCCCGTTAGTGCCCTGTTGATGACTTGGTTGGATAGATCTGAGGCACCTAAATGTTCACCTTCACAACCAAAATTGTCACAAGGATCCTCTGTTTTTGTGTCCTCCTCCCTTTCTGTCGCAGCTAGCTCCTTTTCGCAAATAAATGCTAAATTCTTGTCCCTTGTCGGGCATACCATAACATAGTGGCCAAATCCTTTACACTTGTAGCATTGGGGACCCTCATTGGTAGGCTTTATCCCTCTTGAATTACCATTTCCCAGGTTCCTAACTTGCTCCCATTGAACTGAAGTTCTCTGAAATTGACTTACAACAATATACTCATGTTTTGCGTCTGTCACTGTCATTCTCTTCCCGGCAGAGTGCCCTGTCTGTTTTTCAAGCCAGAGAACCAATTGATATGCCTCCTCTACATTGATCAACCGAGCAGTCCACATCTCCCTACGAAATCATCTCTTAATCTAGAGCGATAACGAGTTAAAGTTTGTTGTTCAGTCTCCATGACCTTGTTGCGGACACTTAACTCATGAAAACGATCTGTAAATTGATCGACATTCATTGATTCCTGCCTGAGCTGCAGCATTTCCTCAAACATCATTTGCTCATAATCTATGGGCAAGTATTTTTCTTTGAGTTGTTCTTTCATCTCTTCCTAATTTGCGACTACTGGACGCCTAGTACGTCATAATTGTTCTTCAACACTTCCCCACCATGCCCGTGTATGCCCCTTCAGCTTCATCCAAACATAACGCACCTTCCTATCTTCTAAAACAAAGAACCAGTCAAAATAATCTTCAATAGCTATTAACCAGTCCTCAAAGGCATTAGGTTCTAACTTTCCAAAAAAATTGGTATGTCAACCTTCATTCTTTTAGTCAATTCATCGAGAGATTGGTAATCTACACCATGATTGTCATATCTTCTATTTGTGTTATGTTTGTGAGGCCTGGTTTGAGGCTCATGTTCTTCAAACTCCTGAGTTCCCTCCTCGTTCTGGTAAGCATCCTCATCATCCTCATACTACAGCCCTCCTGTATGAGTTGTTCTAAGCCTTCGCTAAATAGGAGGACCAAATCCCTCTCTAACGTCGCGTTCCTCCATGACATCTAAGCGACGCATAATTTGCGCCATGACTGTGGAGATTTGATCAACCTGCAAATGTAGTTGTGGTTGTTCTGCATCTCGGGTATTTGGTTGATGAATGTTTGTGTTTTGATGGCTAGAGTTGGTTTGGTTTGGGTTGCTTGGGTTTGGGTTGTAACTCGTAGGTTCTGGGTTGTTTGGGTTTTGGGTGGTTGGGTACAGGCTGTTCATATTCTGGGTGGTCGCCATGGCGTAAGAAATGTCATTGCGGGTTACCGGTATAGGTGTGAATTGTAGCTCTGATACCAAATTAGCGTCGTGACCTATAAAACTTCAATATCTCAAAGAAGCCAAGTTCTGGCGTTGCAAAATCACTTTGCAATTACTAGAATCACATCAAAAATAAACTCAACTTAATTTATTCAATTGGAAAATTCTCAACTGCCTTGTCCCCTTACACTATTCTTCTTAAATAGTCTCAATTCTTACATTTTTCCAATCTAAATTAGGAAAGCAATAAAATAGGGAATTACAAAAATAAATGATGGAAGTAACGGGTCTGAGCAATCAGTGAGATTTAGAATTCCAAACTTAATGAATTCCCAGATTTCAGTAGCTGTGTTTATTACGGACTCTCTTCTAAATTTAGCTTTGTTTCATTATCCACAATATCCATGCTGATTTCCTCCTGATTTGCAACATCTTTCTCCTGATTTGTAATGTCTTCTTCCTCCTGATTTGCATCAATCATTTCCTCCTTATTTGCATTAGTAGGTTAACAATGATTCCTTCCAAATTAACTATGCAATTATGCTAGGAAGAGTGAGTTCATTCAATTCTTGAAAGGTTGAGGGGATTCTTCCCTGAGAGCTCCTAAAAATAGAAAACATTATTACTATAGAATATTTAATTCATATATAATAAACTTACATTCTTAGTTAATGACCATAGTACATATATATTTTCCCTTGGGGTATGATAAATGTTATGACATTTCTGCTTAAATCATAGTCTCAGACCCAAGAGGGGGGAAATTCTAGTCTTTTTAGTGGATGTCTTTCAAGTGATTGCTGAATAAACATCCTTAATGATATAGTTTAAATCAATACTCTATTTCTACATATTAAAAGATTTCTAAAACCTCAAGGATCCACTTTTGCTCATTGAGTGGAAATGTATAACCCGAGTTTACTAGATTTACTAAGCCCATATGCAAGTAAAAGGAAGTCCTCCTCTTACACAGAGTAATCAAGTTACTGCAAAGACTTTTCAATGTAATAAAGAATTACTAACAGAGCGACAAACAAGGGTGCCAATAATAATAGGAAGATCTAATGGTCTATCTTTAATGGTGACTAGGGATGTTAATGATTTGTCTCTTGAATGAACAAAAGATGGTTTTTATATCAGGTCCTCATAAATGGCACCATTGATGATTTACATATGAATCTCATGAGCTTAAAGGCCAAGCCAATTTCTTAGATTATTGGTTAATCTCCTAGTTTTGATGATCTAGATTCTGGATCATTCTCCTTAGTCAAGATTGTTGGTGGATCTTGTCTGAAGTTTGCAAAAGGTTTTCTTTATGTATTTGGGGAGTTTGTAATGATTGAAGGAGTAATCTTTCAGAGAATAAGCCATGATCAACCTCCTAGAAAAGGATAGATTTTATCCCATTATAGATTGTAAACTCTTTTTTTATCAAGAAGTTTATGTGTAAAAATATTACTTTCTATCTTAACAAGTTTAATATGTTTGACTTATTTGAGAAAAATATATTTGAATCATGTTTGTATTATAACATCTAATATTCTTCAGGGCTAAAAAAGAGCAAAGCCTTAGCGTTCAGCTAAGTCCAGTGATGATGGATCTAATAATTTATCAAGTTCAAAATTATTTAGGCATAATACTTGGTTGAGTTCAAACATAGTAAGTTTGGCAGTTTATAACACACACACACACACACATATATATATATAGAGTCAATATTTAGTTGAGCCCAAAATACTACTGGTTTTGATGATCTAGATCATTCTCCTAAGGAGGATGGGTGGTGGATATTGTCTAGTATTCGCAAAAAGTTTTCTTTATGTATTTGGGAACTTTTCAATGGTTAAATGAGTATTGTTTTTTTTTAAAATACAATTATCTTTCAAATAAGAATGATAAGAATATATATATGTAGATTAAGCAAACATCAACCTCCTAGCAAAGGATATATTTGTCTCCTTAATAGCTCGTAAACTCATTTCTTTCAAGGAAGAAGTTTATGTGTAAAATAAATACATCTAACTCATCAAGATTAATATTTTAGACTTATCAAAGCAAAATATATCTAACTCATGGTCTTATTATAAAGTCTAGGATTCATCAGGGTGAAAAAAAATAAAGCCTTGGCGTTTGGCTAAGTCCAATGATGATGGATCTAATAGCTATCAAGTTTATAGATATTTTACCACAATGCTTGGTTGAGTTCAAACATGGTATGTTTGACAGTTTATCAAACATATATGTATATAGGGTCAATATTTAGTTGAGCCCAAAAATAATTCTAGTTTTGAAAAATATGGATCATTCTCCGTAACCAAGATGGTTGGTGGATCTTGTCTAGTGTCTTTAAAAGTTTTTCTGTGTATTTGGGAACTTTTCAACAATTAAATGAGCATTCTTTAAAAGACAATACAAGTATCTTTCATAGAATAATGACAAGAATATATATGTGATATGGACTTTAGAAGATTAAGCAAAAATCAACCACCTAGCAAAGGATATATCTATCCCTTGAATAACTTGTAAACTCTTTTTTTTTAAAAGGAAGAAGTTTATGTGTAAAAAAAATACTTCTAGATTAATATTTTTGACTTATTAGAGCAAAATATCTCTAACTCATGGTCTAGTTATAAAGTCTAAGATTCTTCAGGGCTAAAAAGAGCAAAGGCCTAGTGTTTGGCTAAGTCTAGAGATGATGGATCTAATAGCTTATCAAGTTCATAAACGTTTAGACCTAGTGCTTGGTTGAGTTCAGAAATGGTAAGTTAAACAGTTTATTAAACATATATGTGTATTGGGTCAATATTTAGTTGAGCTCAAGAACATTTCTAATTTTGAAAAATATGGATCGTTCTCCCTAGCCAAGATGGTTGGTTGTGTCTGTAAAAGGTTTTCTTTATGTATCTGGGAACTTTTCAATGGTCAATGAATATAGTTTAAAAAAAATAGAATTATCTTTCAGAGAATAATGATAAGAATATATATGTGATATGGACTTTAGAAGATTAGTCCAACACCAAACTCCTAGCAAAGAATATATTGGTCTCCTTGATAGCTCGTAAACTCTTTTTTTCATGGAAGAAGTTTGTGTGTAAAATAAATAATTCTAACTTATCAAGATTAATATTTTTGACTTATTAGAGAAAAATATTTGTAACTCATGTTGTAATTATAAAGTCTAAGATTCTTCAGGGCTAAAAATAGCAAAGGCTTTGCATTTGGCCAAGTCCAATTATCACGACATATTTTTTTCGCATTTCATGCCCCGCCATCCCTGGATGGGTAAACAACTCGTAGTGAAAGGGAGGGGTGTTTATTGTCATAAAATCATGAATATAATTCTTAGGGGTTGCCATCTAGTATTGTGATTACTAGAAAATCTAATTGTCTGCAAGAGTCTATGTAAGGAGATTTGTTTGCAAGGAAAAAACGCATCACTCTCAATGCACCCTATCTAAGGGAAACTACATTATTGTTTGATTGTTTTTTCTAAATCATTTTTTTATTTGTTAGTATTTTCTAAGCCTTGAAGTAGATCTCTTTTCATGAAGAGTCTCTTCTTCATTGGAAGTTGAAAACTTAATCATTCTAAAATTGACATTTTTACATTGCATTAAAAAAAAACTTTTTATTATTATTATTCGCAGGTGTACTTTATAATGTAATTTTACACCCTGATAGCTAAAATAAAATTATTATTATTTTTGATACTTTGACTAAATTTCAATGGATAATTATATAAACAAGTTACAATATCCAATTCTCGTTCAAAACATGTGAAAAATTCTAATAGCTTATCAAGTTTAAGAATACTTAGGTATAATGTTTGGTTGAGTTCAAACATTGTAAGTTTGGTAGTTTGTCAAACATATATATGTATAGGGTCAATATTTAGTTAAACCCAACAATACTCCTAGTTTTCTTCCTAGCCAAGTTGGTTGGTGGATGTTGTTTAGTGTCCTCAAAATTATTTTTTTATGTATTTGGAAACTTTTCAATGCTTAAATAAGTATTGCTGAAAATAAACTACAACTATCTTTAAGAGAATAATGATATTAACTAAAAAAATAAATGTTGTGGTTGTTTCATTGTGCATGAATTCACAGTACACCAAGACACAATGCACTGTGGACTCGCAATTTGTCCCGATATTTCGCGTGTGCATGTGCTTCTTTTTTGTTTGTTTTTTCCGCCTGTAAACAATGTATTAACGAATCTGCCTTCGAAAATGACAAAATAGTGCACAGAGACCAGTGGTTCTGTGATGTGGACTTTAGAAGATGAAGCAAAGATCAATCTCTTAGCAGAGGATATATTTGTCTCCTTAATAGCTCGTAAACTTCAATTTTTTTCAAGGAAGAAGTTGATGTATAAAAATTTTACTTCTAACTTATCAAGATTAATATTTTTGACTTATCATAGCAACATATTTGTGACTCGTGGTCTAATTATGAAGTCTAAGATTCTTCAAGGCTAAAAATATAGGATCAATATTTAGTTGAGGCCAAAAATACGATACTTGTTCTTACTATTTTAAGAAAATATATAATAAAAGTAAAATCTTAAAATGTGAATCCATCATTTATCAATAAGCACTTATATTTTTATTTTAGTGCAATTACAAAGATGTACTGAACTCTAGGAATAACATCGGAATTGGAGGAGGCGAATGATGGGTCCATTTTGACGAAATGATGCAAACAATGGGATGTGGGCAGCAAAATATAATGGTAATGGACCATAAAGTCTTATATTGGACTTCAAGACTCCGAAAAGGCCCAAAAGATATTATTATAATTTGGTTAGATTAAACTCCGGCGAGAAAGCAAACAATCACCATCATCTGCATCTGCATCTGCATCACTGGAGGAAGCAGGAAATGGAGGAGGAATCCATCAGAGAAGCTTCAAATGAGGTCTGTAGAGAGTTCAAAACCCTAATTGATGAACGAGATCTGGATTCCCTCAAGCAATTGCAGCTTCTCATGTAATTCTCTCTCTTTGTGGATTTGTTGATTTTTGTTTCCCTTATTTATATATTTACAGTCTTTGGACTTATTACTATATATAAAAACAAATCTGAACAGATTGGGAAGGTTGCAGGACAGCAACGCAGTGCTGTCTCATTTTAATGAATATTCAGAGAATTGTTTCGCAGAAGTTTCTGCTGATTTTTCAAGAAACACCCGTCTCTTAAAATCTATGAAGCTTGATCTCGATTACATCTTTCAAAAGCTTAGGTATTCTTTCCATTCCATTCTCATTGCATAAACTCAAATAAGTTGTCTTTTGATTTAAGTGGTCTGGAATCTAATCCTTCTCCTTTGCAGGAGCATGAAAGCCAAAATTTTGGCAACTTATCCAGATGCTTTTCCAGATGGATCCGCGAAAGAAGTGCTTGACCGGAGACCAGACCTGGAAATGCCTTGATAACCTTACTGTGTGTTTTCATATCTTTGCCCATATTGGTCTATGTAGGACAAAAACTGCCCCTGCTAATGCGCCATCCAGTACAAGCTTTTTATGATTTTCCGTGTGCCATGCATGGGAAGTTTTTCTTAATTAGTAGTTGTGTTTGTACATAAACGATAAGGAAAATGAAAAGGCAAGTGCGACCATATTATTTTTGTGTAGATTCTTTTCTTCCTGGGCGAAAATATTCAAATGGAATGATCAGGTTGCATAAGCATAGTATTTCCATTATTTTTGTTATTGTTTATAAATAACTGTATGCAGATTGCAGTGTTAGCTCCCTCTCTTTTTTGTCTTTGCCACAATAAGATTCACTCCCACTTCAACTGAATTGGACTCTGATCCCTATGCTATTTTGCTTCTTAATTTCCTCCATTTGAACCTACTGTAAAAAGCCTCTAGTTCTATTAACGCGGGAGATGATGAATTATTGTTTAGAGCATGATGAGTTTGGGCTGCTTGGTTTGGTTTCTTCTTCTGATTCATGCTAAATTAATAAATGAAAATCAGAAAATACATACTAGATTGGCTTACAGATCATTACATGGACATTTTTAGGGTGTCTGACGAAAGATTAGGTGTGCTAGAGACGAAACTAACCACTTAATTCTGAACCTGGATAGGAACAGGTTTACATGGAAGGAATTCGGTGCACTCATCCACAGAGAAGAGATGTGGATGCGTTGTATACCTAAATAGATGGAAGGAGTGTGCTTACTCATTGTGGAGCAATTGTTAAAGGCAAATTGGGAATTGATAATAATTATAATGTGTGATTTCTGGAAAAAGAAAAAACAATTATATAATTTACAGAAGATAGTTACACTTATTATTATGTTGATTGTGGGAGGAACTATGAATTGTGATTTAAATTTGTTTGGTGTATGTAATGTAATCTGCTTTTAAGTGTTGAATGGAACAAACTCATTCAGAGTAAACTGGTTATTGTGAATGGATACTAATATGAAGTGAGTGGAAGATGGAAATATCATTCGAAGATGAGTGGAACTCTGAACTGTGATTTCTGTTTGCTTGGTGTGTGACTGTCTTTTAAAATCAGTTGGCATTTGCCAAGGGAAGTTTATATGAATGGGATAAGAGACTGGATTGGGACAATGTTGCTTTCTCTGGCAGAAATGAAGTCCATGGGTGTTGAGGAAATAATTGAGCCTTTGGGGGATAAGCAACCTCAAGCATGACCTATTATTGTTGTTGCTTAAAAAATTCAAAGAGTAAACTGGTTGTTGTGAATTGTCATTTATATGATTGTGTGGAAGATGGGAATATCTTTCATCACTCATTGTTGATTGCAGGTGAGACTCTGAATTGTGAATTAAGTTTGCTTGGTGAGTGGCAATAGGTCAGTGATCTGTGGAACCCTCTCAGACATGCCATGGATGGTGGCATGTGAAGCCTGGAGGGGTGCGCACGGTGGCAACGCTTGGCAGCTATAGTTCAGACTCCACAGAGTTTGCCATCTTGCTGTTGCATATGTGCCTTGATAAGGCTGTTTCGAGCTAGCCTTTTAGGGGGTGTTTAATTCTAGGAGTAAGGATCACAATTTAAGCTGACCCGAACTCAGTGATGGATACTGATCTAAATGAATGATGAGTTTTGTAGATGGTTACCTTGCCTAAATTATTTAGTAATGATATATATATATATATATATATATATATATATATATATATATATATTGTGAAATCCAACCAAAAGCCTGATCCGAGGTATAGTATCATATATAAATGAGGTATAGATATCTAAACTTTTCACCTAGATAGGGTATGATTATAGTTAGAGACATTTTGGTACTTATTCTTATCCCTTACCCAGGACTCTTGACAGTAAAATCCATCATTTTTCGTGTTATGTTGTGCTTGGCAGCAAAATCTATCACTTCTCGTGTCTTCTTTATCCCCTGAAATGCTTCCTTACACTAGCTTTCTTCTCTTCTTGGATGTATATCACAGATTCTATGAGAATGTTTCATGTAGATGGAATTTCGAGTGTTGTTTTTAAAGTGAAGGAGGACAGGATATCTCGAAGGCTGGGGCAGCAAAAGGTAGTTTATCACCAAAGAAGGGCATAAGCGGGCACCTCCAAGGGCTTTTCAGGACGGTTGGCATCCAATAATAGTTGTTTTTTCACTAGTTC